>QLOH01000398.1:600000-982681 GCA_026901365.1 Sesbania bispinosa
CGGATATTCTTGCAGTGGCCTGAGGACAGGCCTATTTTTCATAGGGGGGATGGAAGCAGCAGTTAGAACAAGAACTCACGGGAGACAAAGGATGAAGATTGACACTGGTGTTTTCTTTCTCTTAGTTTTTCTTTTATTTTCTACTATTTTTTTTCTATTAATTAGGATTTTTTGTTTTATATTTCATTTTTTTTAATTTTTAGAATTTTTATTCATTTTTTTTAATTTTTAGAATTTTTATAATTTTTAGGAATTTAGGATTAGGAATCAAGGTAATTTATTCTAATTCTCTATAAATAAGTAGTTTAACTAACCAATCTAGGAAAGATGATAGGGTCTTGTGATTAATTCCATAATCAGTTAGGAGTAGGGTACTTCTCAAGAGAACCTATCATGGTAGTTTATTAAATCCAGTAAGTGCTTTAGCAAGGAAATTTTAGCCCAACCGGTGTGCTGAGAGCCCTAAACACTTAAACACTTATATTGAGAGCTTTTCACCACTGCTTGTCAACTGTTATTGCTTGAGTTTCTAAAACTTGTCTTGCTTGTAGAAGGTATGGAAGTGACAAAGGCACAAATTTGTGGTTTTAATATTCTGCTTAGTGCCAAATAGCCAACCATGCATTAATATTTCCAATTATTGATTGCCCATTTGAGCCTTTAATATTTCTTTTGATGCACCCCAGCCATTATCAATGATCAATGATCATACCATGTCCCTTAACACTTGGATAGAGAGCAAGGTGCACTACAAACAAATGGGACAAGAAATTGACAAAGAGGTTGGTCACAAGGAATCCAAGAGAAGGCACAAGGAATCACAAAGGAAAGATTCTCCCCCACCAAAAATAAGTTCTTTATGTTATGAATACAAAAAAAAAATCTGCACAAAGTGTGGAAAATAAATAAGTTGGGGGGAGAAAATTCTTCAAAAAAGAGGCCAAAGCTGAAAAAGGGTGACCATTCAAGAATCATCAAGTGAATTGAGAGAAGTTCCATAGCAACACCACAAGATTGCTCTCTATTCAAAGTGTTCCTTGAATATCCAGAAAAACCATGATTTCTTGATAACCCAGCCTCATTACAACCTAAAGAAAGACCTTTTGATCCATACTAACTGCTTGCAGGTTCAGACCTTGGAAACGACTATCAATTCTAGTTGTTCAACAGTGGGTGAAAATGATTGAGGGAAACACTTACCCATGAGAATGAGAGATTTCCTTGGTTTATCACTTACTGCTTTAATTGCTATTATTGAGAAAGTTTAATTGATGTTTGTATTCCTATCTTGACTGCTGATTGGTAATATCTCTTGATTCTGATTTTTTCTTATGGTTGGGAAGTGACTTCTGCTTAGGAAGGAGTTGAGGGATGATTACCTTGAATTAGTTTTGTTTTTGTGAAAATACACTAGGGAATAGAATTGATTGTGATTGCAAAGAGGTCTCTTGCTTGAGGACAAGCAAGAATTTAAGTTGGGGGGAATTTGATAAGTGAAAAATAGTTGATAAATTAGTATATATTTTATTTCACTTATCAAGGACAAAATGATAATTTTACCCCATTTTTATCCCTTTTTATTTAATATTTAGTAATTTGTATTATTAATCCTAGTTTGAATTTGATGCTATTTTAATAGATTTATTGCTGATTTTGCAGGGATTCTTGCAAAGATTTAATTCAGAGATTAAATGGCATTAAATGAGGAGGATTTATGCAAGATTGTAGATTGATTGAAGATAATTAATTAAGATTTGAAGCAGATTTGAATCATTAATGAGGAGATCAGAGCCAATCAATCAAAGATATTGCAGACAAGCTTCCCCAAATAAACAAGGATTGCACAATAAATACAAATATATCAGAAAATAAGGGAAACAAGGAAGGACAAACACGCGAAAACCAGTCTCGAGGAGGAGATCAACAATTAAAAGAGGAAAGTTGAAGCTGCAGGACGCTAGCTGCGCTTCACCGCGCGCTATAGCGCAGGGTGAAGCGCAACTCTCTGGAACCTGCGCTACAGGCCTGCGCTGTAGCGCAGCTTGAAGCGCAGAAACACGCAGATTGCTTCCCAGTTTGCCGTTTTTAAGAGGATCTCTTCCCAAATTGCTTTGTCTTTCCTAATCTATAAATAGGAACCTCTTGCGTCAGTCCAAGGAGAGAGCGAGTTAGACAGTGTGGAGAATTGCATTGTAATCTCATCTAGTGATTATGTACTGTAACTAAGTTAGAGTAGGAGAGGAGGAGTGCTTCATGAGGATTGAAGATGGTGACAACATCTTCGGTGGTTTGTATGGCTACCTCGCGTAGTTAACTCTCCAGTAGGATTGAATGTAATCGATTCCATTCCAAGTGTATGTAGAACTCTATCTATTTTATTATGCAGTTCCCTAATTATAATGTTGGTAATCTCGTTCTGTGCGTATTCCTAACTTCCGCGCTTGCGCCGGAGTTATAGGCTAGTTAGTAATTAACGTTACGACTAGGATTGAGTTTGGGGGGAGCCTAGACATAGGAAACTCAACCTCTGATTGAATGAGAATACTCGGTTAACCACTGTTCCGAAAAGGGGGTGTTTACTAATGATTGATGGGTAGTGTGAGTACTCTAATGAAGGGGCATCCGACCATTAGGCTTGGTATTGATAAACCGATAGCAAAGGGTTAATTGAATGTCAATCCCGGAAGCGATAACGTAGATGTATTCTACTGAGTGAGGGTAGTGACAGTACTTGAGCGAAAGGTGCATCTAGAGGAGTAGGCCACGTATTTCAATTAGTTCTTTACAAACGGAATAAAAGAGAGTAAATATAAGCCGAGGGTAAGCCTGTCGCCTGGAGAGCCCGCATAGATTACCTTTGAGTGTGAGTGGCGCCTGGGTAACTCGGGGTCATAAGCTATATAGTTTGTCTACAGTGTTATAATTCAAAGCCTATAAATAGTAGGTAGTCTCGACATACATGAGGGGTGCGATGAGATGAAGTTCAATCCTAATCCAAGTAAAGTGTCTCTTAACTCTACCTTTCTAATTCCCACTGAATACTATATTCGTTATTCTGCAATTATACACTCTCTAAACAGTGTTTCCTCTTGATAAATACGATTCGGTTTACATAAATTGCCGTTCCCTGTGGAGACGATATCTTACTTACTATTATACTGCTGGATTTGTGGTTCGCTTTTCCAGAAACCCATCAAGTATTTTTGGCGCCGTTGCCGGGGAACAGTTTCAATTTGTGTAGATCTTTGAGGTCTATTTATCAAGTTTTATTATCTTAGGAATTTATTTTTCTTTTTTTTAGGATTTCTATTTTTAGTATTATATTAGGAATTTTATTGTTTTCTTTTATTAAAATAAAAATCTCTTCCACACTTACCTCTTTCAAAGTTTCTTGTTTTTTCTTTTGAGAGGCCAGGTGTCCCCCAATCTGTTAGAAACCACAGGCAAACACTAGAAGGGGGTTGAATAGTGTTTTAATCTTTTTAGACCATTTCGAAAATCTTGATAAAACAATCGTATGAAACGATCAAAGTACAAAACAAATCTTAAGATCAGAGTTAGTTTCAAAACATGCGGAAGATAAGAGAGATAAAGATAGAAAATCTTTCTCTTAAACTTAAGATTGTTTTGGATCAAAAGGATTCTCAAAATATCTTCTGAAGATTATTACATAGAGTATCTTTAGAACAGTTTCTGAAATACTTCAGATGATCAAAGATCGTCGGTTTCTGGTTCTAAACTGAGCTCTTTTCAGACTCACTTCAGACAGTTATTTCAGAAGTTTCTTCAGAGAACATTCTTTGTAATACTCTTAAACAACAAGAGAAGTTTTAAGTGATGTTTGCTTGAAAGCTCATTTTATTGAAATCGTTGTGTTAGGTTTATTATGAAAAATGTTCTTCAATCCCCAACGTAAATGTAAAGACTGTAAATAAAAGAGATTAAGGGAAAGAAGACTTTGACACAGAAATTATCCTGGTTCACCCACATCACCGTGAGTTACATCCAGTCCCAGTGGCAAACCACCACTGGATTTTCACAATCTGAAACCACAGATACAAGTATTCTTCACAGCCTTTTCAGACCAAAAATGAGTATTCTTTTATAGACAATCCTCTCCAGGCTCACAGTATTCTTTCTTCCACAAGCCTCTCCAGGCTCAACAACCAAGTATTCTTTTACAGACAAGCCTCTCCAGGCTCACAAGTATTCTTTCTTTCACCAAGCCTCTCCAGGCTCTCAGACACTTAACTAAGTGTAGAGTATTCTTTCTTCCACCAAGCCTCTCCAGGCTCTCAGACACATAAAGTGTTTACAAATTATAACCAAGTTTAAGTTTCCATGAAACATAAACTTAATCTCTTCCTGTACTAGAGGTTAACTGAGTACTACTCAGGATAAAATGTATGAATCTAAGTACAAGGGTAAGACAGAGACACAAGTGTTTAAATTAAGTACAATCTCGTCTCTAATAAGTGAAGTACTTCTCCCTCAAATAATTTGACCTAAGTGAGATATGAAATTAAGCTTCAGCCTCATTCTCCAACCATTGGTTTCCATGGGCTACTTCTCCCCCGTATCATTGGAATACCAAGGTATGTTCATGGCTTCAAACCGTTCCTACTTTGATAGTCATTTTTGCTCAGCATGGTTGTCTTCAGACCAATCAACCAACTTAATTGATCTAACAGATCAACTGAACAACATGACTAACTGACCAGCTAGTCAGTAGCCTGATTGATTCAACAGAGACAACTTGATCCACTCTGATCGACTTGATCCTCTCTGATCAATCCTTGTTGACTAATTGGAAATTCGCCTTAGCTCAGGTCAACCCTTGTTAACTATTTGGCACTCAGCCTAGTCAACAACACTCATCCTGATTGATTTCAAGAACCAACTTGAAAAATCAACATCTTCAAATTTAATCTTGAGGCTATTTATATGTTCTTCTTGAATATAGCCATTGAAGATGATTCATAATACCGCTGAGCTGATGATGATGTGGCTCATATAGCCGTTGTGTAATAGCTTCTCAAACGGTTGCTTCTCCTTAAGCAAATAGGTGTTCAGACGATCCCGTTCTGACACTTGTTATGTGCTTCTTTATGAGAGATATTTTATGATATTATGCTGCGTATTCTCTCTTTGAATTTCTTCTGCTTTCTCCATCTTTCTTCATGTTTTATATATGAGGAAGTATCCGTTGAATTTGTCCCTTAGCCTATTCTGTCTAAACTCCTTTTCTTCATTTGCTTCTGACACTGGTTCAGGATTTCATTCTGACAAAAAGCTGATACTGTTCCTCTGCAAGAACTGCGTTGCAGAGATTTCCTCAGTGGTGTATGTAATTCAAAAACACCAGGAAAGGTCTCTGTGTTTCTTGCCATAAATATGTTGAAAAAGAAACGTGTAGTAGAGAACGATATTTCTCAACAATCTTCAGAGGGCAAAAGGTCTTCATAGTCTTCATGCAAGGAGTGCCACGTCAGAGTTCAGAAGGCTTCAATACTTCAGATGGATTGAGACTTCAGACAGATTGAAACTTCAGACAACTTCAACACTTCGGACGGGTTGATGCTTCAGACAGCTTCAATACTTCAGACGGGTTGATACTTCAGACAGCTTCAATACTTCAGACGGGTTGCGCCCTACAGACAACTTCAATCCTTCAGATGGGTTTGCGCACTTCAGATGACTTCAACCACTTCAGACTGGTTGAAACTTCAGACGCTTCTTCCTTCTGATAAGAAGATTGTAGCTGCTTCATTCTTCTTTGTATCTTCTTCTTCTAAGATTTAGATAAATAAAGATGTTGAATTGTATGTACTTTATTCAACCATCTTTCTTGCTTGATTTTGTTCAGTCTCCTAATACATTCTGGACAGTAGCAGGTGTAGATGTAGTAGGTCTGCGCACACAAATCCTTTTGTTGCAGGTGCAGCAGGCGTTGCAGAAATTCTTTGCAGTATTTCCTTATTTATGCAAGACTTTGATCGAGGTAGAAAAGCATGTCTAGCTTTATCTACTGAGATGAGTGTACTCCATTTGATGGAGTGTGCTTTACGCTTTGCAATGTCTCCAAGAGATCATTTCTTGATTCTTACACGTTCATTCTTCAGATACATAGACTGCTTCATATTGTCTTCATTTCTTCAGATGATAGCTGTTCTTTAGATAGTTGCGTCTTCAGATGATACTTCTTCTTCAGATTTATGAGCTTCCTTATAACTATTCTTCAAGTCTTCAGATAGTCTTCAATTCTTCAGTTCTTCAATTAGTCTTTGAGTCTTCAATTCTTCAGTTCTTCAGTCGATTACTTCTTCAAATTGCTTCAACCTTGTTATGGATTACTCTTCTTAGGATTCTGCATTTTGTTCTTCTGATCCGATCTTCTACTCTTCTTCTTCAGATAATTATTCTGACCTGAAACACAATCAACAAACCAATACCTTTCTCAGTAGAACCTGTTTACGTATTCTTATTAAGTTCTTATACAAACTTATTTGTCCTTAATATAATCTTATTTGTTAATCATTAAAACTTAAGGATGTTAAGTCTTATAGTCATATTTAAATACTTAAACTGATTTATAGACTTCACAATCTCCTCCTTTTTAATGATGACAAATAAATTATATATTATGACAAAATGTGTATAAAAAGAAATGAGAGGTAATAAACAAAAATAATTAATTGTATTACTCCCCCTATTTATATTACTCCCCCTGAGACAAGCATTGATTCTTTTAGTTATCTTCTAAAACAATTAGATCTTTTCTATGCCAATTGTTGGTTAAGTCTTTTAGATATTTTTTCTATACCAATTGTTAAATTATTAATTCAACTGTTAAATCTTTACTGTTAATATTTTAGATACCGATTGTTGTTTTGATTGTTATTCTTACTTATTATTATGACTTTTAGTTTGTTATCTTCTGAGTTTCTTTACTGTATTTTATATTTCTTTCCTATTTATGTTTCCTCCTATATGTCTCCCCTTCTGTTACATTCTTTTTAGCATTTTGTTAGTTTATATTTCTCCCCCTTTTGTCATTGATTAAAAAGGTTTGGTGATTAGTTTTCCTCTACTTTCGTTTTTATTAACTTGGTTTTTATCTTTCCCTTTTTAACTTGCATTAAACAGAATAAGGTTTCAAACCGCTTGTTATAAAACTCTAAAAGGAATTCTAACCGAAAGGAAGATTTTATTAGATTAAAATTTTACAATTACTTAGATACAAGGTTTTGAAGAGAAACAAAACATAAAAGAAAAAGGAAAAACCAAAAACATAAAATACATTTATCATTGCATCCTCCATTTTCTCCCGACTCAGATTGAGGCAAAACCTCATCATCATCACCTTTTCCTATATCAGCCACCACTTCCTCCTTGGATTATTATCCTTGGAAGTGTTAAAGGGAGCATGTATGCTCTTCCCAACCGTGCAAGCTGCACTCAATCTCCTTTTTATGGCTGGAATGGTGGAGATACATCAGTTATCACTGTGTTTTGTGCAGAAACACAGGGAAACACTAGAAGGGGGTTGAATAGTGTTTCTTAATATTTTATGGAAGCTTTTCGCAAACAGTGAGTTTTAAAACGTTTCAGACAGGTTTAGGGTGCTGTCTGAAGTTTCTCAAGACGACTTCTGAAAATGTCTTTTGAAAGGTTTCTTGCTTTTAAAATATCAGAACAGTTTTTCAACACCCTTTAATTAGAATAAATAAATTGACAAGAGATAAGGGTAAGAAAACTTAGCCAAGAAATTTATCCTGGTTCACTCACTACCACTGTGAGCTACGTCCAGTCCCAATGCCAACTAGCACTTGGATTTTCCCTTAATCTTTACCAAGATTACAAGTATTCTTTTACAGACAAGCCTCTCCAGGCTCAACAACCAAGTATTCTTTACAGACAAGCCTCTCCAGGCTCAATAACAATTTTACAAAGAAAATAAGTCTAAGCTCTTAAACTATATCAGTTTAAAGCTTAAACAGAGACGATGTACAATATAACTGAGGTATGCTCAGAATATGCAACTTGTGTACAAAGATAATTTATCAGAGTGTTTTTAAAGAATAAACACTTGTCGCGTGATATTCTCTTAAACTTTCTTGAATGATGAATCACTTAGTATTCTTGCTCACTTCTCTGACCTCTGATGGTCTTCATGAAGAGGTATTTATACCCAATCTTCAACCTGTTGAAACTTCAATTCGTTGAAACTTCAATCCGTTGAGAAACCACCGTTTAGTGATAGCATTAAATGTTATTTAATCCGTTGTGAGACATGCTTCTGAGAGTTTTGATTTTTATGACAATGTACAAGGTTGGTGCTGCCATAAAGCTGCTACTATTGTTGCTGCAAAGGCTGCGTTGCAGAGATTTCCTCAGTGGTGTATGAAATTCAAAAATACCAGGAAAGGTCTCTGTGTTCCTTGCCATAAGTGTGTTTGAAAATGGTAGTGCAGCAGAGACTCAGAAAAGTCTTCACAAACTTCAGCAAAAAGTACCACGTCATAAATGAGACTTCAGACGGCTTCAACACTTCAGACGGGTTGGGCACTTCAGACGGCTTCAACACTAATTAATTGTAATTTTTTGATTTTAGTTGTGCTCAAGAATGAGGTGTTAGGTTTGTGCTCACCTAAGAATTACTCATAATGCCAACTATGTAATAATAATAAACATTCATCCCTTCTGAAAATTGTGATATTTAAATCTTACATGAATTTCCTCTTGTTACTTATCCATTTCATTTTTTATTAGAAAAATATTAAATGCTCTTAATTTTTTTAAAAGAAAAATTTAGCAAAATCTATTCTTAAACGATTCCTTTCCATTCTATTTCAATTTTCAAATTGGCATGCATTTGCAAGCCGACCTCAACAAACCAGACACTTCTTGCTTCCTTGGTTAGCAAACTTACTTGTTGAGTATGCCACATACAAATTTATTTTAGCTTTTAGTTATGCGATATGAAAACCTGAATATACTTCAGCGCACCAGAAACAGAAAAGTTCCAATGATATATTAATTTGTTTCCTTGCCATTTAACTTGATTTTTTTAATATTTACTAATCAAAGTTAAAAATTACAAGTTTAAAAAAATTTTTTGTGATTTTCTCTTGTTTAACATCAAATATATTCATTTGATATTTGTTCCTATTGGTAATGCAATTGGTTCTAGTTTCTCATCGTTATCTAAGTTAAGAACTGAGGATCCTATCGTTGTTAGGATATATTGCTTCGTTTTTGGAATATCTATTATATTGTTCTAGTTATAGAAGTATCCATTGCCCCAATAATTAATTGTCTTCATTTGGTATGCATAACTTTATTTTATGTCATGTCTCAAATGATTGTGCCGGTTGGGATTAGGAATTTAATTTTATATCCAATTTTTTATAGTCATTAAATAGCCAAAAAGATGTAAATCTTGCACAAGTAAACTATGAAATTCAAAAATTGCCAAACACGTAGCATTTTGTGGAGGTTGTAACTGCCAGTAATTGACAAGTCAATTTCTGACATTCCTGCTAACAGTGGGGAAGAAACGCCATAAAAAAACTTTGTAACGGCCAGTAATCGCCATATGCTCAATTTGTGGCAGTCTTTAACTGCCCAAAATTGATTTAATAACACCTATAAAATTCCAATTTTTTAGTAAAGCTCTTTATAATTTTAGTAAAATAAGATGGATCGAGAGAGAGTAGAGAGATAGTAGTAGGAGATTGAAGATATACCGTGGGTTCTCTTGTAAATCATTCCAAAAATAAGTAGAGAAAGTATTAAAAAATTCATTTGATAATATTAAAAGATATAAAATGAATACAAATAACTACTATTTATTATAGGACTAAAACTACTCACCTATTTAACTAATTACTAACTAATTGATAAAGCTGAAATTAACAAACACTAACCGATTACTAACATAATTATATTCCTATATATATTGTTCTAGTTCTTGTATTTATTGGCAAAAACTCGTGACAAAACTTCATTCTTGGTATGAAGTATGAACAGGGGGCTTGAACCCTTTGTTACTTGCTCTCTACTGTGTCACATCCACTTTCCCTTTTTAGTTGTGACATTTTGCCTCTATTATGTCAGACCCTCAGGAAAGAGTACCTAAAACTTGTGCTTGTTTTATTTTTTTTCGTTGAGTTATAGGTGTGTGGGTGCCAATTAAAATCCTAATTGTTGTAGTGTATTGATTATTGAAGCGTTTCTAGGTTGTTCTTTTATAGGTATTTCGCAAATTGTTATTTAAGGATGGTGCTTTAGTCTCATAATTTTTTAGAGTGTCTCTCTTGTTGAGAGATGAGTACTAGTGTGTAAATGCATTTTTTAACATTTTAATGCTCTACTCAATAATATTAAAAAATTCATCCCAAATGATCGTTAACATGCTATAGTACGCAGGTATTTTTAGGATTCGTTTGGTTCAACTTTTTTCGATTTATAAGTTGCTTTTAAGCTAAAGTAAAAAATAAGACCTGTTACGGTCTAAACCTAAGGCCCAATAGTCGAAATGGCCCATGTGCAATATAATTAACATATCCTTAAATCTATGATATATAATTATAATATCCATAATTATATGATGATATCTGCTAAACTTACTCCTTTTATATCTGCGCCCACTTACCATATTTATACAGGGAAAACCCCTATAAATAGGGAACATTTACAGATCATAAGGTACACAATCTTACCCAGTCAATCACTTTGACTGCTACTATATCTTTCTGACTTGGGTCGGAGTCCCTTTGCAGGTATACCCCCCAGGGTTCAATTCGGATCGCGCACTTCCAAACCGGACCCAGATCCGACTCTCACCTGCTGACTCAGACCCAGGTCCGAGTTCCGTACCAGAACATTTGGCGCTAGAAGGAGGGTCTCCCCTATCCAGCATGACAGTCACCACCCGTCGTCAGCTAACCCGGTCCCGTCCTCAGCCAACACCCGAAGGCTGGGTAAAGGATCTCGGAGCCAGAGACGGTTTAGCTGAGCAAGAAGGAACTTCACATCCTTTAGTCGAAGTCGAACGACACGGAGAGAACAGTCAACCTGACCCCCGAGACGAAGTGATTCGGCACCTTGAAGCCCAAATCAGGGAACTCCGAGATCAACGCACGAAGGCTGCTGAAGATCCGGCCGTGGATCGTATTGAAGAGCGTCTCAGGCACCTGGAGCGCAGTATAAACCCTCAGCCTCAACCTACCATCCAATCCCGTCCCACATCAGATAAAAACCATCAGGAAGTTCAGCAGCAAAGGGTTGCAGGCCAACTGGCCCCCTTCAGACACCCTTTCTCTGAGAGGTTAGTCCGGGTCGAAATACCTGAGCAGTACAGAAGGGCACTCCCCATTGAATCCTTTAACGGCACAATAGACCCGGTCAATCACCTAGATGCCTTCACCAATAAGATGCTCTTCATTGGAGCCCCCGAGGCTATCATCTGTCGCTCCTTCCCCAAAACGTTGAAGGGGGAAGCTTTGGCGTGGTTTAAAACTCTCCCCTTGGGTTCCATTAATACCTGGGACGATATGCAGCATACCTTCCTGGGACAATTCACTATTTCCACTGAGATCCCTAGAGATCAGTTCACACTAGCAAAGGTCAAGCAAACTAAAGACGAGCCACTTAGAAGTTTCCTAGCCCGATTCTACAAGGAGTGCGCTCTAATCCCGGACCTAGCCGAGAATGTTCAACTCGTATGCGTCGTGTCGGCTCTCTCTCCAGGTTCTCCCTTGGTCGTCTCTTTGTCAGAAGAACCGGTCCGATCCATGGAACAGTTTAGACAACGATCACACAAGTACGTGGGACGGGAAGCTCACTTAGCCGTCGCCGCAAAATAAGACACTCACCAGGGATCAGGCCGAGACTTTACCAGGACCGGCATAAAGGGAAAGACAAGGGCCACCATCACCAGGATCAGCATCGGCATCCCAAAGGCCGATACAATAACTACTCAAATCTGAACACTAACCCAGGAAAGATCCTAAAAGAAGTGATGCATACTGAGTTTGCAGACATACCGAAGCCCCCACCTCTCAAAACCGCAACTCAAAAGGACAAAACTAAATATTGTTCTTTTCATGAAGGATATGGGCACAACACTGACGAATGCATATAGTTGCGTGATCTCATTGAGCAGCTTATCCGGGACGGATGATTTGGTCGATATGTGAAGAAGAACCGGTCCCAAGGAGAATACAAGAAGAATGAGGAGGAGGAAGAGATCATCCAGCCCTGATGGGAAAAAGACAAGAAACGGAAGCGTTCTGCATCCCCCAAGAAATATGACAGCAAAGAAGACAAACCCGGCTCCAGCACCACACCAAGGGTAAGGATAAACATGATTTCAGGAGGTTTCGCTGGAGGAGGATTGTCAAACAACTCCAGAAAGAGGCACCTGTGCGAAGTCTACAATGTCGAACAGTCCGACTTGAAGACACAGCCCAAAGACCCCCAAACCCGGTCATCACCTTCTCGGACAAAGACTTCTTCGATGATGTGGTTGATCACGACAATCCGTTCGTGATTCGTTCCCTGATAGGAGATGGAGATGTCGGACGCGTGTTTGTTGACCAAGGCAGTTCAGCTGACATACTGTTCTACAGGACTTACACCCAACTACTCCTGCCACCAGAATCACTGTTACCCTACGCAGGTGATCTAGTGGGTTCTCAGGAGAGCGAATTCAGCCCAAAGGATACCTTCAGACCACGCTCAGGGTCGGCTCTGAAGCCAAGAACAAAGTCGTTTCAGCCAAGTTCTTAACTGTCGATTGCCCCAGCCTATACAATGCTATTCTCGGCCGTCCATCATTGAACGCTCTAGGAGTGATCATCTCCACCAAGCTCTTGGTAATGAAGTTTCCCGGTCGAGACGGGATTGTAATCACGGTTCAAGGAGACAGAAAAGAAGAAGCAAGAAAGTGCTACAACGCCGCCCTCACCGCTGCACCCACATCTCAGCCAGAAAAGACGGTTCCCAAAGGACAAATCCACATGATCGATCTCGACCCAGACCGAGATGGACCCCAAGAGACGTGAAAGAATCGAACCGGCTGCAAAAACTAAGTCCTTCCAGATTGGAACTTCAGCTGAACAGACAACGAAAATCGGCTGTGATATGGATCTTGCAATGGAAGATAGACTGAAGAAACTTCTGTCAAGAAACTCAAACCTGTTCGCATGGACAGCGGCCGACATGCAGGTATTGACCCCGGCTTCTGTTGTCACAAACTCTCTGTTGATCCCAGTGCTAAGTCGGTCGCCCAGAAGAAAAGGAAAATCGGCCTTGAAAGGCAACAAGCTGCCAACCAGCAAGTAGAAGAGCTCCTCATGGCCAAATTCATCAGGGAATGCAAGTACGTCACTTGGCTATCCAATGTCGTCTTGGTGAAGAAGTCAAACGGCAAATGGAGAATGTGCGTGGACTACACTGACTTGAATAAAGCATGCCCCAAAGACCCTTTCCCACTTCCCAACATCGACCAGTTGGTTGATAGTTCATCAGGATACCATTGGTTATCTTTCATTGATGCTTACTCAGTATACAATCAGATCCCCATGGACCGGGACGACGAAGAAAAGACGGCCTTCATCACGGACAAAGGAATTTACTGTTACACCATGATGCCCTTTGGCCTGAAGAATGCCGGAGCCACATACTATAGGATGATGACCAAAGTCTTTGGTGATGTAATGGGAAACACAATGGAAGTTTACATAGATGACATCATAGCCAAAACAGCCGAAGGAAATGACCACATAGCCGACTTGGAGCTAGTCTTTGATCGCCTCAGGAAACACAACATGAGGCTTAACCTCCTCAAGTGCTCTTTCGGAGTTCCCTCAGGCCATTTTTTGGGTTTCTCCTCACCAGCAGAGGAGTGGAAGTGAACCCGGACAAGTGCAAAGCTGTGTTAGACATGAAAAGCCCAACCTGCATCAAGTAGATACAACAACTTAACGGAAGGATCACAGCTCTCAGCCGATTCATCCCCAAATCGGCTACAACCTCCCTCCCCTTTTTCAGCTCCTTCACAAAGGGAAATCCTTCACTTGGACAGACGAATGTGAGGCCGCTTTTCAGCAGCTGAAACAGACACTGGCAAACCCACCAATCCTAGTGAAGCCGGCCCAAGGAGAACATCTGTATCTCTACATCTCTGTAACCAACCAAGCCATAAGTTCAGTTTGGTTAAAGAAGATGGGCGCATCCAACTCCCCATTTACTTCATCAGTAAAGCCCTCCAGGGAGCCGAGCTGAGATACCAGAAGCTGGAGAAAGCTGCTTTAGCTGTGTTGATCACTGCTAGGAGGTTGAGTGAGACACTTTTCCAAGGGCATAGAGTCACGGTCAGAACCAATTTACCCCTTAGACTCGTCCTTCACAAGCCGGACCTCTCTGGGTGTATAACTGCTTGGGCCTTGGAGTTATCAGAGTTTGATATACACTTCGAGGGACGCACTGCCCTCAAGAGTCAAATTTTAGCTGATTTCGTTGCTGAAATGACACCCCCTGAAGATTCACCTACTGCTGAATGGACCGTCTTCGTTGACGGCTCTTCCAACAAAAAAAGGCATCGGAGCCGGGATAGTCCTGGAAGGACCAGATGGAATCTACATCGAGAAATCTCTGAAGTTTGAGTTCCAAACCTCAAACAACCAAGCCGAGTATGAAGCAGGCATTGCGGGTCTCCTGATGGCAAAGGAAAGCAGGAGCTAGAAAGGTCCTCGCGTGTGCAGGTGACTCCCTGTTGATGGTATCCAAATCAAAGTGGAATATCAAGCAAGGAGGAACCGTTATTACATAAGATCTAGAGAAAGTAAAGGTCTCGAGCGACGGTTTGAAGAAATTATCTTCCAACACGCCTCCCCAGAGCCGACAATACCGAGTCGACATCCTATCAAGACTAGCAAGCACCAAAAAGCTTGGTAACAATAAGTCAGTCCTCCAAGAAGTCGTCTCGACCCCAAATATATCTGAGACATCCATGATGCTAATAGAAGAATCCCCTTCATGGATGACACCCATCAAGACTTACATCCTGATGGGCACACTCCCTGAAGAGGAAAAAGCAGCCAGAAAGCTGAGACGACTGGCTTCCCATTTCACAGTCATCCAAGACAGATTGTACAAAAAGGGATTCTCTACCCCTCTCCTCAAATGTGTTGATAACAAAGAAGCCAAGTATGTGTTGGCCGAGTTATATGAAGGCAGTTGTGGAAATCACCAAGGAGGGAGAACACTCGCAAGAAAGGCTCTGAGAGTCGGGTACTACTGGCCGACTCTAGCCCAAGACTCCATGGACTATGCAAAAAAGTGTGAAACTTGTCAGAAGAATGCTTCCATCCACCACCAACCTTCAGCTGAGTTGACAACCATGACGGCTCCCTGGCCTTTCAATCAATGGGGAATTGACATACTCGGTCCTTTCCCCCCAGCTCTAGGGCAGGTCAAATTCCTAGTAGTAGCGGTGGACTATTTCACCAAGTGGATAGAAGCAGAACCTCTTGCCACCATCACCTCAGCTAAAGTGCAGAAGTTCTTTTACAAGAACATTGTCTAAAGATTCGGGATACCCCATTTTGTGATCACGAACAATGGGACGCAATTCACAGATAAAAAGTTCAGAGAACTGTTGTCAGACCTTAAGATCAAGCACCACTTCACTGCAGTAGAACACCCACAAACCAACGGCCAAGCCGAGTCTGCGAACAAGGTGATCCCCATGGCCCTTAAGCGTAGGTTAGACAACGCCAAAGGCAACTGGGTGGAACAACTAGACCATATACTCTGGGCATACCGCACCACTCCACAGTCTTCTACCAACGAGACCCCGTTCCGGCTCACATACGGAACCGAAGCACTCATCCCGGTTGAGATTGGGGAGCCGAGTTGGAGAGTTCAGAACTTCACCGAAGGATCGAACAACAAAGCAATCTTGGAAAAACTAGACTTTTTGGATGAAACTCGGGCCATAGCTCATATCCGGGAACTAACTCTGAAGGGACGCCTCACAGCTCGACGCAACACTAAGGTCATGGCTAGAAGTTTCCAACCTGGAGATCTCATCCTGCGCAGAGCCGACATTGGCAACAAAAATGCAGCCCAAGGAAAGTTGGCAGCAAATTGGGAAGGTCCCTACAGAATCGCCGAAGCAACCGAGAATGGAGCCTACAAGATAGAAACTCTTGAGGGAAAACCTATACCAGATTCTGGAACGCAGATAAACTCAAGACCTATTTTTCTTAAGTTATTTTCTTGTAGTTTGTTCAAACCGGATGTGAAGAGCATCTCGGTTTAGTATAATTAAAGCCGGATACGAAGAGTATCCCGGCCCAATATTCTCCTTTCTAGTTATCTTGTTTGGTCGGATGCGAAGAGCATCTCGGCTTAGTATTATTAAAGTCGGATACGAAGAGTATCCCGACCCATTACCAATAAAACGCTATTGCAACAAACTGCTTTCTATTTCTTTCCTTTTCACACAAGTCTAGGAACAAGCGTTACAAGCGTATCAACGTTAAAAGCGCGAAATTAACCAAGTTATGAAATTAACGAAATGGTTCGAGACGACAAACAATAAAGGCGCAAAACGGTTAATCAAAACATGCTAAAACAAATGGAACACAAAGCATGGGATAAAAGTAGAGTTGTCTTAACAAAGTCATTACAAAATGATAACAAAATTACAAGTTACAGAACAAGAAAGGTCACTCCACGTATGGGCCGACTTCTTCACCAGAAGCGGCATCAACATAGACCTTCTTCTCTATGTCAACCCGGTAGACCTTCCCCTCGAAGACTTCATACTCGGGCGATGTTCCCTCAGCCTTCAGACCAGGATTGAGGACCCCCAACTGCGCCACAGCATTCTCGAACGAAGCCTTACTGATATCCTTAGAAAGGTTCACAAGGCCAACCTTCTCTTCATTAAACTTGGCTTGAGCCTTTTGCAAGTTCTTCCTGACAAGCTCGGTCACGGCTTCGTCAGTCATACCGGTCACAGGAGGATTAACTGCAGCTTCTCCAAGTCGGCCTTCAGCTTTTCCACTTCAGTTTCCAAGGTCTTGTTTTGTCCTTCACGGACTTGTACCAACCCTTGTACTTTATTTTTCCTTCTTCTCGGCGCCGACGGCCTCTTGAGCAGTCTTCAAATCCTCCAAGGCCTTATCCCTCTCAGCCGTCCGAGACTCCAAGTCAGCCGCCATCCGCTCAGAAACCGGGACGACATCCAACCTCAAATGCCTCATGTAAGCAGCGTGTTGAAGGCATTGACGCTCGATATCCATCAAACCCTCAACCTTCGGCACACTCTCATGAACCGACTTCAAGAAAGGGTTGTATAGGATGTGATCCAGCTCAGGAGTGTCCAGGTCAACGTCTGAACCATACAGATTCAAACCGGTCTCTTTTGAAGACTCGTCCACCCTGGCCCTCTTACCCTTTTTCTTGGGGTTTTTCTTCCTCTGCAATCGAGGCTGCTCTTCCCCACCACCACCAGCCCCAGTCTGGACGGCATCTGCATTGATGACAGGTTGACCCCCTGTGCCATCGCCACCATCAGTCCGGGTAAAATCCATGTCAACCCGGACATCATCGTTGTTAACTTGGGCATTTTGCAAAGCCCTCAGTTGTCTCAACGCTGCAGAGGCCATCGAAGCTGCAAGAATAAAACCAAATGATTAGCCGAGATACGAAGAAAGAGAACAACTCGCAAGTACTTAAAATAAGTCTCACCAATTCTAGATCCAACGTTATGAGTCGGACCATCTAATATTTTTTAGAGGAAAACAACCCACATTCCTCAACCGACTCCTTCAGCAAATCCCTTACTGCAACATCCTGTGGGGACAAAGCCGACTCAAAAACCTCAAACTCGGACGACTTCATATCATAATGTTGATCACTCCAATAAATTGGGAAACGAGGAGTGTTTGAAGAAGACTCCTCCCAAAACGGCTTCACACCTTTAGCCGCTTGAACTTGGAAAAATTCCTATTTAAAAGTGATGCTCCCCCTCTTGGCCGACTCACAGAACGGGGTTATCAATTTTCGGTCCTTATACCCCCTGAAGGAAATCCAACTTTTCCGTTTGCTTCTTCTCCTTAGGGGGATGCTTCCTTAATACTATAAGTAATAAAAGAATAGCTTTACAGACGGTGTGAACCCGAACTCGGCCAAAATCAACTCAAAGCACCTAATGAAAGCCCACGAGTTGGGATGCAGTTGGGAAGGAGCACATCGCAGAAACATAAGCATCCGCTCTTGAAATTCGGTGAACGGAAGCCTCAATTTAACTTTTGAATGAAAAAATCATAAGTATACAAGAAAGGGGTGTTGGTCTCGGACAAATGACAGACTCGACCCCCTCGAGGCGGCAGCACCACATTATATGCATCCTTCATCTCGGCCGAACTAAATACTTCCAAGTCGAACAAACGCTTCTGAAAATGCTCGGGACAGCCAGGCCTATACACAGAGCAGGTGCCAAGAACTTCCGGATCCACCCACCTATATCTATCAGCCCACAGGGGCACAAAATAATCTTCATCGTTGGGCTCAGCCATATCAACACCTGCAGAGGTGATGGTGTAACAACTACCCTCATCAGAACCGAGACGACTAGTGCCTCACTCATCAAAAATACTATCATACGAATCCGTCTCGAATTTTATATTATTATTCTCATCCCGATCCTCCCCCCCAGAGGCCATATTTCTCCGCCTCAATATCGAAATCACTTCAGGACTTAACCCTTCATTGTCCCCACAGGATGACCGACTTCGTGATTCCCACGACTCAGGTTTCCCAGAAAGAACTTCCAAAGAATCACTCTCACTCATTTGCGTAAAAGAAGAAGAAAGGGAAAAGAAATACCTGATAGTCGGATACGAAATTCGGGTTGAGAAGCGGATAGCCGGATCGAGATTCGGGATTGCAATCACGGAGAGAGAGTCAGAATAGACAAATGAAAGCGAGGTAAAAAATGAAACTTCTCCACCCCCTATTTATAAGGCCGAAAAGGCCCATTACCGTTCTGGCCCAGGAAGTCGAACCGTCGCAACGATATGTCAGATAGAAACCCGTCCCGGCACAGTGGAGGTAAACGTTGTTCAACTCGAACCTGGAAAATTAGTTACAACGTATCTCGAATCATCGCACCCCCAAAGAAATACTAATCTCATCCCACGGGGGCCACAGTGAATGGTCCCGAACGCCGGTTCGAGATCCCAACGTTCCATCTCGAACCATGAAGAACAAGATTAACATTTCGTCTCGAACCTTAAAACAAAAAGACAAGGTTAACTTTCGTATGCCACAAAGTCGTCTCAGCCCATAAATGTCGTCTCGAACGAGTCAGGTAAATTCAAGCTCAAAGTCAACTTTTAAAGTCGACAAGAGCTGGGGAACTTCTGTTACAGTCTAAACCTAAGGCCCAATAGTCGAAATGGCCCATGTGCAATATAATTATCATATCCTTAAATCTATGATATATAATTATAATATCCATAATTATATGATGATATCTGCTAAACTTACTTCTTTTATATTTGCGCCCACTTACCATATTTATACAGGGAAAACCCCTATAAATAGGGAACATTTACAGATCATAAGGTACACAATCTTACCCAGTCAATCACTTTGACTGCTACTATATCTTTCTGACTTGGGCGTCGGAGTCCCTTTGCAGGTACACCCCCCAGGGTTCAATTCGGATCGCGCACTTCCAAACCGGACCCAGATCCGACTCTCACCTGCTGACTCAGACCCAGGTCCGAGTTCCGTACCAGAACAAGACCTTTAAAATATAAAATAAAAGTTGTTTGATAATTTCATTTTTTAACTTAAAAGTTATTTTTAAATAAATTTTTTTTAATAAAATATTCTTTTCTGTAAAACTAACATAATAAAAAATATCTAAATTAACATCCGTTCAAAACAAAACAAATCAAAGTCACAACAAAAAATCAACCCCAAACATGGAACATTTAACAAAACAAAGAACAAGATTACCAAAGGGTTATCTTATTTCAAATTAGCAGCAGGAGCAATTGTAGATGATAGAATATCCAATCTAATTTCATACTTTTCCATCATGTATCTATTATGACCTTCCTGCAAACTTTAAATGTTTGGATGATAGAATCTTTGAGTTTTTACCCTTTGAAATACTTGTACACTGCATAATATCCTTCAAATTTCAAATTAAAGAAAATTAATCAATCAAAATACCTATTTTGCTAGTTTCGCAATGTGTATATATATAAACAATCAAGGAATTACATACAAGAAATTAATGGTGCAGAATTAATGAAACCGAATACAGAGGACTTGAACAAGACCATATATAGAACCGGACAAGAACAGGGAACTACAATAATCATATACAGAACCAGTGTACACAAACCATATACAGAGGTTTTTGTTTCTGCAAACTATGAGAGCCAAAGTTTTCTTTTTCTGCATATTATGAGAGAGTGTAAGGATAAAAGATACGAGCAGTGGTTTCTAATATTGAATGAAAAATTCAATAAAACGAATCATCAATACTATTACAATTGAGAAGTATGGGTGGGTACTGTTCATTCAACTTTTTTGTTTTTTGTTTTTTTTTTTTATTTTGAGTAAGTTGGAGAAGTTGTGAACATGTTCAATTCACCATTTTTGTTTCTTATTTTTTTCTTTTTCTTTTTTTCTTTTTGTTTTATTTTTTAAAAAATTTAATTATTATTATATTAAAATATTTTTTCTCATTATTCGTTCATATTATTTTGTTTCATTATAAAAGTGATATTTTATAAACCATGAGTATCCTTCACGTGAAGATTTTTTTTCTTTTTGTTTTGATTGTTTCAGAATTTGATTTATTATTATATTATTTTAATTATTATTATATTTAAAATATTTTCTCTCATTATTCGTTCATATTATTTTGTTTCATTATAAAAGTGATATTTATAAATCATGAGTATCCTTCACGTGAAGCTTTTTTTTTTTCTTTTGTTTGTTTTCACAATTTGATTTATTATTACTATTATTATTATTATTATTATATTAAAATATTTTCTTTCATTATTCGTTCATGTTATTTTATTCATTATAAACGTGATATTTTATAAACCATGAGCATCCTTCACGTCAAGATACTTTTTTTTTGTTTGATTGTTTTCACAATTTGTTTTATTATTATTATTATTATTATTATTATTATATTGAAAATTTTCTCTCATTATTCGTTCTTATTATTTTGTTTCATTGTAAAAGTGATATTTTATAAACAATGAGTATCCTTCACGTGAAGCTTTTTTTTTCTTTTGTTTTGTTTGTTTTCACATTTGATTATTATTATTAAAATTATTATTATCATTATTATTATTATTATATTAAATATTTTCTCTCATTATTCGTTCATATTATTTTGTTTCATTATAAAAGTGATATTTTATAAACCATGAGTATCCTCCACGTGAAAATTTTTTATCTTTTTTATTGTTTTCACATTTGATTTATTATTATTGTTATAAAATATTTTGTCTCATTATTCGTTCATGTTATTTTGTTTCATTATAAAAGTGATAATTTATAAACCATGAGTATCCTTCACCTGAATCAGTTTTGATCCTACATTTTTTTTTCATACTTTAATTTTATTTTATTATCATATTAAAATAATTTATGTCATTATTTATTTTGTTTATCTGTTACATATATAAAATCTCACATTAAGGAATACAATAAATGTGTTGAGATATTACTAACATGGATATTTCAATATATATATCATGTATCTTATATTTTATTCATTAATGCATTATTATCTCACTCATCTATTATATCTATTTAATCTATATAAGATTCTTATTATCACACTTTTAATTCTATTTTTATTATTATTAATATATTTTTAACGCTAATCCTTTTTTACAATTCAATTCAAATCCTGATTGATTCTATTTTTCTTATTCTAATTTTAATCTCTATTTCTTAATTTAAATTTAAAATATTATTCTTATCATTTAAGTTGTGAATTTTTTTAAGTAATTTTGAAAAGTATAAATAATTCAAATTCAAATCTTTTTTAAATTTGGATGATATACTCAATTCTTTTTTTTAATGATAACTTTTTAGCATTAATCCTTATTTTTATAATTTAATTTCAAATCCTGATTGATTTAAATTTAAAATATTATCCTTATCATTTAAGTCGTGAATTTTTATAGTAATTTTGAAATAAATAATATGACCGATTTTATGGGTTTGATTTGAAGTTCGTGTCAGCTATAGTCTTGGCTTCATGTAGGGTATGCTTTTTAGATATGTGTCATTGAAGAGAATGTATTGTAGGTATCTATACTATTATAATTGGTTAGATTTTGTCGCTATTTATTGGGGGTTAATTTTTTTTAATTCATATAAGTATTAAAAGTTAAGAGTTCTAAATTTAGCCTAACCTATAAGATAATAGATAATAGGTAAATAAATGTGGAAAGTTTAGGGAGTAGAAAAATAGAAAGAAAAAATAATAAGAGATGTGAAAAATGTGATATTAAATGAAGAGAAAAATCTGATATGAAATTAAGGTGTTTAAGGAAGTGTAAAAAAAATGTGAAAAATTATTATTCTTTTCTAAATGTATTAAAACTTTGATAGTTAACTTTTGGATGTTGAAAAGAGAAAAAAGAAAGAGATAAAAAGAAACAAATCAAGAGAGAGTGTGAAATAAATGACACTTAATTGATGTGATAAAAAAGGAAGAGAGATAAAAGAAAGAAAATTAGGAGTGAAAAAATCTTATATATTTTAAAATTAAATTATTAAATACATAATACATTACATGTTGCAATCGAAAATATATAAATAATAGGAATTTAAGTAAACACAAATGACAAGACAACACTAAATATTTTGAAATGAATACAATAGGAATTGAAATCACCTAAATACATACTCCCTCAATTCCTTTTTATAGGGAACCTTTTAGAATTTTTTGTGTTCCTTTTTATAAGTTACTTTACAATTTGAAGAAAACATTTATTATAATTTTTCTTATTTGCCCTTATTAAATTTAATTTCTTTCCAACTATCAAATGATAGTGGATCAAATGATAGTGGAGTTAGTTAATAATATTAAATAAGGAAAAAACTAGATAGTTAAACTATTTTTTAATACTCAAATAAAATAATTAACTACCTTTAATTTTTTTATTGGTCTTTGTGATTCAATATAGTGTGCCTTATAAAAAAACGGAGGGAGTATATTATATTTGTTTATATTTAAATGTATATAAAGTAGATTTTCATTTTTTCCAAAAAAAAATAGAAATGTGGAACACATTTGGGACAACTCGAAAGAATTTAATTCTGTTGATCATTTCACTCCATTAATGTTTCAACGAAGATAATTTTCATTTTTCTTTGTTTTGTTGTGACCATTAATAAAAGTCAAAGCTAGACATTGTCACACGTTGGTGTTTATTTACCAAAAATACTTTTCTCTCATGGTCAAATTATATGTTGCTATATCTATGGTGAAGTCTCGACAAGGACTTAGGATTCTTATACGTGATTTTATTTATAAACGTTATAATTTGACAAAAAAAAATAGTGTATAAAGGGATAATTCAAAAATATAAATAATTTGATTGTTTTAAATTTATAATTATAATATTAATGCTTGAAATTTGTTGTTTCAAATAAATTTTCTATGTTTTAATTTTTTTAATTCTTTCTATATAAACAAGTATAAATTTTAATATGAAAAAAATCACTAATCACTATCATTTTCTAAAGTTTACATATATATTTTATGTAACGCCCTAATTTCTAAATCCAGAATTTAGTCCGTTGGAAACCAAATTCCGAAAATTTGAAATTAAAAACATACAATTATGGATATCAAACCTCACATTTACATAAGTGTTCAACAAAACTCATACAAATGTGAATAACTTAAACCTTAATATCATAATCAGAGTCCAACATATACATATCCACAAGCTCCAAGATATATATGTACATCAGGCCCGAAGGCTATAAACTGAACAACTTAACGAAATTCAAAGAAATACAACTTTTCTATACAATCCAAAAAGAAACATCTAAATCCAACAGTTCTTGCTCTAACTCACTTATACTTCCTAGAGGTACCTGCACACCTAGGTTTATCCACAAAACGCGTGGTGAGACTAATGCCTCAGTGAATATAACTAATCATGCTCAGTGTACAGGAAACAAGCACTAATAAAAGTATATCAAGTTAATCAACATCAATCATCATAATGCTTTTAAATTCCAAAACATAACTAACATAATATACATCAATAAAATGCAACTCACTACTGAATCCAGTAGGCATGAACTTATTATTGAAACTGGAGTTAGAACTGAGCTCAGACTACGGAAACGTCTTTCCGGGGACGTATCCCACCCATAACTGGACCGAAGTCAATAATTTTACTTAATCAATCAATTTCTTAATTCAACAACACAAGGTTGGCTTACTTAACTCACGGTCGGAACCGGGTAACTATGAATTGGATAACCCAAAACTAGAATTTCAAGTAATTCGAGGTGTTTCGAGACTTTCGTAAGTTTCATAACTTTCGAAATTTCGAAATTAAAGTGATTTATAATCAATTCCAAGCATAATATACTTAATTCTAGTACAATCATCATAATTCCAATCACTTTAATCAATACAAAGGGAATCAAGGGAGTAGGGGTCATACATTGAGCATTTCGTAAATTTCGCAATTTCGCTACTTTCGTAAATCTCGCTTACCCTAAGGTTTTCAATGAAAATCCTAACGAAACTACTCAATCTTACACAACTATCATCAATCTAACTACAATATGCATAAAGAAAGGGGATCGAGAGAATAGGGTTCATACAATGGGGAAAATCAAAATCAAAGAATAGTGAGAGTGTGTGAGTTATACTCACCAATTTCTTGAAGTTCTCAAGAGGAATTGATGAATTGAGTGACCCTTTGTAGAATCCTAGCTTCAAATCCCTTCCAAGGCCTTCAATTTAATGTTTCTCTCTCTAATTGGTCACTCTCTCTCTAGGGTTCGCGAAAGGGGAAGAAGAAGAAATAGAAAATCTGATTTTTTGCATGTCTTGGTATATATATTGGACTATTGGTAATCGATTACAGTAATGCTGTAATCGATTACCAAAGGCAAAAATCACACTGGAGAACGATTCTGGAGAACTGGTAATCGATTACGACATTGAGTAATCGATTACCTAAACTAGCTCTCTGGTAATCGATTACACCCCTGTGAGTAATCGATTACCTAAAAACTAGCTCTCTGGTAATCGATTGTATGATTTAATAGTGCTATGATTATAATTTTTTTTTCTTAAAAACACCCTTAGTATTAAATGAGTAAATGAGTGAGTACCTCTTTAATTACTCACAATAAATTAACAACAATATAAGAGTAATTAACAATTAAGTTTTATATCTCTCATTCTAATGTTTGTTATATATAGGACCAAAAAACATCCGCCATTTTGTTTCTTATATTATAAGTACATTTTTTGTTTTCAATTTTCCTTAATCCTATATTCGAATAATAGTGTGTTTCAGTGGATAATACTTCGAATATGGATGAATCTATTCAAATAACAAAAAACAAAAAGACTTGGCATCATCTTCTCAAAACATTAGGCTTCTAAATGATAACGATGAAATATGTTTTGAGGATGAAAGCTCAAGTCAACTTAAGGCGAAATCATTTGTCAATCGAGGAGTTCCTTTTTGAATACTGCAAATGGTAATGTCATATCTAATCACGTTTGACTATTTTATTGAATGCTTCACTTATTAGATAAATTGTATACTATTGATTTGTTTTGTTTTCAATGTAGAAAATATTTTCCCTTAAAATTTGTCTTCAAAACTATCAGAAATGATGATTATTGTACACCACCATCTCAGAAGGCAAGAGTTTCTCAAATCACTCCAGTGTCTGATAACACAAATGGTAAAAAGTTTAAAATTAGAGGCGAAATTATAAATGATTATATTTTATGTACAGTAGTTTTTTATATGTATAACTAGGGCGTAAATGAGCTGAGCTATTCATGAACTATTGAGCTCGACTTGTTAAATGCTCGACGAAGCTCGTTTGTTTAATTAAACAAACAAGCCCAAGCTTAAAGTTGGGCTCGATTAATTTAACTGATGCCCAAGCCCAAGCCTTATAAGCTTGACATTAAGAGCTCGTGAATAGCTCGCTTATTATATATATAATAATTAATTAATCTAAATAATTAAAGTAAAGTAATATTAATAAAAATTAGAAAAAAAACATATAGTTATAAGTTTATTTTTAAAATAAATAATAAAATAATAAAGTAAAATAATCACTCCATATATATGAAAATAAGTATTAAAATATTTCTTATATCAGTCAAGAAGTTATGTATTAATTTTTGAAAATATAATATTTTAGAATTGTCCTAACTATATATATCGTATATTAAGAATATATTTTGATTTTTATATATTATCATTTAATAATAAATATTTATTAAATACTAAATTCATATACTTTAAAAATGATTTAAAGAAAAATTTCATAAGAGCAAAACAATGAAGTTATAAATGAGCTAAACAAGCAAGTCCAAGCTTTGTTTTTCTTTATCAAGCCAAACCCAAACTTAAAGTTTGGCTCGTTAATAAATGAGCCAAGCTTGAGCCACCCATTTTTTTCACAAGCAAAGCCTGAGCTTCATGTACTCGGCTCGGCTCGGCTAATTTACAGCCCTATGTATAACCAATCTCTAAATGGTTGTAACGACAGTTTATGGTTTGTCTACACAACAACACCGCTTAGATATCTTTAGCCAACAACCTTCCAAGGCATCAACGTCAACACCTACAAGTGTTGGACATGGGAATGGATTTCAAGCAGGGAAATTTGTACCACAATCAAGGGTAACTCCAAGCTAACAAAATATCTCCCAAAAATCATCAATTTCTCAAGATGTGAATGTAATAACATTACCAGGTATACATATTTCTATATATTTTGGAAACTTGACATATATTAAAAATTGAATATTTAAACCAATTGTAATATAATTATTATAATGATATTAATAAATGATTAATTTTTTTCCATATTACTAATTTGTAGATGATGATGAACCATAAATGCTACTAATGGTTTCACGACAGTTGAAGTTCTTCTCCAAATGCATGTCAACCTGATATTCATATCAGTAACCTATTTTTAAATATTTATTCTTGCATCATGTGTTTTATATTTAAATGGCTTCTATATTATACTTCATATTTATTCCACATTCGGACGATCCTTGCAGCCTGTAATGTATCCAACTAATTTGCATGATTTATTTCAATTAAAGGTGATGAAGATAATGAACCATTAAATGCTACTACTGGATTCACAACAGTTGAAGTTTCTTCTCCAAATGCATGTCAACCTGATATTCACATTGGTAACATCTTTTTGGTTATATTTATTCCAGCATCATGTGTTTTATATTAATTTTATATTATACTCTTATTTATTACACATTCAGACGATCCTTGCAGCCTTTAATGTATCCAACTAATTTGGCATGATTTATTTCAATTAAAGGTGATGAAGATGATCCTGCTCATAATGATGATATTAATGATAATGAATTTAATGATGAACCTATTGAAGAGGCAACTTTAGGTATATTTAAAACCATAATATAATACTCTTAAAGCATTAGTAGTTTTTAATCAATAAATTTCAATTTTATGTAGATTATTTAGACATAGGTGATCCACATGTCAGTGTGAATTTTGTGGAGCTTTACTATGGTATTCAGAGCGTGGTGCAAAAGTTTTACAGAGCATCTTCCCCAAAATTTTCTTTATGTTACATGCAAGGCAAGATAAGTTGCCATATCTATTGGAGCCTCCAGATATGTTAAAAGAGTTGTTTACTAAAATGATAAAAGAAGCAAAATTCTTCCTACAAAATATTAGATCACTCAATAGCATGTTCTCATTCACCTCTATGGGAGGTCAAATAGACAACTCAGTGGAATGAAGGCAATGCTTCCTCCAATTTTTATTCTGGGAGGAGAAAATATCACTGAATTGGAAGTTTACTTCCATCATCAGGATTCACAACCAAAGTTTGCTCACACTCTACATATATGATACGGAGCATGAGTTGGCAAATAGAATGAATGTTGTAAGGTGAGAGTTTGAGAAAATTATCTTTCAATTATTTTCCAAAATATTTTGGAATTTTACTATGTCATAAAGTGTATTAACATAAAGTTTTTTTTAAATCTGATTTTTACAGCATGGAAGATGATAATGCGCAAATGAAATCTTCAATTGTGCAAGACATTAAGGACATGCTTGATGAATATAATCCGTATGCAAAGACATATAGAATGATTAGAGACAGGTTCGAAGAAAACATTGGATCAGATGTGAGATTGAGACTTATAGGAAAAAGGGGGGTGATGGACGAATGTATAACTTACCAACCGCATCTGAAGTTGCTGCATTAATTGTAGGAGATTTTGATGTTGGCAATGTGGAGAGAGATGTTATTGTTCAAACACGTGGAGGTTTTTTGCAACGCATATCTATAGTAAGTGTTGCATATTTACCACTGCAATATCCTATTTTGTTTCCTCGAGGGGAAGATGCATATAGAGATGATGTGTTGTACAATGAGTTTACAGTTGAACCATCCAGAAAAGGCAAAGAGTCTCAATGAGGGAGTTTTTTGCATTTGACTTCAACAAAGAGACATAGAGTATTCAATTTTGTTAAAGTCTAACGTCTTTTCCAACAATTTTGGTTGATGGTTATAGCATGATAGAATCATCCCGTCTTAATTACATAAGAACTCATCAAAAAGAATTGAGAGCGGATATGTACAAAGGACTTTCTGAAGTAATCCTTAGAAGAGAAACAAATCCGGCCACATCAGGGAAAGCGCATTGTATTGCCATCATCTTCTACTGGAGGGGCAAGATATATGTTTCAAAATTACCAAGATGCCATGGGTATATGTAGATTGGGCTGGCTATCCAGATTTATTTATCACTTTCACATGTAATCATCAGTGGCCTGAATAACAAGACTTATGACAAGCCTAGGCCTAAAATCACAGGATAGGCCCGATATTGTTTGCAGAGTGTTCAAGAAGAAGCTTACACAATTTATGAAGGACATAAAAGAAGGAACAATTTTTGGCAAAGTCAAAGCAGGTAATAAGTGAAATAATTCCTTTAACTTCATCTTTTTCACATTCTAATTACATTAAAGTATATTATTCCATTTACTATTTTATGATGCACATTTACATTCTTACAATGACCTTATTTTTGTTGTAGTTATATATACTATTGAGTTTAAAAAACGTGGATTACCTCATGCTCATATTCTGATATTCTTGCATCCTGAGCATAGATATCCAACTCCAAGTACATTGATAGTATTATTTCTACTGAAATTCCTGATGAAAATGTTGAGCCTGAATTGTTCAAAATACTGAAACACTTTGATGATTCATGGACCATGTGGAGTTCAGAATAGAAGATCTCCATGCATGCAAAATGGGAGGTGCATGAATTACTTCCCTAAAAATAGAGCAACAAGTAGAAAAAGATCATCTACTTAATAAAAAAACTTTGTTTTTTATTTGTCAATCCCGGATGTTGATCGGGGAAAATACCACATCAGCTCTAAAGATGAGAGCATTGTGTTCCATATTTATAGAGGAATCCCCAAAGTGCAGAAAACTCCAGAAAAATTAAAAATAGATGGATCTACCAATTTCAATCACAACTGCCAAAAGTAAGAAACAAAGAAGCTCCTCCAGATATTGTGGAGCAAAATAAGAAAAAGGTTTCTGGATTTCTGAGGAAACCAAGATGAGAGTGAAGCAGCCAGAGTCTTCATGGAGTTCGATTCAAAAAGGAAAAGGATCAACATCAGATACCGAGGAAGATAGTGAAGGAAGTGATAATAGACAAGGCATTGGCATGGAGGATGGGAACCAAAAGGAAGAACTGAAACAGAGTCAACATCATGAAAAATGGGAGGTGCATGAAATACTTCCCTAAGAAGCAAGCATTGGGGTTCAGCAACATATTTGAGAAGACTATTCACAAACAGTGTTGCTATCCAATCAAATTCTACTCCTGAATTTGTTTGGAACAATACTTGGAAGTTTCTAAGTGATGACATTTTGCATAGACAACGAAGAGTTTTGCAAAGAGATGGTACGTTCGTTCATGTCAATTATTCATTTCCTTTCTATTTGCTATAATAGCGAAAATTAATTAATACTTTCAACTTATAACCCTTCCATTTTAGCTAATTTGCATTAATGATTTTCAGATTTAACTCTTTCAGAGGAAGAGCTCAAAAATTTGACACTTGCAGAGTTAGACAGTTTGTTACAAAGTAATGGTAAGAGATATCTGATTTTGCAACAATGCCACAACCAGATTTCAATTCTTTTAATTGATCAATTAATAGATTTTTTTTTATGAGCTTAACTATGATAGACAAGCATTGGCAGATGAGCATGAGCAGTTATTGTCTAAAATGACTTCAGAGCAGAAAAATATTATGACAAAATCATGTCATCTGTGTTTGAAATAGAGGAGGATGTTTTTTTCTTTATGGATATGGGAGGGACTGGGAAAACTTTCATTTGGAGAACTATTTCAAACAGCTATCAGAAGCAAAGGAGAAATCGTGCTTAATGTTGCTTCTAGCATAATAGCAGCTTTGCTAATTCTAGGAGGCAGAACAACTCATTCACGATTTTGTATTCCAATAAATGTGGACGAGAACTCTACTTGCAATATAAAACAAGGAAGTGATTTGGCAGAATTGATTGTTAAAGCAAGGTTAATAATTTGGGATGAAGTGCCAATGACACATAGGCACTGTTTTGAGGCAAAGGATAGAAAATTTAGAGACATTCTGCGTTTTTCTAACAATGATAGCTTAAATAGACCTTTTGGAGGAAAAGTTATAGTATTTGGGGGAGATTTCAGACAATACTTCCTGTGATTCATAAAGGAAGCAGACAAGATGTTGTTCATGCTACCATTAATGCATCATATTTGTGGAGATATTGTGAAGTCTTAACATTGACAACAAATATGAGGCTTCAAACTGGATCTTCTGATTTAGATGTAGAAGAGATAAAGAAGTTCTCAGAATGGGTGCTTAGTATTGGAGATGGGAACAATTGGGGAACCAAATGATGGAGAGGTTAGTATTCAAATTCCAGAAGATTTATTGATATCGGATTCTGTTGATCCATCGCTTCTATCGTTGATAGCCACTATCCCTCAATATTACAAAACATGCATGACCCATTGTTCTTTCAGCATCGAGCTATTCTTGCTCCAAACAAATGACATTGTGTACAAATTGAATGAATATATGTTGTCCTTGCTTCTGCAGAGGAAAGAGAATATCTAAGTTTTGATAGTCCGTGCACAGGCAATGTTCATTCCAATGCTATTGATGATATTCACACTCCAGAATTTTTGAACATGATTAATGCGTCCGGCCTTCCAAATCATGTCTTAAAATTGAAAGTTGGGACCCCAGTAATGTGTTGAGGAACATTGATCAATCTTTAGGTCTTTGCAATGGTACTAGACTTATTATTACTCAGTTAGGTACCTATGTCTTAGAAGCCAAAGTCATTTCTGGAGTAAATGTGGGTTGCAAAGTATTCATTCCAAGATTGTCATTGACTCCTTCAGATAATCGAATTCCTTTCAAGTTTCAAAGAAGGCAGTTCCCTATTGTTGTTTCATTTGCAATGACTATTAATAAAAGTCAAGGTCAATCTTTAAAACATGTGGGAATTTACTTGCCGAAGCCTGTCTTCTCCCATGGCCAGTTATATGTTGCAGTATCCAGAGTCACCAGCAGGGGAGGATTGAAATTATTGATACTTGATGAAGAAGAGAATATTTCTAATACAACTACAAAATGTTGTATACAAAGAAGTCTTCCAAAATTTGAATTAGGTACCTTTACTTATATGAATTATAAAATTTATTGTGTCCAATTAATTGACATTATATACTGATATACATTATCAACTTTAAATTTTTTTTCAGGTTATACAAGATAACAATTTCCCAGAGGATTTTCACAATTTCAAATGAAGCAATTTCTCTTCAAATGAAAAGTGTAATACTATTTTGTTTTAACAATTTTCATACAGACAATTTCAAAATTTTCTTTAATGTTTTCTTTACCACTTTTCCCTCTTCCCTGTTTACCATCTCCCCCCATTTTCTTGCTCCGTGCAACGCACGGGTACCCGACCAGTTAAGATAAATAATAATATAGTTTTCATATATTAATTAAATAGATCTTAAATACTTATAATTATATTAATCATAACAGAGTTTATCCTCTGCCGCCTCTGCTAGGGTTTCCCTGCTAGGGTTGGCATGTAGCGCCTCTTTCCGTCTATTCGTGTCCTTCGTCGCCTTTTGACTGCATATTCCCTGTTTTGGTGTTACTCCTCCATCCAATTATGGCAACCGTTAATGAAGATTCAACCGAACCTCCTTCGGAACCGCCCCCTTTCATTATTTATGAAGATGATGACGTTGAAGAGGGAATCGAATCTTGTTCAAAGAGTCTTGTAGGGAGAATCATAACACAAAAACCTATTCACATGAATAGTATTCACAGTGCTCTTGCAGGGATATGGTGCAATCCTCTAGGGTTTCGGGTGGAAGAGCTCTCTCCCAAAACCTTCCAATTCTTTTTTGAATCTGTAGAAGACGCTGATAGAATTTTAAAAGGGAGTCCTTGGTTGTTCAGGAACTCTTGGCTAATCCTGAGAAAGTGGCAGAGGGACCAAAAACTAGAGCAAGTGGATTTTCTGCGAACGTTGACTAAAGTTCAATTGTGGGGGCTTCCCTCCCATTGTCGAACAGTAAAGATGGGGGTATAAGGTTGGATCGTGCTTGGGGAAAGTAGTTGAATCTGATATCTTTGAGGAGCGGGAGAGGGGTACATTCATAAAGGTTATGGTCGAAATTGATATCTCCAAACCACTATTGACTGGTATCCTAGTAGGGAGTCAAAAGGATGGGGTAGCTTGGGTGGACTTCAAATACGAGCACTTATCTCACTTTTGCTACAAGTGTGGCCGAGTTGGACACAATGAGGACATGTGTAAAGATTCTACCACTGATCCCCCTGATAACAATAGTGGACACAATGACTTTGGCCCTTGGATGCGTGCATCTCACTTTGGTAGGAAAGTGCGTGCAACTCAACAACCTCCCTCTGACCAGCCTCGGGATGAGAGATACCAGAAGTCAAGGGGATTGATGCCATGTGATGTCACTGAATTGCTTGCTGCCCTGTCGGTTAACAATGCTGCCCAATGCCAACAGCCCAAAGCTGCCCCCCCACTTCACATTGTCCCCAAGGCGCCACCTGGAGTAGGCTCGGCCACCAATGTGGAACAAGTGGAAGCCCAACACACAACGACTTTGCATGACCCATGCATAGTCCCAAAAGCCACACCTCACCCTGCAGACGCGTCACATGACAAGGAGAACCTTGGGTCTCCAAATTCTCCTCCCCACCCACTATCCTGCATCACGAATTTAGCACCCAATGGTGGGAACGCCTCGGGTAGGACCTGGAAGCGAATGTCTCAGGAAGGTAGAAAGATGGGTTCGCTAACAACCCAAACACAAAGGAGACTCGCAACTGAAGACATGGAGTGTGATTTCTCTTTGGAAGCCCCCCTAAAAAAAGCATCAAATGCTAAAACTAAAACGGCAGGCCTGCCTGTGCAGGTTTGCCGAGAATTATGAAACTAATGGCTTGGAACTGTCGCGGGCTTGGGAACCCGCGGATAGTTAGGTCCCTAAAGAAGCTAATGCTTCCAAGTTCCCCGCAGTGGTTTTCTTACAGGAAACCAGGAAGAAGGATTCTGAAATGATGCAGTATAGTTACACTGGTGGATTGAATATGTGTACGTTGTCAGCTGCAGAGGAGAAAGTCGACAGAGGGGAGGGGGGATTGCTCTATTATGGAGAGATGAAGTTCAGATTGAAATTTTATCGTCGTCCCTACACCACATTTATTTTAACATCTCAACAGATGATGGTCATAGAAGTGGAGAGCCTCGGGTATATATGGTCATCCAGAGTCTGCTAATAAACATCTGACTTGTGAGCTAATTAGTAGTTTTGTGCTCCCATACTCAGGATCAGGAATGGTTATGCTTCGGAGACCTTAATCTTATAGCAGGTACTCATGAAAAATATGGAGGGAACCCCCTGCTAGTAACATCCTGATTTATTCCGTGGGACAATTCAGAATTGTGGTCTCCAGGACCTTGGCTTTGAAGGGCACATTTATACATGGAGTAAACCGATCAGAGGGACAGAACCTAATTCAAGCTCGTCTTGACAGAGTCTTGGTTTCCCACCAATGGAAAGAAGCTTTCCCCGATGCTAAGAATTTCCATCTGACAAGACACCAATCAAAACCATTCCCCCTTGCTCATTGATTTGTTCCCAAAGAAGCCTCGTCGAAGAGTCCTAGAAAAGGTCCTCAAATTTGATGAAATTTGGACATGGGAGGAAGATATTGCTTCTCATGTTGCTCTCGCATGGTCTAACCCGACTGTTGATATTAATGCCAAACTCCACCATTGCCTCTCTCGGTTAGATCATTGGGGGAGAGTAAATTTGGAGACATTCCAAGAAAAGTAAAGAAATGCCAAGAAAAGATCAATTGACTCTATGCTCACCTTAACATTCCAGGCAATATGGAAATGTTGAAGATAGAAGAAAGGAAGTTGGATGATCTCCTGGAGTCCGAGGAAATATTTTGGCAGCAACGTAGTAAGGTGATGTGGCTGAAATATGGAGACAACAACTCCAAATTCTTTCATCAGAAGGCGAGCCATAGAAGAGAGAGGAACTGGGTTGACACGATAGTTGATGATAATGGCCATGTTTTTTATGATGAGGTGCAGATAGCTGAAGTGATGACCCAATTTTTTTTTCACAACTTTACTCGTCCAGCAATCCAAGCCGAATTGACGAAGCAATAAGAGTGGTCCAAGGGCGTGTAACCTTACCTATGGCTAACATCCTGGCTGCTCCATTTACGGTTGAGGAGGTTCTTCATACACTGAAGCACTTGAAATCCTGGCAGCCTCGGGGCCTGATGGTATTCCAGCATACTTCTTCCAGAAATATTGGGACATAGTGGGTCCTCCGTGCTTGGAAGTTGTCCTTAATATTTTGAACCATGAAGGAGACCCCAGAGAATTTAATAAACTCACATCAGCATGATCCCAAAAATCAAGAAGCCTAAACATTCCAAGGACTTTCGCCCAATCTCATTGTGCAATGTCATCCTGAAAATGGTTACCAAAACCATTACCAATAGAGTGAAGCTGATTCTTCCTAATATTGTGGGATTGAACCAAAGTGCCTTCGTTCCGGCCCAATTAATCACGGATAATGCTCTCATTGCTTTTGACATGTTTCACTATATGCGGAAAAGAAGAACGGGAAATTGGGCTATGTAGGGCTCAAGCTTGATATGGCCAAGGCTTATTACAGGATTGAATGGAGCTTTCTTGAAGCTACTATACTCTCTATGGGCTTCCCTTCCAGGCTAGTCAATTTAATTATCCGTTGTGTCTCCACTATCTCTTTCTTTGTGCTTCTGAATGGATTTCCATGTGACTATTTCTCTCCTGAGAGAGGACTGCGACAGGGGGACCCCCTTTCACCATATCTTTTTATCCTATGTGCTGAAGTCTTTTCAGGTTTATTGTTAAAAGCTCAGGTGGACTCCTCACTACACGGCATTAAAATTGCTCGTAGTGTCCCTGAAATATCTCACTTGTTCTTTGCAGATGATAATATAATTTTCTTCAGGAGCACTGATCAGGAAGCTAGGACTGTTCTTGCTATCTTGGAGCTCTATCAAACCACCTCAGGCCAGCTGGTCAATTTGGACAATTCAGAGTTGTATTTTAGCCGAAATTTATCCATGGATAGACAAATCATGCTCCAAGGTTGGATTCAAGTAAAGGCCGTTGACAACCACTCTAAATATCTGGGTCTCCATACTTTTGTAGGAAGATCAAAAGTCAGATTTTTGACTTTATCCGGGATAGAGTGTGGAAAAAGCTCAAAGGTTGGAAAGAACACTACTTATCTTCAGTAGGAAGGGAGATTCTGATTAAAGCGGTGGTCCAATCTATACCAACGTATATTATGGGATGTTTTCTCCTCCCCCTCTCGCTTATGTGATGATATTGAAAAGATGATTAATAGATTCTGGTGGGGCAGCACTCAGGGAAAGAAAAAATTACACTGGCTCTCTTGGCAAAAGCTTAGCTTCTCGAAACAGATGGGGGGCATGGGTTTCCGCAACTTTCACTCTTTTAACTTGGCTTTGTTGGCTAAACAGGGTTGGAGACTTGCTGTTCACAATGATTCTTTGATGTCTGAGACCTTGAAAGCTAGATACTTCCCGAAGACAAGCTTCCTTCATGCGAAGTTCGGGTACTGTTCGAGTTACACCTGGAGAAGTATCCACAATGCACAATGGGTTATTACTTCTGGCTCCTACTGGATGGTTGGTAATGGGGAATCTATTGATGTGTGGAAGGATAGTTGGCTTCCCAGACAGCCTGGCCATCATGTTTTGGTCCCCTAATATTGGCCAATTGGAGAACCCTTCAGTGTCTTACCTCATAGATCAGGCCACCGGTGTTGGAATCAGGACAGAGTGCATGAGTGTTTTCAAGACTATGAAGCGAAGCAAATACTTGCTATATTCCTCCCTCGTTATCCCAGGCACGATGCGTTATGCTGGGAGCAAACAAAGAATGGTATCTTCACTGTAAAATTAGCGTACCATTACATACAGCAGCATCTAAATGCTGATGGCCCCAACCCGAGTGGAGTGGATCCCAAATCCCAGCTCAGATGGAAGAAGCTTTGGAGAGTTGATGTTGTGCCCAGACACAAGTGCCCGTTTGGTTTACAGTTGAGCAGAATTGATTCTGAAAATCAATGGTTGAGATGGATGATGCACACTTTACGAAGCACGTTGGACGGAAGTGATGGTTTTGATTTTTCCAACGCGAAATCAAACAAACCAAAACAATTGCTTTGGAGGATTAGGAAAGGGTGCATCCCGATTAGGAATAATTTAGTGAAAAGAGGAATGCAAATCTCACAGTTATGCCCCCGCTTTGGAGGGTCGGAAGAAATGGTTGAGCATGTGTTTAGGGACTGTCAGTGGGTCCAAGAGGTGTGGTCCCTCTCCCCTCTAAATATCAATGCTGGTTTAATGAATTTCACTGGTGCCCCTGACTGGATTGACAAGGCCGTGGACAGATTGGATAAGGGAGAATATCACATTATTTGCCTCCATTGTGTATGGTATATGGACCGCTATGAATAAGTTGGTCTTTGACCAACGTGTTAACCAAATGCTAGACAAAGCCATTCAAATGGCTAATCAGTACCGTGCAGCTAAGGACCATGTGGTGCATCAGGAAAATTCCAACATTTCATGTCCTCAAAATAAATGGAGCCCACCGCCCCCTGGACATTATAAGCTTAATTCAGATGTTGCTAGAATTAATGATGATTGGTGGGGCGCAGCTTGTGTTATCAGAGATCACCTGGGTGTTGTTCTTGGAGCAGCCACGTGGAGTATTAATTTTGGATCGGATGCTAGTACAGCTGAAGCTTTTGGTTTCAAGTTAGGAATCCAATTTGCCTGGGAAATGAGTTTCCATCACCTCACTGCAGAGTCTGACTGCCTTCCTCTCATTCAAGCCATCAATAGACCAGCTTATCTTTTTGAGCTATTAGCAGCTGAATGTTCTTCTTTTTCTTTAGATTTCAGTTATTTAAATTTTAGTTTTTCAAATCGTAATTGTAATAAGGCAGCACATGTGTTAGCTAAGTTTGCTTGTGACCATCCTAATTTAGTTTGGTTGAAAGAAACTCCTCCTTGTATTTCTTCTGAAGTGTCTCTGGACTTTCCTCAGAGCTCTTTTTAATACAATGGATTTTGCCGTAAAAAAAAGAGTTTATTGCAATTTATTAAATACAATGCATAGATTATGTAAATTAATTTTGAATAATGCAAATAACATGATTAATACGATATTATTAATAATTACCATATAGTTATTATGTTATATATCATATTAATTAATTATGATCATTAAATTTTTAATATATTAAAATTCAATATTGTGGTAAGATAATATTTTTGGGTATATAATATTGTCAGCACCCAATTTCGTCTGGAATACGTATTTTTAATTTTCCTTTTACCTTAATAAAATTAAAAAAAAAATTAAAAAGATAAAAAAACTAAAATGAATTAATTAATTTATTGATTAGTTAAGGATTTTTTTAAAAAAAAATATTCCTTTCAATTTATATTATGATAAAAATCAATTGATAAATTAATTAATTAGTTAATTAATTGATTGATTAACCTTAATTAATTGATCAATCCGTTAATTAATGAAAATAATTAATTTATTAATTTAAACAAAAAAAAACGTATGAGTTGTAATGTGTCACCGTGAATTGTGTGAAATGTGTTGGATTGTTTTCTTGTGTATTGTTTTACTAACTTTGCTGATGTTATCCAAGAAGCAAATAGCCATTGAAAAAATAAAAAAATAATTAAGGGATAATATGGTCGTATTGTGTTGTTCTCCCATATATATATATATATATATTCTGCAGGGCTAAATAATTGATGGACGCCTCGGAAAATACACCAAGAAAAAAAAAAAAAGAGAATTTGAGAGTGGTTGAAATTATTGTGGTTGTTTGGTTCAAATTCTAAATTTTGGAGTATACAGAATCAATTAATTTTAAATCACTTCCATCCAACCAACGTACTTCGTAAAACATACATCATCATTCATTTTTAGAATCAATTCTACTCAACTGTGAAGAAATAACGTGGTAGGGTTGATGCTGAAGATAAGAAGAGGTGCTCACACATTCAGAAAAGGGGAGAAACTTACAGATACATGCTCATGACGGGGAAATTTTGGAGATTGAGGGTCATATACAGAAACAAAAGAAGGGAGAAAACAGAAAGAACATAGAAAGAAGAGAGCATGCAGTGAAGGAATTCTAGCTTCTCAAGTTCAAAGCTCACAAAGTGAGGAGAAGGAATCATTCCCGAAAATACTAGAAAGTAAAGATCAAACCAGATTCCCAACAACTCAGTGAGCAAAATCTGAAATTTGTATACTTTTATATTGTCTAATAATTCTTGCTATTTGTTATATGCAATTTACTTTGTGAGATGTAATATGAGGATTCTTCCAACAAGCAAATATCACAAATGATTTGATTCTGAAAATACAATCAATTTCAATTACAAATTAAATCCATCAATTAAACAAAATAGGAAATACAAAAAAAAACTTTAGACTGATAAGAATAGGAATTGGAATATTTATTCATGAGTTGCAGCCCCACTGGACAGCCATGCACCACTACAATTTAACCATGTCCAACTCAGAACCACCGTCCCTCACCATGAACAGCCTATCCCATGGTTCTGTTTTCCGATCACCACCATGTACAGTGTCTGTTCCACGCACCCCTGCCAGCCACTCCACAGTTGCAGCACCACCGCACCTCCAGCCGCGAGCCACCGCTCGCTGTTCCCCCTGGCAGCGTCCTGGTAGTGACGTCACGCAGCCGCGGGCGCTGTCCTCACTGTTGCGGCCTACCGCCGCTGCAGCTTGCTCCTTCTTCCCCGCGAACACCCCTTCAGGCCGCCGTGTGCGGCCACGTCACAGCCGCAGCCCACTGCTGCGAAATCGTCGAGTCACCTTCCTCTCACGCGTCTCCTTCTCCCAGCAGCCGCAACCTGATGTGAATCCAACGGGTAAAATTATGATATTTGGATGGTTACAAAGACAATGGTGCGGCTGAATTAAATTATAGGGACAAGGGAAGTTACAAACTAATTTGGCCATAGAGGGTTGTTACAATATTAAAAGGGCGGCCAGCATTCAACACATGGAGGTTACAAATTGATGGAGCAACTAGCAATCAATTCTTGGGCTGTTATGTTTCTAATGAGGGGCGGCCAATTCATGGCTGAATTACAAGCCTTTTATTTCTTGTTGGTTGTTACAAAATTGCTTGTAATTGTGTGGCTACATGTGAGTTAGTTATAGGCTAATTGTTTTAATTTTATTAGGCAGTTACATTTTAATAGCCACTTAGTAGTAATTTATGGTTGTTGGTTGAATACTAAAAGACTACATTTTGCGCATAGCTGAAGGTTATATATAAGGCGCATATTTCTTGTAAGAGAACAACTTGGAATTCAGAATTTATAAAATTGAGAGTTTGATTCTCTGATGTCTTCTTGTTATACAAGAATTGAGTTTTATCAAAGGTCCTTCACCCCTTTGTGTGTATAACTCTTAGGCTTATCTTCCATCCTTGGAAGTGTGACGTCTATCACTTTCCATTCCATTTTCTTCCTCTTTCCATTTTTCTTGTTTTAACAATTTCCCAAATTTCTTAGTTATGAGCATTCCAACCTAGATAGATCCGCAAAACGAATCCACCCCTCAGATTCGCGTCATTTGGTATCAGAGCTTCGGCTCTGGGTTTGGAACGGCGATGAAATTTTACTATACCAGGTGTTCCTTCGAAGGTCATTTGTTCTTGGTTGCAGTAGATCAATTCAACTTTAGAAATGTTGTGAGCAGCAGGGTGGTTGAGAAGTTACACCTACCTACTTCAAATGGACAAGCAACGATTAAATTCTCTATTGGGAAATATGAAGACGAAGTTCTTTGTGATATTGCACCCATGGAGACATGCCATATGATATTAGGGAGGTCATGGTTGTACAATAAAAGTATAAATCCTGAGAGGCCTTCTATTTCTTTTATTCATGGCGGACGAAGGATTAAGTTGATATGTCTATCATCCGACTTTGTACGTGCTGATCAACTGACATTGAAAATAAAAATAGAAAAAGAAAAAGAAGAAAAGAGGAGAGAAGAAATAGAAAAAGAAAAGAGCAAGGAAATTTTAAACTCTAATTTTATTTCTTCTTTTGTTTGTGATACTATTTTACAGGGGCAAGAGGATGTAATTTTGAATGAAACACACCACAAGTTGCCAAGTTTGAGAAAGAATTACGTTGATATCATTCCTAGTGCTCCATTGTACATCCAACCCGTTGTTGAAACACAACCTCTTGAGGATGATGAAAACCAACACATGGAGTTATTTGTTTTTACAAATAGTATCCAAGTTGCACATTTTCATAAACATTTTGGGGCTGAATCATGTGCTTGACAAAGAAATTTTGCATACTTATTGTTCGTTGTGTATTGGTAATCACTATTGCTTGCAGGAAGGTGAGGGATTGTTGCCAAGAGAGGTGCTTCACGGATTGCAACCATTGGAAAGGAACAAATCTGAATTTATTCACGTTGTCTTCGACCCAGGAGGAAGCATCTAAGTTCCTGCAGTAGTTAGTGAATTAAATAAATTAGCAAATAAATAAAGCCTTAAGATTCGGGACGAATCTTCTCGAAGAAGGAGGGTATGATGTGAATCCAAACGGGTAAAATTATGATATTTGGATGGTTACAAAGACAATGGTGCGGCTGAATTAAATTCAAGGGACAAGGGAAGTTACAAACTAATTTGGCCATCAAGAAGAGGGTTGTTACAATATTAAAAGGGCGGCCAGCATTCAACACATGGAGGTTACAAATTGATGGAGCAACTAGCAATCAATTCTTGGGTTGTTATGTTTCTAATGAGGGGCGGCCAATTCATGGCTGAATTACAAGCCTTTTATTTCTTGTTGGTTGTTACAAAATTGCTTGTAATTGTGTGGCTACATGTGAGTTAGTTATAGGCTGATTGTTTTAATTTTTATTAGGCAGTTACATTTTAATAGCCACTTAGTAGTAATTTATGGTTGTTGGTTGAATACTAAAAGACTACATTTTGCGCATAGCTGAAGGTTATATATAAGGCGCATATTTCTTGTAAGAGAACAACTTGGAATTCAGAATTTATAAAATTGAGAGTTTGATTCTCTGATGTCTTCTTGTTATACAAGAATTGAGTTTTATCAAAGGTCCTTCACCCCTTTGTGTGTATAACTCTTAGGCTTATCTTCCATCCTTGGAAGTGTGACGTCTATCACTTTCCATTCCATTTTCTTCCTCTTTCCATTTTTCTTGTTTTAACAATTTCCCAAATTTCTTAGTTATGAGCATTCCAACCTAGATAGATCCGCAAAACGAATCCACCCCCTCAGATTCGCGTCACAACCTCCCTTTTTTGAGTTCTCAATTGGAAAACCTAATTTGTGTCTGGAGATGAATGTGAAAGAAAATCTGACCCCTTTTCTTTTATTTTTACTATTTTACTAGTGATGTACCATGGGATGCACGGCGGAATTAGAGAGTAAAAATTATATAATTTAAAATAATATTAATGGTTTTTTTAGGAAAAGTTTTCATGTATAATTTACTTTTATTCTATTATATAATTATTAATAATTTTTTTTGTAAAACTTTCATTCTCGTAATATTTTATTTTACCTCTATTATCATTAAGTCTTTTCATATATTTTTAACATGTAATGTAAATGACTGCCCCTAATTTTTATTTATTATCATTGCAATTAAAATAACAATAAGAAACAATCATATAATTCTACTATTTAATAATTTTTCTTGTAATAATTTCATTCTTGCGTAATTTGCTTTTACCCCAGGAACTATATATTAATGACAATAAATCAACAATTTTCCCTAATTTTTTAATTATTATCATTACAAATAAAAAATAATTAAAAAAGAATCTACTTTAAAATTTAAAAGGTCATTGAAAAATTTAATCTAAGTAGAAAAATGTCCTTCTTTGGTTAATAAAAATAAATGAATGAATTTTAGAATACATTTTATATTTTTTAATTTAAAAAATAATTAATAAAAATAAGAATTTTTAACTTATAAATCAATTTCGTTGAATAGATTAACGTTATAAATAATTAATTATAAATTATTTTTTATTTAATTAATATATTATAAGAGTTTGTAACCTTTTTAGGTGAATTTATTTTCCTTCAAAAACTTCAAGACCTCTTTCCCTCTTTCTCCTTGATCAATAATAATTCACTTTCTTAAAAAAATTTGGAAATCATTCTTTTACTCCTACTCTTTATGATGCATTGTTATTTGTTCCCTTCTCTCATGATTAAATATATCATGTGTTTTAATTTGTTTTAATTAGGAATTCCTTATTTTACTGTCACTCTTTATGGTGTATTGTTATATGTTCCCTTCTCATACCATTAAATGTATTACTCATTTTTTCATAACAAATTCAAATTTTAAATCTTCTATTTCTAAATTTCTTTTACTATATATTTTGTCTATTTCAATTTTAGAATACTTTTTATAATTTTTAAATTGAAAAATATTTAATAAAAATAAGAACTTTTAACTTATAAATAAATTTTATTGAAGAGATTTACATTATAATTAATTGATTACAATTTTTTATTTAATAAATATATTATAAGAATTTGTAACCTTTTCAGGTGAATTTATTTTCCCTAAAAAACTTTAAGACCTCACTCCCTCTTTCTTCTTGACCAATAATAATTCATTTTTTTAAATTAGGAAATCATTCTTTACTCTTACACTTTATGATGTATTGTTATTTGTTCTCTTCTCTCACCATTAAATATATCACATTTTTAATTTGCTTTAATTAAGAAATCTCTTATTTTACTGTTATTTTTTATGGTGTATTGTTATTTGTTCTATTCTCTCACCATTAAATGTATTACTCATTTTTTCATAACAAATTCAAATTTTAAATCTTCTATTTATGAATTTCTTTTACAATATATTTTATCTATTTCAATTTTAATTTTTAAATTTAAAATGATTTAACCTTTTCAGGTGAATTTATTTTCCCTCAAAAACTTCAAGACCCCACTCCCTCTTTCTTCTTGACTAGGGATGTCAACGGGGCGGGGCGGGTGCGGGTAGTACCTACCCGTATAGGTACCCGCTAAAATTAACGGGTACCCATGCAGGTAATGGGTATCCGCGGATATTCACGGGTACCCATTAATATTTAAGAATTTAAATTTTATTAAAAAAAATAGAGATGTTATATAATAAATTATAATATCATACTATATATATAAACAATTATTATATAATACCATTACATGTTAATATATTAAAAATATTATAAAAAATTAATATAAAATAAATTATATCTCATCATAAAATAATAAAAAATCTTAATATTCAAATATATTTAATAGAAAAATATATTTTAATGAGTATGCGGGTACCCGCGGGGCGGGTAGTATAATATCCGTCCCCACCCATTTAATAAATATGCGGGTACCCATTGCGGGTATATCCGCGGGTACGGGTTTTTTTGACATCCCTATTCTTGACCAACAATAGTTCACGTTTTTATTTATTTTTTTAAGTTAAAATTTTTTTGTTTTACTCACACCCATTAAAATATATTGTTATTTGTTCCCTTCTTTCATCATTAAATATAGTACACGTTTTTTATATTAAAATTTAAATTCAAATATTTTATTTTTGATATCTTATCTGTTATTATTTAAATCTTTTAAACAATATTTTTTATGAATCTTATTAAATTAAAGTTAAAAAGAATTTAAAGATACTTATTCGAAATTTGTTTTAAATAAGCTCCTTCCATTTTTTATAAACATTAATTATAAATTATCAGAATTAATGAAGCATTGGAAATCATAAGGAATTGGATAGTTTCTATATGAAAACTTGAAACATTTTTCAATTCCACTATATAGGATATTGTGTAAGTAATAAATAACAGAGTAATGAATGCTAGTAAAACTTAATTGCAGTAGTGGAGAATTGAATTGACAAAGAGGAAGAAACATAGCTGTCAATAAGTGGAACTTTTTTATCTTTATTATAATTGTTCGCGGTTCCTTCTTCTTAAGTTTAACCTGCCTTAGTTAATTAGGATCAATACTATAATAATAATAATTTATATTTTAACTTTGACTCAAACCATTTTTAAATATGTAAAATATAAAATTTGGACATAAGAATGGGCAATGCATTCCTCTGTAAATTTGGTCATATTCACTCCACAAATTGTATTATTTTTTTTTCTACATTTTACCTTTATTCAATTTAAATATTAAATATAATTTTATATTAAGCACATTTTGAAATGAGATTAGTTGTTTAACTGTTAGGCAAACTTTTTCCATTAGCTGTCTTTATATTTAGAGGAAACTGAGGAGCTGAAAATGCAATAATACATATTGAAATATAGATCATGTTTACGAATTAAAATTCAGCAGAAACATCCACGACTTCAAAATTCATTTAAAATTCATTTACCACTTCAGGATTATACTCCATCATAAATAACTTCGGCTTCTGGTAAAATTTGGAACGTGGCATCCTTCTTCACCTTTGATAAAGATTTCATTAGTCTTCTAAGACTATTATCAAACAAACATATGAACCTTAAAATAATGATTCACCGTCATAAGCTTTTGAAAAAAATGATTCACCGTCATAAATAATGATTCACCGTCATAAGCTTTTGAAAAAAATAATGATTCACCATCCCCGCCATGGAAAATGATGATTCCCTGAATATGACATTTTTTCCAACGTGATTAAAATGATCCCTTGAAAATAAAATGGGGAGTTATGCAAAATCCTGAAAAAAAAAAAAAGCAACTGATAAAAATAGGATGAAACATTTATCAAAATATGTGGTCTTTAAAGTACTTTGTCAAGAACATATTCCATGGTAAACCACCTATAAAAAATGGTGTTTGAAGAAGGACCACTTTCCATGAAAAGAAGTTAAAGGAATTATGATCAAAGGGTAAGAAAGACCTTCAGTATAGATGAAAAATATTGGAAGAGAAGCCCTGAAGTTAGAATTGAATCCATAACTCATTTTCAATAAAAACTCTAAAATAACAATTAAGCATCATTAGTCGTGGAAAATTAATATATTTAGCATCATCTACATTGGGTAGGTAAAATGTTTATACTTCCAAAAATCTTTTTTCAAATTACATTAATTACAGCCTAAACATTTATCCACAATCCACAAAAACTATAATTCAGCAGTAAAGAAATCCGTCGCTAAGTGGATTAATGTAGTTAAATTAGTTGAGAGTTTAGAATCTTGTAATGAATGCTTCAACGATGAAAAATAATATATCACAACTTATTGTAACATATATGTTTATAAAATTATTAAAATAGCAAAAACTCTAGCAATGAAAAGCAGAGTTAATAATAAACAGAAATCAAAAGTTTAAAATTCTAAAGGTCATGAATAGAAATCTAAATTAACTTGATGGTAGGCAATGGTAGGCAGTAGGATCAATTAACTGAACAAAACCAGGAAATAATGTATGACTGATATCATTAATAAATTTGTCACAGACTGCTATTTGTTCCTGTTAATCAAAATAACAAATGCTTGACTTAGTAGAAAATGGATTTCAGAACGTAAATATAATCACATAGACAAATGCTACAAAAACATAATAGCACCTACTCAGGACCAAGTGATGCTTCAAACATTGGGTACATTTTTTCTGCATCTCCGTTACTAAGCGCTTTTCCATGTTTATCAGAACTAAAGACCCAATAAGGAGAAATATTAATAGGAATATGAGGGATGTGAACTACTATTGAAATGAACTGTTGGAAAATAATGGATTACGAATATCAAAAGACGATTCAAGCAAAATGGAAACACACTGACCAAAGGGTTCTTCGCAAGAGCAGCTGCCTATGTCATTATAACTTTCCAACCATTGGACTCTGATTCATCATCAGAATCGGAGTCCAAAACAATAACCGACCTCCTTAATAAATCAGGATACTCAAATTCTAACATCAGATGATTAAAAATTTTGTAATCAAACACTCTAGAACCTTTATATGTCAATTCAATTTTGTGTGGATGAAAAATTCCATAAAACTGGAACATCTTCCCAACCCCATTAATGTACCGTGTACGATTGCTACCAACATCAAGGTTCAGATGAAAGCAGTTACCCTTAGGATCGATTAGAATCAGATAGTCATCCGAAAAATCAAGACTCAAACTATCAACAAAGGTATGACTGACCTGAATATGGTCCTGGAAAAAACAACAGAAATTACAAATGATACTTCAATCCCCAAATTAATTTGCGTTCAAAAATAGAAAGAGGAATTTTTTTTTTTGCAATACCTGATTAGGATCGAAAACAACTTCAAACCGCCCAAGATTTCCATTTTTTTGAAAGCTATCAGTATCCATCAACCTCTGACAAAGATTTAATAGGAAAATTATCTCCCACTAACCAAGGAGAAATTAAACTAAAACTAAAACTTCAAACTGGTCAGATTTCTTCGATCATGGAAATCTTCGGTTTCTTCATTCATGGATATACATAAAAAACGCCATGAGGGGTTCATATCTTATGGAAAACACCTGCTTTAGAAATAAATGAAAGCAATATAAAGTTTTGGAGGTACTGGATTTAGGAATTTGAAAAGCCTTTTTTTGGAATTATGAATCAAAACTTATTCGTTGACAGACATGGATGGAAATATCAACAGTCAATAAGATAATAAAATCAACTTTATAAAAAAAATCAATACATAATGAGTTAGAGCAGTTGATATATTTAATAGTTTTTCAATTTAAATTTTAAACAATGAAGTATAATAAGCACATCGAGATAATGATATCTTCAATATTAAATACAGTTGACATTTATAATTTTAAATGGAAAAATTTTTTATTGGTTATTCCGAATAACGATGATTTAGGAGGGAAATTGACATCACAAGGGGGTGACACATCACATCACCTAATCTGACAGAAACTGTCTTTTATATAATATATTGATATTGATGATATTGATTTTACATTTTTACTTATCTTTTGTTTTTTTGGGTCAAAAATTTGTTTTATTTGTTGTTAAGTCTTGGTTTTTTTAGATGTTTTCGGCAGGCCCAATTTTTAATTTCTAGTTAAATTTGAGTTTTATTTCAATAATTGTGTTCTTAATGTCTTTTAAAAATAAAAAATTTAAATTGTAAAAATACAAAAAGAAAAATCTCTTTCAAAGAATAAAATTGAGTTTCTTTTTAATAATTTTGTTTCACTTAGAGTCAAAAATAATTAAAAAAAATCTCTTTTTTAAAAAATTCAAAAACTAAAATATTTTTCAAATTCTCTTTTAAAATTAATCAATTTTACAATCACTTGTTAGTCAGAACTACGTGACTTTGATTTCTTCATTGCACCTGAAGATACGTAGGAGCGGTTTTTACCCGTCGAGCCAAAATAAAAAAAATATTTTTTCCTTTTAATCAAAAAAATTTAATTTCTTTTTAATAAACTTTATTTTCCATTCTAAAAATACAAAAAATAATTAAAAGAAAAATAACCAAAAAATCATTTTTTTAATAATTTTCTAAAATTTGGGGTAAAATAAATATTCCTTCAAAGTTAATTAATTTTGCATATTTAATTAAAGGTAACCGTCTTAGGACGAACGTCGTAGGGTGCTAATACTTTCCCTACACATAATCGACTCCCGAATCCAACTCTGATTTCGCAGACCATTTTCTCTTTAAAGGGTTTTTTTTTCTTAAATTTCCCTAAAAAAATTTGGTGGCGACTCCATTGATAAACAACAATTTAATTTTTCCAAGTTTCGGCTCGCCGCAGCGCCGCGACCCCAATTGCGACAAATATAATAACGTATAAGTAAATGTATAATATAGGATATATTTAATACAATGTATGGTAATGTACAATGCATTAGTAAATCTAATGTCCTAATTCCGAAAACTTGGGATTTATGTTCGTTAGAAGCATAAGCCCTAAATTTAGGGAATTATTTTTTGCAACATTAACAATATCATAAACATACATGATTTTGTTTAAGTAATCTAACGTATACATAAGCATACTCTAAATATTGTGTACATATCATGAGTGGGATGCTATCATACATGTGTTCTCAACAAAATATAAATACCCACGAATGTTACACATGTACACTGTCATCCCTCAAAAGAATACATATCAATATATTGAAAACTCTCAAAATAATAGAGTATTAAATACACCAGAATAGTATAAAGTCTCCATATCTCCAACTCCCTCATTGACTGCCTTGCGGGGGACTTGTGCATCTAAAAATATAGCCACAAACATGTGGTGAGACTAATGTCTCAGTGAGCATAACTATGCATACAGGCAATGTAGAAAAGCAGGCGTATGCTATGCAACAATTATAATTCAATACATGCATAAACTAGCTAATCTTGAATTCATAACATTACATAACATACATGACCTGCATTGTCCGACAGACGGGGTCTTATCACTTTCACTGGGGCTAGACTTGAGCTCGGACTACAAAGAACGTCTCCCTTGGGGACTAATAACCGCCATTACTAGGGACCGAAACCCATGATTTAACTGGGGGCCAAAACCCAAGACACTTATAATCTTAGGTGGGGGCCGAAACCCAAATTCATTTTTCTGGTTAGCTAGGGGCCAGAACCTAAACTTATTCATCATTCCCATGATTCTTATAACTTGAAACATAAGCATTTATGGCATAATCAAGACTATGGGCAAATCCCTAACTTAGAACAATCCTAACTCATGCTCTTAGACAAATGAAATCGTACAAATTGACATAAATACAGAAAACACAATCAATCAATCAAATACAATACAAAAGAAGAGAGAATATGCGAATAGGGATCATTGGGGACGTTTTACAAAAAAATGGGTGAGAGTGGGTGAGCTATACTCACTGGGAAGCAACTCAAGAGGAAGAGAAAGATGAGGTGTGTAACATCCGAAAATCCTAATTAATTTCATAAATCAGATAAGTAAGAATAGAGGTTAATACACTAGGAATAGAGGGGAGAAGGGAGTAAGAGTGAAAAAAGGAAGAATTTGGGATCAGACAGTCGTGCTCAAGTGAGGGTGGTCTCGCTCAAGCGAGCGTAGAAGAATAAGCGGGGATTTGAGTTCTTTCTCCCTCGCTCAAGCCATGCTCGCTTGAGCGAGGGACACGGCAGTTTGGAGGGGAGTATCTGAGTTGAGCCTCGCTCAAGTGCATAGTTTTAAAAATCGGACTAGACCGGCCGACTCGACCGGTCCGTTCAACCCAAAAAACCAGTGGATTTTAGAACCGGTCAAGAACCAATCGAACCGGTAAAAAACAGTGAAAATCAGTGTCTAAAAACCGGTTGAACCGGTCTTTTTGAAAAAAAATCAATTTTTTAATTTTTGTTTAATCTAAAATATTTTTAAAATAAATAAATACATATATTTGAGAATTACACATAGATATCTATTATTTTATCAACTATTACTAATTTTATTTGTCTTATAAACCTTATAATATGGTTATTTATATAAATTTAGAACTTTATATATCTTAGTTTCTTATAATTTAGTGTTATTTTATTAATTAAAATATTATAAATATTAAAAAAATATTTAATTAATACCGAATCAACCACGGTTGGACCATTGAACCGTGAACAGTGTCTTTACCGGTTCAATTATCAGTTCGATTTTTAAAACATTGCTCAAGCGAGACTTCGCTCGCTCGAGCGAGAACCCCTGGAGCATCAGGGGTGCTCTTTGAGTTATGGCTCGCTCGAGCGAGAACCCATGCAGCATCAAGGGTGCTCTCTGACTTGCCTCTCGCACAAGCGAGGATGGCTCTCGCTTGAGCGAGGCAAAGTCGGAGAAGGGGGAATTCCTTCATGTGAAGGCTCGCTCAAGTGAAGGTTTGCTCGCTTGAGCGAGAGCGCGCATCTTGGGAGGAATATTCTCTCTCGCTCAAGCGAGGAATCCCTCGCTTGAGCAAGCGCTCAAAAACAGCTTTAAATGTTGTTTTTGATAGGGCATTAATCATACCGTGATTTTTGCCCTAGAGTGAGTAAACATAGAGAGAGAAAGAAGAAGGAGAAGGAGAAAGAGAGGCTTGATTGGAGGTTTCCTCATCATCCTAGGAGCTTGGAATCATTTTCCCCATCCCTCCGTCCTCCCTATTTTTCTCCGTTGAGGTGAGTGTGGTTCACCCACTCACTCCCATTTTTGTATGAAATGCCATGAATGCTTCCTATTCTTTTTTCCCTTGCTTACATTGCTTGTTTGTGGTTGATTAGAGATGATTCTAGGGTTGTGGTTGGATTGATTGGTGAATTGCCCTTGTGGCTCAAACCCTAGGTTAAGAGATTTGGGAATTTGGGTGAAATGCTTGTATATTGATGATGGGAACTTGGAAAAGTATATAATCATGTAAATATTCATGTTCATGAACTTATGGTTATCTCTCATGCTATTAATCCATTCATGTTCAAGAGGAAAACGACTTGGTTCTTTAAACCTCATGCTAAATTGATGGGTTTCTGGCAAGCGAACCAAAACTCCAGCGGTATAATAGTAAGTAAGAATATTGTATCCACAGGGAACAGTTAATTTATGTAGATTGTGATCTACTTATCAAGATAAAGCACAGTTTAGAGAATATGGTTGCAGAATTGTAAATAGAGAGTAGTAATCAATTGGAATTAGAAAGGTAGAGTTAGAGACACTTTACTTGGATTAGGATTGGATTTCATCTCATCACACTCATTGTGCATATAAAGACTATCTATTATTTTAGGTTTACTCTATAATAATGTAGACAAGCTTTATTGCTAAGACCCCGAGTTACCAGCAGCCTCACACACTCAAAGGTAATCCATGCGGGCTCTCCCAAGCACCCTCGGCTTATTTTGCTCTTTTTTAGTCAGTTTGTAAAGGAATTTAGTTAATAAATGAGGCCTATGGTAGACGCACCCTTCGCTCAAGTATTGTCACTACCGTCACTCATCAGAATACGCCTATGTTCGAATCCTGGATTGACAATCAACTAACTCCTTGCTATCGATTACTAAGCCTAATGGTCAGATGCTCCTTCACTTAGAGTACTCACACTACCCCTCACTCATTAGCAAACACCCTTTTTCGGAACAAAGTAGTAACCGAGTAATCTTATTCAATCAGAGTTTGGGTTTCCTATGTCTAGGCTCCCCCATCCTCACTCCTAATAATAACCACTTTAGTTAAGACTAGCCTATAACTCCAGACGCAAGCGTGGGAATTAGGAATAAACACAGAATAAGACTACCACCATTATAGACAGAGAGCACAGGAAATAATAATATAGAATTTATATACACTCAAGGATAGAATCAATTACATTCAATCCATATGGAGAGTTAACTACTCGAGGTAGCCATACAAACCACTGAAGACGCTGTCACCATCTTCAATCCTCGTGAAGAGCTCCTCCTCTCCTACTCTAAACTTAGCTTTTGTACATTATCACTGGATTACAATGATTGACGACCGAAGACCAACCGACCTTTTAAAAAGTTGCAAGAGGTTCCTATTTATAGACTAAGGAAAGACAACGCAAATTGGGAAGAGATCCATCTAAAAACGGCGACTTGGACAAAATCAGCATAACCTGCGCTCCAGGCTGCGCTATAGCGCAGGTGTGAGTGCAACTTCCAGAGAGTCTGCGCTTCACCCTGCGCTATAGCGCAGGTGAAGCGCAGCTAGCGTCCTGCTGCTCCAACTTTCTCTTTTAAAGCTTGATCTCTCCCCGAGACAGGTTTTCGCATAATTGTCCTTCCTTGTTTCCCTTTATTTGATGATTTCCTTGCATTTATTAAATAATCCTTGATTTATTTGAGAAGCTTGTCTGCAGAATCCTTGATTGATTGGCACTAATCTCCTCATTAATGATTTCAAATCTTCTTTAAATCTTCATTAAATATCTTCAATCAATCTCTAATCTTGCAGATATCTTACTCATTTAATGATATCTATCCTTCAAATTAAATCTTTGCAATATCCTGCAAAAATCAACAATATTTCTATCAAAATAGAATCAAATTTAAATCTAGGATTAATAAATACAATTTATCTAATATTAAATAAAAAGGGATTAAATTGGGGTAAAATTATCATTTTATCCTTGATAAGTGAACTGAAAAGTACTCTAAATTATCAACTAATTTTCACTTATCAAATTCCCCCCAACTTAACTTATTGCTTGTCCTCAAGCAAGAGATCTCCTTGCACAGAAAATCAATTCTAATCCCAAATGTATTCCTAATAATTAAAAACAAATTCAAGGAACTATTCCTCAAACTCTTTCCTAAGTAGAAGTCACTTTCCAATCATAAGAAAAACTAAGGATCAAGAGATATTACTACACATCAATCAGAATAGAAATACAAACATCAATTAAACTTTCTCAATAATAGCAATTAAAGCAGTAAGTGATAAACAAAGGAAATCTCTCATTCTCACGGGTAAGTGTTTCCCTCAATCATTTTCACCACTGTTGAACAACTAGAATTGATAGTCGTTTCCAAGATCTGAACCTGCAAGCAGTTAGTATGAATCAAAAGGTATTTATTAGGTTGTAATGAGGCTAGGCTATCAAGAAATCATGGTTTTTCTGGATATTCAAGGAACACTTTGAATAGAGAGCATCTTGTGATTGTGCTTGGGACTTCTCTCAATTCACCTGGTCATTCTTGAATGGTCACCCTATTTCAGCTTGGCCTCATTGTTTTGAAGAAATTCTCCCCCCAACTTATTCAATTCCACACTTTTGTGCAGAATTTTTTTTATATAATATATAAACATAACATAGACATTGTTTTTGTGGGGGAGGATCCTTCTTTTGTGATTTCTTGTGCCTTCTCTTGAGTCTCTTGTGACCAACCTCTTGTCCCGGTTTGTTGTGGTGCACCTTGCTCTCTATCCCAAGTGTTAAGGGACATGGTATGATCATTAATCATTGCTGGGGTGCATCAAAGGAAATATTTAAGCTCAAATGGGCAATCAAGAAAAGGAAATATTAAATCAGGGTTGGCTTTTTGGCACTGAGTACAATAATATAATCACAAAATATGCCTTTATCACTTCCATACCTTCTACTAAGAAGACAAAATTCAGAAACTCAAGCAATAACAGTTGACAAGCAGCGGTGAAAAGCTCTCAATATAAGTGTTTAGGCTCTCATCTCACCGGTTATGGCTAAAATTTCCTTGATAAAGCACTTAATGGATTTAATTAACTATCATGATAGATTCTCTTGAGAAGTACTCTAATCCTAACTGATTATGGAATTAATCACAAGACCCTATCATCTTACCTAGATTGGTTAGTTAAACTACTTATTTACAGATAAAAAGGAAATAATTACCTTGATTCCTAACCCTAAAGTCCTAAAAATTTTTAAAAAAAAAATTAATAGAAAAACCAAAAATAACTAGATAAGTACTGCATAATATATAACAGTGGATAGTTAGATACATTGCAAATCAAAGAGAAATTGAAATAAGAAAATAAAGAAAGAAAAAAATAAGAAAATAAAAAGGAAAAGGAAAAGAAGGAAAAACACCAAATAGGAAAGAAAAATATCAGTCATCGTGGTCCTGATCCATGTGAGCTGCTCCATACTCAGCTCCGGCTGCTCCATCCCCCCTCTGAGAAAATAGGCCTGTCCCCAGGCCACTACAAATAATCCTGGAAGAATGCGGGAAGAGTGTGGTCCACACCAGTCTGGTGGTAACTGCTCTGAAAGTGTAAAGCAGCTCGGTGAAGTGTGGACATCTGAGCCATCATGTGAGCATGTTGGGTCCTAAGGTCCTGAGCCCATGCTGGAGCATCCATGGTTGGTGTTGGTGGTGGTGGTGTTGGTTGTTGTTGCTGCTCATCCTCACCTCCTAACTCCTCAGCTGTGATGCAGTTGGCTTCAATATAGACTCTGTTCATAGGGGGTAAGATGCGTACCGTGGGGTTCACCTCAACACCCCTAGATCTACAGAGTGATGTAATGAGAGAAGGGAAGCCAAGCCGGATCCTGGAGTTGGGTGTACGACGCTCCAAAGCAGTAACATACTCCCCTATCTTCTTTGTGATGATCTGGGAGACGTCGATGATAGCTCTGGTGAGGATGGAATAAATGAGGTGGGCTATGGGCATAACCACATCTGAAACATGCCCAATAGGATGGATGTTGGCCAGTGTCAGAACTGTCCACATCTGAGTGATGCTCCTCATATCTTTCCTGTGAATCCTAGCAGCATGTCTGTATGCGTTCCTCTCAAAGGAACGTCCTGGCAAGCAGAGGAGCTGAGCTGTCTCTATATCGAGGGGATCATTGTCGTTAACACCAGCGGCCTCCATCCTGTCCTGGTATTGGCAGTCCACCAGGTCCCTATCCTCCTCTATGGGTGCTCAAGGAGTGCATTGATTGCATTGCAATCAAATCTGATTACCCGTCCCCTCATATAGGACTCCATTCTAATGTTAACGCCTTGGTCTCCAATGACGTTAGCATAGAATTCCCTTATGATCTCCGAGTCAAAATAACTGTCAGGGCAGCTGAGGCGACCCCAACGCCTCCTCTGAATCTCAGCAGAAAACTCCGCAAACTCGCCTTCCTCAAGAACCACTGGTCTTTCTTTAATAAATTGGCAGGTTGCAATATCAGTGTAAGCTTCAAAGAACTTGAGGTCCTTGAAGCGGTGCGGGTCGAACTCAGGTTCCCTCTGGGGGGCCTTCCTCTTGGCACCTCCTGTGTTCTTCCTCGAAGAACTGGGAACACTCACGTTCTTTGTGCGAACCATCTGCAAAAGAGAAATAAATCAAAATTATTTATGCATCGTAATATTTAATTACTCAATATTATGAAATAAATGGCCAATTTAGTTTCAAAAGTTAGAGCAATCAAGCAATTGTGCATAAAAATTTTGATTTTATTTCTTACCCAATAAATGCCAACTAATTAATTAAGACAAGCTAGAGTGATCAATTAAAGCAAGTCTTAAACAGTCCTAATCTGGCAAAAGTAAGAATTGAACTCAGGCTCAAGAAATCATGTTATCAGCAACATGCAATAGGGCATAATTATTTTTGTAAGGATATGCAAAAATATCAGAGAAATTAATTAATCATACATGCACCAACAAAAATAATTTGCAGAAATTATTGAGCACTTTAAAAACTACCACCAAAGCAAACAGAATCATCTCACAAAGGATCCTAACCACATACAAACTATATTTTTTTTTTAATATTTGTAAACAATTATTTCTTTCCTAAAAGTCCTAAAACTCCTAATCTTCCTATCCTAAGACTATACTCAAATAAAAAAAAATCCAATCGGTTAGAAAGGAAGAAAAGCATAAAAACATACCTAATGTGAAGTCGGAAATTGAAAAGGAGGCGATATGAGTGAGAAACAGGCAAGGAAAGGGTTAAGAATATCAGAGAAAAGCGAGGGAAGGAATCAGAGAGAAGTTCGAAATGAACTCCCTCGCCCCAAAATTCGAATTTTAAACACGTTCCCTACGCTTCACCCTGCGCTATAGCGCAGGGTTGAGTGCGCACCACTTCAGAATATGAAGCGTGCCGCTACGCTTCACCACTACGCTATAGCGCAGGGTGAAGCGCAGAATCCAGAGAGCCAATTAGTTCTAGTAATTGTTGCGCTTCATCCTGCGCTATAGCGCAGGCTGCAGCGCAGATATGCAGTATGCTCTCTGCTTCTGCTACTCCTACCTGATTCCATGCATTCCTTTTTACGTTCATATCCCCAATTTAACAATTTCCTATTTACACAGGTAATTCCTAAAACTAAAAATTAACAAAAGAAAAATGAAAATAAAACTCACAAACACTTGGTTGCCTCCTAGGAAGCGCTTGTTTAACGTCTTTTAGCTCGACGCCTGGTTAAGTAACCTCTTTTATGGTGGCCTCAAGTGGAGGATGATGTTGGACTCCATACCAGTTCTACCTATGAGTTCCCATCCTCCATGCCAATCTGTGACTCTTCCTTCATTGTCACTATCCTCCTCGGTGTCAGATGTTGATCTTTTTCTCCTTTTGAACTTGAACTCCCAAGTTGTCTCAGGGTACTTTACCCTCATTCTAGGCTTCCTCAGAAATCCAGAGCCTGGCAATTGTGGAGAAATTTTGGAAACAACATCAGTTTGTTGTAACTGGGGTATACCCCTGTCAATATGAAATACAATGGTTTCATCCTTTGAGCTTAATGCATATTTCCCTCTATCAACATCTATTATCATTTTTGCAGCCTTCATGAATGGTCTTCCTAAAATCAGGGGGACTTCAGTATCCTCCTCTTCTGTCTCTGCAATGAAAAAATCTACTACATATGCAAGTTTGTCTACTCTTATTTCAATATCCTCTATTATTCCATATAGGCTTTGAGCAGACTTGTTTGCAAGAAGCAATCTCACATTAGCAGGCTTGACCTTCACATTACTCAACTTATTAAAATAAGATAGCGACATCAAATTGATGATCTCCCCAAGATCCAATAAAGCATGAGTAGAGGGTAGATTATCAATAGAAATGGGTATAGTGAACCTACCTGGGTCACGTGACTTACTTGTTACCAAGACCTTTTCTTCTTGATGTTCCTTTTGTTGGGCTGCTTTTTCTTCATCTTGATGAACAACTTCCTCTTGAGACAGTTGTTCTTCAAAGATGATCTCTTCTTCCTCATCAAGCACATCCTCCTCTGACTTGTTGCCATCAGTAGCAATCAAGTTGCATTGTTCCTTTGGATTTGTTTGGGTCACTGCAGAGAAGTGTTGCTGTCTGTGCTCTGCCATTTCATTTGCTAATTTACCCACTTGATTCTCTAGAGTTTTGATTGATGCCTCAGTGGTTTTCTTGAATCCACTAAATCCTTGCACTAATTCATCAATCTTTCCTTCTATAGAATTCAGTCTATCATATGTTGAGGGTTGCTGTTGGTAGGGCGATTGCCTTCCTCCATTCTGATTCCAACCAGAGTTGGTTTGGTTATTTCTCTAACCTTGAGAGTACTGATTGTTGTTGTTTTTGGAGAAATTCCCTTGCCTCCCCTGATTACCCATGTAGTTGACTTGCTATTGTTGTATTTCTTGGACAGACATTGACCATTCTGATGGTCTCCTCCACAGAAATCGCAAATCAATGGTTGAGCTTGGATGGGTTGTGAGTAGACAACTTTGAGTTGTTGAGGGAGTGCCTTCAATGTCTCGGTGAGTGCTTCTATTTGACGTTTGATGAGCTTATTCTCTGCTAATAGCGCATCACTCTGATTGAGTTCCAGCATCCCTTTCTACAATTGTGCAGGTTGTCTTCCACTTCGAGCTTGTTGATCATTCTGAGCAAGGTTGTTTATGATTTGAAGTGCTTGATCAACATCTGCGGATAGGATTGTCCCTCCTGCTGCAGCGTCTATAAATGATTTGGAATCTGAACGCAGTCCCTTGCAGAACATGTTCAGTTGGGCTATGTCTTCAAACCCATGGCTGGGACACTTGCGCAGCAAGGATTTAAATCTATCCCAAGCCTCACAAAGTGGTTCATTATCCCCTTGTCTGAAGGTGGAAATATCTGTTTTGGCTTCTATCTGCTTCCCTGGTGGGAAGAATCTTGACAAGAACATCTCCTCAACCACACCCCAACAGGTCAGACTTTGATTTGGGTGTGATTGCAGCCATTCCTTAGCTTTACCTATCAAAGAGAAAGGAAACAAGCGTAAGTACACAGATTCCAAACTACCTTCATCAAAACCCATAGTACCAATCAATTCATAAAAGTTAGAAAGATGAGAATTTGGATTTTCATGATCCAATCCGACGAATTGATGGGTGCTGATGAGATTAAGATGTGCAGTCTTCAACTCCAAAGTTCTTGCATTCGGCGGTAATAGAATGTTGGAGAAGTGACGTGGTCCTTGATGGGAGATGTAATCTCCTAATGTCCTTCTTCTTGGTTCTCCTTCTGCCATTGTTTTTGGTTCTTCAACAAATAGCCTTCTTCTTCTCCTCCTCGAGTTTCTACCTTTGTTTCTTCGCAACGTCCTTTCGATTTCCGGGTCGAACTGAAGTTGATTAGGAGTCGCCTGACCCTTCGCTCAAGTGCTGTCACTACCGTCACTCATCAGAATACGCCTATGTTCGAATCCCGGATTGACAATCAACTAACTCCTTGCTATTGATTACTAAGCCTAATGGTCGGATGCCCCTTCACTTAGAGTACTCACACTACCCCTCGCTCATTAGCAAACACCCCTTTTCAGATAAAAGTAGTAACCGAGTAATCTTATTCAATCAGAGTTTGGGTTTCCTATGTCTAGGCTCCCCCATCCTCACTCCTAATAATAACAACTTTAGTTAAGACTAACCTATAACTCCAGACGCAAGCGTGGGAATTAGAAATAAACACAGAATAAGACTACCACCATTATAGACAGAGAGCACAGGAAATAATAATATAGAATTTATATACACTCAAGGATAGAATCAATTACATTCAATCCATATGGAGAGTTAACTACTCGAGGTAGCCATACAAACCACTGAAGACGCTGTCACCATCTTCAATCCTCGTGAAGAGCTCCTCCTCTCCTACTCTAAACTTAGCTTTTGTACATTATCACTGGATTACAATGATTGACGACCGAAGACCAACCGACCTTTTAAAAAGTTGCAAGAGGTTCCTATTTATAGACTAAGGAAAGACAACGCAAATTGGGAAGAGATCCATCTAAAAACGGCAACTTGGACAAAATCAGCGTAACCTGCGCTCCAGGCTGCGCTATAGCGCAGGTGTGAGCACAACTTCCAGAGAGTCTGCGCTTCACCCTGCGCTATAGCGCAGGTGAAGCGCAGCTAGCGTCCTGCTGCTCCAACTTTCTCTTTTAAAGCTTGATCTCTCCCCGAGACTGATTTTCGCATAATTGTCCTTCCTTGTTTCCCTTTATTTGATGATTTCCTTGCATTTATTGAACAATCCTTGATTTATTTGGGAAGCTTGTCTGCAGAATCCTTGATTGATTGGCACTAATCTCCTCATTAATGATTTCAAATCTTCTTTAAATCTTCATTAAGTATCTTCAATCAATCTCTAATCTTGCAGATATCTTCCTCATTTAATGTTATCTATCCTTCAAATTAAATCTTTGCAATATCCTGCAAAAATCAACAATATTTCTATCAAAATAGCATCAAATTCAAATCTAGGATTAATAAATACAATTTATCTAATATTAAATAAAAAGTGATTAAATTGGGGCAAAATTATCATTTTATCCTTGATAAGTGAACTGAAAAGTACTCTAAATTATCAACTAATTTTCACTTATCATAAATATAAGGAATTTGGGTCTTTGGACCTCATGTCTAAGAGGAAATTAATGTATGAGTTTGAATCTATTACAGTTAAGGGGTAAGGTCCCTGACGGCCCCTATTAGCCTGAGCTCAGTCCAACCATCACAGATAAGCGAAAAGACCCCTTGGGTGTTGGGTTAAACACTTCATGTTTATCATGCATTAATGTGTTGGATATTAGTTATACTTGATGTTGTCATTGGTTCCATATAGCTTGATTGAACCTCATTTGCTTGTCATCCCCACACTGCACGTTTATCCACACTCACTAGTACTCTAGTCTCATTATACCTTGTGGTTTGTGTTTAGATACGCATGGATCCAGGTCGGATGCTTGACTGGGGAGGAGATGTTGGGTTTGGGCCAGTTGTATGGCTTAAACTATTGTTTTGGATATTTTATTGTATAGACTATGTGAAGTCTATAAATCTGTTTAAGTATTTAAACATGATTATAAGACTTAACATCCTTTAGTTTTAATGATTAACAAAAAAGATTATATAAAGAACAAATAAGATTATATAAAGAACAAATTAGATTATATAAACAGGTTCTACTGAGAAAGGTATTGGTTTGTTAATTATGTTTCAGGATGGAATACTCTTTAGAAGAAGAAGAAGATTTTGTGAACAGAATCAGAATCAGAAGATCAGAATCAGAAGAACAAGAGTGCAGAATCTGAAGAAGAAGAATCCTTAACAGAGTTGAAGCAACTGAAGAATAGAAGTGAAGACTTGAAGACTATCTAAAGAAGTGAAGACTTGAAGACTGTATAAAGAAGTGAAGACTTGAAGACTGTCTGAAGAAGTGAAGACTTGAAGACTGTCTGAAGAAGTAAAGACTTGACGACTGTCTGAAGAAGTGAAGACTAGAAGACTATCCAATGAACTGAAGAAATGAATACAAGATGAAGCTGTCTGAAGTATTGAATCTATCTGAAGTACGCAACATATCTGAAGTATTGAAGCTGTCTGAAGTACGCAACATGTCTGAAGTATTGAAGCTGTCTGAAGTACGTAACATGTCTGAAGCAAAAGAAGCTGTCTGAAGCAACGAAGCTGTCTGAAAGACTTGAGCTTTTTGAAGTGGTCAACCTGTCTTAAGTGTTGAAGCTGTCTGAAGAGCCAAGCCCGTCTGAAGATTGGAAGCCGTCTGAAGCTTTAGTAATGACGTGGCATCTTTGCTGAAACCTTGCGTGAAGACTTTTCTGAGTCTCTGCTGCTCGTACATTTTGGAACACATTTATGGCAACAATCACAGAGACCTTTCCTGGTGCCTTTAAAGTTCATACACCACTGAGGAAACCTCTGCAACAGTTGCAGCAACAACGGTGGCAGCTTTACTGCAGCACCAACGTTGTACTATGTCAGAACTTTCAAGAAGCGTGTCTCACAACGGATATCTCTAAACAGTGGTATCACAATTGATATATCATCATCGCTAGTCCGAAAGAAAGCAGAAGAAAAGCTCAGGAGACTAAACAAAAGCAACAAGGAAGATGTTTGAATAAAATATATTCAATTCCACATCTTTATCTAAATCTCAAAAGAGGAATCTGCAAACAACGACTATTGGTCAAGACATCTCATTCAAAGAAGTAATGGTGTCAGGAGAAAATGAAAAAGAAGTATATGTAGAATAGGCAAAAAGACAAATTCAACGGATACCTACTCCCAAGAAAATAAGAGGAAATCTGAAGAAAGCAGATGAACGCAGAAGAAAGCAGAAGAAAATCAAGAGAGAGAGTTAGCAGAAGAATATCAAGAAAATCTCTTAAAAGGAACAGAGCAGAAGAAAGCAAGCAGATGCAAGCAGATGCAAGCAGATGCAAGCAGATGCAAGATAATGCAAGCTGGATAAAACAGATGCAAGAAAGCAAAAAGAATTCAAGAGAGAGAATACACATAATAATCACATCTCTCAAAACAGAGCTCATCAACAGAAGTGTCAGAACGGGAGTATTCTGAACACTCAATATGCTTAAGGAGAAGCAACTGTTCGAGAAGCTATTACACAACAGCTATATGAGCCACATCATCAAAAGCTCAACGGTATTATGAATTATCTTCAACGGCTATACTCAAGCAGAACATATAAATAGCCTCAAGAAAGAAGTTGAAGATGCTGGTTAGCTGGTTGGTTGGAAGATCAATCAAGCCATAGTTGTTGTCCTCAACAATCAATCAGGTTGTTGGAAACAACCATGCAGCTGCTGTTGCAACCATGCTGGTCAGTTGGACCAACCATATTGGCTATGCTTGTCATTATTGTTCGGGTGAACAAATAGGCAGCTGTTATGCTGGCCAAAATGACAGTCAACCTAGAATAGGTTGAAGCCATGAACATACCTTGGTATTCCAATGATACGGGTGAGAATGTAGCCCATGGAAACCAATGGTTGGAGAACTAGGCTGGAGCTTAATTTCATATCTCACTTAGGCCAAACTAGTTGAGGGAGAAGTACCTCACTTATTAGAGACGAGATTGTACTTAACTTAAACACTTATGTCTCTGTCTTACCCTTGTACTTAGATTTATACATTTTATCCTGAGTAGTACTCAGTCAACCTCTAGTACAGGAAGAGATTAAGTTTATGTTTCATGGAAACTTAAACTTAGTTTAGTTTGTAAACACTTTATGTGTCAGAGAGCCTGGAGAGGCTTGATAGAAAAGAATACTTGAGGTAGAGCCTGGAGAGGCTTGATAGAAAAGAATACTTGTATCTGTGGTTTCAGATAGTGGAAAATCCAGTGGTGGTTTGCCTCTGGGACTGGATGTAGCTCACGGGTTTGTGAGTGAACCAGGATAAATTATGTGTCTAAGTTTTCTTTCTCTTGATCTCTTTTACTTACAATTTTCATATTTACGTTGGGGATTGAAAAGCACTTTTCATAACAAGCTTAACTCAAGGATTTCAATAAAACAAGTTTTCATACAAACATAACATTAAAACGTCTCTATTGTAGGATGAAGTATTATAGAAGAATATATTCAGAGGGATGTCTGAAATATCTGTCTGAAGTGAGCCCAACAGGAACTCAGTTCAGACACATGATATAGATGGTCTCTGATCATCTAAAGTATTTCAGAAATAGCTCTGAAGGTACTCTTAGTAATATTCTTCAGAAGACACTGAGAGAAGTTACTTTTTTTTTAAATCAAAACAATCTTAAGTATAAGAGAAAGTTTTTTTTTAATCTAAATCTTTCATATATTCCGCATGTATTTAAAATAACTCTGATCTTAAGATTGGTTTTGCACAATGATCACGTACGTGATTGGTTTAATTAAAGTTTTCTAAAATAGTTTTAAAATTGTATAAAACACTATTCAACCCCCCTTCTAGTGTTGCCTGTGGTTCTAACAATTGGTATCAAAGCTCACCTTCGGGTTGAGCATCTAACAAATGCAGAAGGAGTAGATCCTCAGAAGATGGAAATCTCACCAGGCTGAAGCAACTCTGAAGAATGATAATGAGAAGAGGAAAATCATTTTCCAATACTCATTATTCATAAGGATAAAGCACAGGACGTAACTGGAAAAGGAAAGTGTATCTATCTTTAGATCACAAACGGGTAACACCTTTCCTATCTATATTTAAGTTTTAATTTTAAATATAGTTATTAATCTGTTGCATGATTTGTTTTATTGAAATTATGTAAATATATGTTTGCATGCTATACTTGTTTCATGAATGTATGTTCTAAATTGTGTTAAAATAAATCACTGCATGCTATGTGTTTTACTATGTTTACTGTGTGAAATTTATGATTCATTTTATGTATGCTTTACTTATTTATATGTGTTGAAGAGTCACACATGCTTAGTAAAGTAATAACTGTGTTAAGTAAATAAAGAGTCGTGTGTGTTAGTCATAACTGTTTTTGAAAATATGAAACGACACGATGTGAATCATTGAATCATTAACTCATTTCTCTCAATCGGAACAATGCACTACTCCCCACACCTATTCAGTGCACTTAACCGTCTCTCATTAATGCCTGAAGCACGCTCTCTTGCTTATATAAAAGGATTGGATGATCAACATGGGAATTACACTTCATTCAAATTCTTTCTCTAAAAGGCCAAGGTTCTTCAAGAACTCTCATCTCAGAAAGATAAACTGTCCTATACTATTCATGACAAATACTTCAGTATCATCAAGTAACTCTGCTCCCTCAATTTTTGATGAGAGAATCATCCCATGTAAGATGGTAAAACTCTCAGATTTTGATGAGGCAGACTACAAGATATCTGAATATTTCAACGCCATTGGATGGACTCCATACTTCAACAACATTTCCTCCTCCTGGCATAAGAAGAGTGTAATGGATTTTTGGGACAACATCAAGATCATATCTGAACCTAACAGAATCGGGATTGAGACGAAGGTGATGGGAAAATCACTGTCTGTGGACACCAAACTTATTGCTGAAGTTATAGGTGTTCCTGACAGCGGGGAACAATACTTCCAAAGATGGGAATCTCTTCATGGTGGAACATTCGTTCTTGACCAACATCTATTTGGAAGAAGAAGGATTGCTCCTTTCATACCTTCTCAACTTCTGAGCACACCCAGAGCCCTCCTTGCTGTATTAAACTGCTGCATTCTTCCCAGAGGAAGAAATAATTTGACTTTAAGTATGATGGAGAGGTTCGTATTGGGACTCTTGATGACAAAGAAGAAAATCAATCTCCCATGGGTACTGTTGTATCAGATGTGTTTCAGAGATGAGATGGGAAATGAGGACCTCTATCTTCACAACACCTTGATTATGAAAATTCTATTGCACAAGGGATTTCCTATGGAAAGTCTCTTTGACCAACCGTCTCCTGACTTCTTCACTCCGGCTGAATATGCTGAGTTAGACCGGACTCTTACTGAAAGAGAAGAAGCTCCTGAGAATCAAGTGGTTATTCCTCCTCTTTTTGCTCCACGCATTGAAGAAGGAACTGAAGATACCAACTTGAAGTCTCGTAAAAGGAAAATGATGACATTGGGTGCATATAATCTGAAGAAGGTGAATGTTAGAGTAACTCGGCTGACAAAGAAATTGAGAGCTGCAGAAAAAGAGCTTCAAAAGCTTAGGGCTTAAAAGGAAAAAGGCTGATGAGAACCAATCTAATGATCAATGATATACGTGTGTCCTGTTTCGGAGTCTTTGTTTCTATGTCTTTGTGTTTATATTTTTAATGATATTGAAATTCTATTTTGTTTGAAGTCTCTCTGTTTTGATTCCTTTGTGTTAATATCTTTGCATAATTAAGAACATAATTCTTTCTTAACCGATTAACAAATTGTATTTCTAAAAGATAAACTTAATTAACTTAATAAGAGAATTAAAAATAACCATCTTAATAAGATAATTTCTAAATTTGATAAAATGTTATTTGTAATACTTAATTTAATAATTAACAAATTACATCCAGGTGCTACTGAAAGGTATTTCTAGTTTATGCATGTTTCAGAAAACAGGTTTTTGAAGATAATCTCAAGAAGGCCTTCAGAATGAAATACCGTCTGAACGGATAAATCAATGTGACATCATCTAAAAGGATGGGTAGTGTGATAACGTCTCCATTGTCTGAACCTGTTCAGAAAGTTCAAAATGAACTCACTGAAACTGTGGGTCAACAATGTTTAGATGATTAACACTCTATACATCTAGCCTAACTCAAACCTTGAGGATAGGTTAAGATGATTGTTCAAAGATTCTCTGGGAGCACAAAAGACAAAAAGGTGGATTTGCATACATCAAGCGACCTTAGAAGATAAATAGTCTTCAAAGAAAGGTGCAAGGTCAGAAAAACATTCTCTCATCCAAAAGATAATAGGGAAATCCAAAGGTAACATCACTTCACCTTAAAACTTAAATATCTGTGAAAATTGTCTTTAGTAAAACCCTTAAAATCTGATAACAAATCTTTATTTCTTTAAGGAGTAAAAACCTAAGATAATTAAACCATAATAGTTTCTCAGATACTTGCTTTTACAAAACTCTCTATCTTCTTTCTTTTCTCTGTTTAACTTCTTTGCTTCTCTTTTCAAAAAGATTTCTTTTCTCTAAAAGATTTTCAATTCTTCTCTTCGAAAAAGTATCTCGAAAATCTGTATTGTTTGATCTTCTAAAGAGTTTTCTCAAATAAGCTTTTATAAATGCCTCCTATGACAGCCAGGACTTCACATGTTCAGTCCACAATGGACATCACGTCACTTCCAATGAAAATAGCCTATAAAAGCAATCTTAGCTTGCCCCAGGGAAAAGACTCAAACCTCCTGCTTCTCTTTATTACTCAAGGTTCTATACACTCTTACGAGCTCTTATGGCAACCTCACTTATCACAAGGTTAGTCTTGAGAACTAAGTAAGAAAACCATAGAACAAGAAGAACAATAAAGAATGAAAGAAGCGGCACAGGAACAAACTCTCATTGGTGTCAATGAAGTCCTGAAGAAGATTGATCTCCTTTGGATGATGTATGGAATGAGAAGAAGGGCCGAAATTCCCCTTCAGAATTTTCCCTACAACGTTCCAGACATGGAGATCATGCTGCATCACCAGTCTATTAAAGAGACACTGGTGAACACCAGAACACCCAATATCAAGGGTGGTGTTTGATATATGGTGTGATGCACTTCTTCTGTTCCTAGTGTTAAAAGAAGTTTGGAGCTGAAGAGGATTGGCAAGGGCTACAGAGGAAACTGTTGGGACTTGGAAGTAGCCAGAGGAGCAGATCTTAAAAATCCCTCCCTTATTCAAAACTTCTTTTGAACTTTCTGTTTAATGTAGATCTCCCTTTCTTTTTCTTTCTTTTGGTTTTTAGAAAATGTTTTCCTTTTTCCTTTTATGTTTTGTTTCTCTTCAAAACCTTGTATCTGAGTAACTGTAACATTTTAATCTCAAAATCTTCTTTGTTTAGTTTCTTTTATGCTTCATAACCTCTTGATAATTGTTTAACGAAATTTTAACTGTAACAAGAAATTCTTAAAAGATTGTAGAAAACTAATCAATTTAGGGGGAGAAACCTCAGTATTAAGAAGTAGATCTTTAAGTGTAACAAACTTAGGGGGAGAATATAATCACCAAACCGTTTTAATTAATGACAAAAGGGGGAGAAATATAAACCCTAACAAAATACTAAAAAGAATGTAACAAGTAAAGACTTGAAATATATAGGGAGATTATAGGAAGAAGAAATAAATAGCAAAGAAATATAAAATACAGTAAGGAAGAAGATAACAAACTAAGAGTTCTAATAATAAGTAAGAATAACAATAAGTCTTAACAATAGGTGTCTAAAATTCTAACAAGTAAAGATTTTAGTGTTCTAATAACAATAGATATCTGAAATCTTAACAAGAAAAAATTTAACAATCGTTTATCTAAAATATTAACAATAAACTTGTAACAGTTGGTTAATAAAGATTTAACAATTGGAATTGATTAATCAAAGACTTAATTGTTTCAGAAGATATCTAAAAGAATCAATGTCTGTCTCAGGGGGAGTAATATAGATAGGGGGAGTAATAAAATTAATTATCTTATTTTATTATCTCTCATTTCTTTTCATACCCATTTTGTCAGTAATATATAATTTATTTGTCATCATTAAAAAGGGGGAGATTGTGAAGTCTATAAATCTGTTTAAGTATTTAAACATGATTATAAGACTTAACATCCTTTAGTTTTAATGATTAACAAATAAGATTATATAAAGAACAAATAAGATTATATAAAAAACAAATTAGATCATATAAACAGGTTCTACTGAGAAAGGTATTGGTTTGTTAATTATGTTTCAGGATGGAATACTCTTTAGAAGAAGAAGAAGATTTTGTGAACAGAATCAGAATCAGAAGAACAAGAGTGCAGAATCTGAAGAAGAAGAATCCTTAACAGAGTTGAAGCAACTGAAGAATAGAAGTGAAGACTTGAAGACTGTCTAAAGAAGTGAAGACTTGAAGACTGTCTAAAGAAGTGAAGACTTGAAGACTGTCTGAAGAAGTGAAGACTTGAAGACTGTCTGAAGAAGTAAAGACTTGACGACTGTCTGAAGAAGTGAAGACTAGAAGACTATCCAATGAACTAAAGAAATGAATACAAGATGAAGCTGTCTGAAGTATTGAAGCTATCTGAAGTACGCAACATATCTGAAGTATTGAAGCTGTCTGAAGTACGCAACATGTCTGAAGTATTGAAGTTGTCTGAAGTACGTAACATGTCTGAAGCAAAAGAAGCTGTCTGAAGCAACGAAGCTGTCTGAAAGACTTGAGCTGTCTGAAGTGGTCAACCTGTCTTAAGTGTTGAAGCTGTCTGAAGAGCCAAGCCCGTCTGAAGATTGGAAGCCGTCTGAAGCTTTAGTAATGACGTGGAATCTTTGCTGAAACCTTGCGTGAAGATTTTTCTGAGTCTCTGCTGCTCGTACGTTTTGGAACACATTTATGGAAACAATCACAGAGACCTTTCCTGGTGTCTTTAAAGTTCATACACCACTGAGGAAACCTCTGCAACAGTTGCAGCAACAACGGTGGCAGCTTTACTGCAGCACCAACGTTGTACTATGTCAGAACTTTCAAGAAGCGTGTCTCACAACGGATATCTCTAAACAGTGGTATCACAATTGATATATCATCATCGCTAGTCCGAAAGAAAGCAGAAGAAAAGCTCAGGAGACTAAGCAAAAGCAACAAGGAAGATGTTTGAATAAAATATATTCAATTCCACATCTTTATCTAAATCTCAAAAGAGGAATCTGCAAACAACGACTATTGGTCAAGACATCTCATTCAAAGAAGTAATGGTGTCAGGAGCAAATGAAAAAGAAGTATATGTAGAATAAGCAAAAAGACAAATTCAACGGATACCTACTCCCAAGAAAATAAGAGGAAATCTGAAGAAAGCAGATGAATGCAGAAGAAAGCAGAAGAAAATCAAGAGAGAGAGTTAGCAGAAGAATATCAAGAAAATCTCTTAAAAGGAACAGAGCAGAAGAAAGCAATCAGATGCAAGCAGATGCAAGATAATGCAAGCTGGATAAAACAGATGCAAGAAAGCAAAACGAATTCAAGAGAGAGAATACACATAATCATCACATCTCTCAAAACAGAGCTCATCAACAGAAGTGTCAGAACGGGAGTATTCTGAACACTCAATATGCTTAAGGAGAAGCAACCGTTTGAGAAGCTATTACACAACGGCTATATGAGCCACATCATCAAAAGCTCAACGGTATTATGAATTATCTTCAACGGCTATACTCAAGCAGAACATATAATAGCCTCAAGAAAGAAGTTGAAGATGCTGGTTAGCTGGTTGGTTGGAAGATCAATCAAGCCATAGTTGTTGTCCTCAACAATCAATCAGGTTGTTGGAAACAACCATGCAGCTGCCACTAGTGCAAAAAGAGTCTTCTACGACGGTTGAAAATGGCCTATTACGACGGTTGTACAACCGTCGTAGAACCAGGCGTCGTTGAAAATTTGAATTTCGACGACGCGTGAGGACCGTCGTAGAAAAAGAGAAACCACGACGGTTAAGCTGGTAACCCTCGTGGAAAGTATGGCATTTCACGACGGTTGCAAGGAAAACCGTCGTGGAAAGTAGAGAAACCACGACGGTTAAGATGGTAACCGTCGTGAAATGCTCTACTTTCCACGACGGTTTTCCTTTCAACCGTCGTAGAAAGTTCCTTCACAACTCCAAATTTCGTACTTTCCACGACGGTTATAACCATAACCGTCGTTAAAAGTGGGTTAGCTACTAAATTTCTATAGCTAATCCGTAGCTAACAGGGGAAAAGGCTCTAGAACTGTGCATAATATAACCAGAAAAGAGACAAAAATTTTGGCAATTTTATTCCCACCAGAGCCAAAAGTTTTATGAATAATTTTAAGAGGTTAACTTACATTCTTCTTCAGCCATTCTTTCTTTATTGTTGTAGAAAATAATGGATTTTACTTTGATAGAAGAAAATTCTAAATACACATTTTTTTAATAACTGATAATTGAATGAGTTTTCGACATATCTCTGCAGGAACAAAAGGCTATGCTGGAGAATGAAGCTTTGTGCAAACAAGTAAGAATAAACCTGAATCAAATCTATGAAATATGTCAAGTTAACTTTTCATATCTAGAAACAACCTATCTTTTTGCTCATATTTAACATAAAAAAATGGAATATTTCAATCAGAATTTCCTGCCCTTCAGATAGAGCAAATTTAGTTGCTAGCAAACAGAACAGGTAGAGATTTCAATTCGAATTTCCAGCTTATAGTGCAAAAATACTTTAAGAAAACTACAAACCTACAAAAGTTCTTAAAAAACATTTTAAAACAGTGCCAAAACTCATTTCTAATTATACCTTGAGTAGATGTCAACCCTTGAGAGGTAAAACTATCACCATGAGATTTATAGTAAAGGTAGATTTGAAATTATGAATATCATTTAGATGATTACCTCCATCTTCTCTTTTTTAGCAACTGAATCCTAATCCTTGGCTGCAATTCCAATTTTCCAATCAAGGTTCACACTAACCTCACCACCTCCTTGATTGTGGCCATCCATCCAGAAGCATGCGAGGTAGTTCCCAGCCTCTTGAGTTGTAAATGTGAAATTACTCCATGTGATGAAGATTGTTTCCATATGGTGATGTCACCTGAAGAAAACTTATTACTATTAAAATTCAATAGACAAGTAATAGACCTATTTTAACAAGCTGATATCGGAAGGTAGTCATTCAAGATCCAACCAAAGTTATATCTTGATAACATAAGTAGATATCAACAACATATAATAAACTATTAATACTTAATAGAAATGTAAAACGCCTCCAAGAAGTGCAGGCTTTTCACAATTATACAATGTTCATCGAATAACAATGTAGCAGCAGTAACAATGATGGATGATCTGAATAGGCTAGTGAGTTATCCGCAGCAGTTCTACAATGTTCAATTTCAAAGCCATCCCAACCATCACTTATCTACTTTGCTGATGCAACCTCCTGCTCCTGCTCCTGCTGCACCTGTTGTACTACCAATGTCTCTCAACTCACTACCAAATCCACTTCCAACTACCTTCTCTGACCGTCTGTGGGATTGGAATCTAATGCCTGAGGTAAATCAAGAGCACAACAACATCTCCTTCAAGCAATGACTGCATCTGTCTCTTTTATATATATTATCATGAATGAGTAATGAACTACACATACATATATAGCTAGCTAGAGAGACATTTTATCTGTGCTAATTTCAATTATATATCCATATATCGACTCGATCTATGGCTATGCATGCACCTACCTAGGTTGTTTTATATATTTCCCTTACTCTAATTAATCCCGTATCTTAGATCGATTTCAATAACATATATAAATTGTATGACTCATATGGATCAACATCTATATGCATATGGTATAATGGTGCAGGTACCACTGTGTTATATATATATATATATATGCTTTTAGTTTTAATTAAACCTCCTCCCTCTAGCTTCATTTTTTATGAACATTAACTCATGTCCATGAGAACAACAAGTAAATTAAAATAGGTGGAAAGGCAGGGTCATACTAAAGATTTCTTCACTGTTGGATAGGATTTGTTGATGACCACGTATCTCTTGTCTTCAGCTTCCTTAGCATAAATCTCTCCCCTCTCTTGGAAATACCTCTTGAATGGTCTTGGCAGGAACCTTGGTATCAAGAACCCGAAGAGGTTGATGGAGTAATAAACCAAATTAGCCACCGCCAGAACCCTCCCGAACCAAAACCATGCCTTCTCCTGCATCCATTCAAAAATTAATTAATGCAATTCATAAGATAAATTATTATGTCTAATCTAATAATTAAAAATAACCTTAAGATGTGGATTTGCAGGCAAAGTCTTGTTGAGCCAAACATTATGCATCCAATCAATATCCACAAAGATCCTCCGAACTGTATACATCAAAGGCACCAATGCTCTGACAGGTGGTGAAAACATTGACAAGCTACTTATTATATTCTCAGTGAGTATTTGGAATGAGACTAAGAACAGGTGAGGGCTTGCACATCGAACAACATGCTCATCCCCTCTGCCAAACCCACCTAACACATAAGCCAAAGGTAAGAACAGTCCCACAGTGGTTCCAACCAGGCGCAAGTAAATGAAGGAGGAACGGGGAGGAGAACGGAGAAGGACAGTGGAAGAGGGACAGAGACGGTGGGAGATGGAGAGGGACGGTGGGCAGAGGAAGAGAGACGGCGGGGAGAGAGAAGCCTCATGGTGGGGAGAGGGGGAGCTTCACGGAGGGGAAAGGGAGAGGTGCTTGAGTGAGAGAGAGAGAGAGGGACGATGCTTGGGAGAGAAAGAGAGGTGAACTCTCGTGCGGTGCTGTGTGAGAAGAGAGGGTCTCCTTTAGGTTAAACAAGATAAACCACGACGGTTCAAAGTTTAACCGTAGTGGTTTCTATGATTTACTTCTGCACCGCCCATATTCGCTTTTAACACCCCTTTACACTAACAATTATTCTATCTGCACCTCGTTTTTACCTTCAGCACCACTTTTCGACGACGGTTACAAAAACAAGCGTTGTAGAAAGCACTAATGCTCCATGCACCACCCCACTTAACTTGTCACACCCCCCTTAGGTCTACCACGACGGGTGTCCACTGGGCCCGTCGTGGTAGCCCACTATTACTCCTGCACCACCCACGTTTTGCTATTCCCACCCCCTTCCTTTGTGAACGCACTAATGCTTCCTGCACCACCCCACTTTACTTGTCACACCCCCCCTTAGGTCTACCACGACGGGTGTCCACTGGGCCCGACGTGGTAGCCCACTATTACTCCTGCACCACCCACGGTTTGCTATTCCCACCCCCTTCCTTTGTGAAAGCACTAATGCTCCATGCACCACCCCACTTTACTTGTCACACCCCCTTAGGTCTACCACGACGGGTGTGTCGTGGTAGCCCACTATTACTCCTGCACCACCCTTTTTTGCTATTCCCACCTCCTTCATTTTTGTAAACATTTTTTCTGAGGTAGTGTTTCTACGACGGTTAATTTTCAACCGTCGTAGAAACCTACTTTCAATGACTTTCCACGACGGTTACCTTTCAACCGTCGTTGTAAGTTACCCACATAATTGCAAAAATGTCACCGCGTCAGTTTCAACGACGGTTGCTCCTCAACCGTCGTGGAATGCCCGTCGTAGAAGGCCTTTTTTGTAGTAGTGTGCTGTTGCAACCATGCTGGTCAGTTGGACCAACCATATTGGCTATGCTTGTCATTATTGTTCGGGTGAACAAATAGGCAGCTGTTATGCTGGCCAAAATGACAGTCAACCTAGAATAGGTTGAAGCCATGAACATACCTTGGTATTCCAACGATACGGGTGAGAATGTAGCCCATGGAAACCAATGGTTGGAGAACTAGGCTGGAGCTTAATTTCATATCTCACTTAGGCCAAACTAGTTGAGGGAGAAGTACCTCACTTATTAGAGATGAGATTGTACTTAACTTAAACACTTATGTCTCTGTCTTACCCTTGTACTTAGATTTATACATTGTATCCTGAGTAGTACTCAGTCAACCTCTAGTACAGGAAGAGATTAAGTTTATGTTTCATGGAAACTTAAACTTAGTTTAGTTTGTAAACACTTTATGTGTCAGAGAGCCTGGAGAGGCTTGATAGAAAAGAATACTTGAGGTAGAGCCTGGAGAGGCTTGATAGAAAAGAATACTTGTATCTGTGGTTTCAGATAGTGGAAAATCCAGTGGTGGTTTGCCTCTGGGACTGGATGTAGCTCACGGGTTTGTGAGTGAACCAGGATAAATTTTGTGTTTAAGTTTTCTTTCTCTTGATCTCTTTTACTTACAGTTTTCATATTTACGTTGGGGATTGAAAAGCACTTTTCATAACAAGCTTAACTCAAGGATTTCAATAAAACAAGTTTTCATACAAACATAACATTAAAACGTCTCTAGTGTAGGATGAAGTGTTATAGAAGAATATATTCAGAGGGATGTCTGAAATATCTGTCTGAAGTGAGCCCAACAGGAACTCAGTTCAGACACATGATATAGATGGTCTTTGACCATCTAAAGTATTTCAGAAATAGTTCTGAAGGTACTCTTAGTAATATTCTTCAGAAGACACTGAGAGAAGTTACTTTTTTTTAAATCAAAACAATCTTAAGTATAAGAGAAAGTTTTTTTTTAATCTAAATCTTTCATATATTCCGCATGTATTTAAAATAACTCTGATCTTAAGATTGGTTTTGCACAATGATCACTTACGTGATTGGTTTAATTAAAGTTTTCTAAAATAGTTTTAAAATTGTATAAAACACTATTCAACCCCCCTTCTAGTGTTGCCTGTGGTTCTAACAGACTAGACTTTATTCTTTTGGAATGAGATATTTTAGTACATGTGGATCCCTAGTGGCCTTTTCTATTATGCCAGGATGCATGTATAATTGTATCCCATTTAGCCTATAGTTTCATCTTGTATATTAATGGGAGCCTCTATTGGCAATTAATTGCTTGTTATGCAATGATTGAATTGTGATGAGCTTAAGTAAATGTTGGATTACCTAAGCGATGGTTATGTGTTTGAGTGCGATATCGATAATGCGCGAAATAATTTTGTAAATTCGGGAATTGCGTTTCCAACGGACATGGTTCTTGAATTAAGGAATTAGGACGTTACATTATGGCATCAGAGCATTATTATGATTGTGGATTGTGGATTTGTTTGACTCCTAAAGTTAGCTATCATCTTTATGCATTACTATGAAATTGAGAGTCTAATCACCTTGATGTTTTATTAATGATGTGTAGAGTGTTATGGCTGGCAGAATGAGAGGCAGGCCACAGGCTAACCCCTCAACCCCTCCACCATAGGGTGCAACTCCAGACACCGTGGCGGCAACCCTGCACACGTTAGCCCAGATGATGGGAGAACAAAATGCGGCCAACACCGCTATGCTTCAAGAGTTAAGCTGAAGACCAAGGGACACACCACCACCTATGGTTTTCATGGACCCTTTGTCCAAGGTTTGGCATAATTCAGAAAACATCACCCTCCGTCCTTCACTGGAGTTTACGACCCCAAGGCCGAAAATTCATGGCTCAATGCTATGAATAAAATCTTTGAGGTCATGGCTTGTTCAGATGAGTTCAAGGTGCGCTTTGCCACCTACATGTTGCAAGGGGAGGCTGAGAATTGGTGGAAGGGAGCCAGGTCCAAATTGACTCCTTTGGAGACTCCGCTTACTTGGGAGGGGTTCCAAACGACATTCCTAGGGAAGTACTTTCCGGATCCTGTAAGGCAGCAGAAGGAGCTGGAGTTCCTGCAACTGAAGTAGGGAAACATGACTGTGGGCTAGTATGTGGCCAAATTTGAAGAGCTCGCCAAGTATCACACCCTACTCCAGGGCAACCCCAATAAGGGTTGGAAATGTTCACATTTTTCAGTCGGGTTTAAAGCCTGGAATCAAGAGGATTGTAGTTGTTCTCCAATTGAGGGAGTTCTCTGCTCTGGTCACCAAGTGCATGGTGGCAGAGCAAAGTTTGGTGGAAGAGGGACCCAAGCTCGCTGTGAAGACTTGGGTGGATGGCAAGAGGAAGGGGGATGATGCGCCAACTGGGAGGAACAACTGACCTCATTTTCAGAAAGGTAAGGGCAAACAAATTGACCTACCCTCCACCCATGCTACTCCTACTTGCCCTAAGTGTGGCAAGGGTCACAATGGCGAGTGCTTGTTTGGCCAGAAGAGATGTTACTACTACTTCGAGGCGGGTCACATGGCTGGAGAATGCCCGAAGAAGAAGGACTAGCCCAAACCCCAAGCTACCGGAAGGGTCTTCACCCTTAGTGGGGAAAAGGTAGCGGTTTGATGCAAGGTATGTGTAATCTGAATGAAACTTCGTTAATTGTACTGCATGATTTTGGGGCAACCCACTCATTTATTGCTTGTGAGTGTGTGTAAAGGTTGATATTGCATGTCACCCATTTACCCTTTCACTTGAATGTGCTTACCCCGGCCAAAGAGGCGATCCTCACTTCCCTTGCATGTTTAGATTGTTCTATTGTGATACAAGGGAAGTCTTTCATTGTTGATTTAATCTATTTACCGATGAGTGGCATTGATGTCATATTGGGCATGAATTGGTTATCCCTTAATCAGGTCACGCTTGACTATTTTAATAAAGAAGTGGCTTTTCCACCTCTTCCTCTTCCTTCGAGGGAGAGACCGCCATGTTTACTTTCTAGTTATACTCAAATTTTTGAATGCCTGTTTGATGAGAGTCTTTGTTTCATTTTATTGCTTCCCTCAATTGTAGAGTCCAAATCTGACTTAAGTAATATAGCTACAGTTAGGGAGTTCTAGGACCTCTTCCCTAGTGAAGTAGTTACCTTGCCTCTGGACCGAGAGGTTGATTTCTCAATAGACCTCGTGCCGGGCACATGGCCTATTTCCATAGCCCCCTATAGGATGTCACCCTTGGAGATGAGTGAACTTATGAAATAATTGGAGAAGTTGACAGAAAAGAAGTTCATTAGGCCAAGTGTGTCACGTTGGGGAACACCGGTGCTCCTGGTGAAGAAGAATGGGAGTATGAGGTTGTGTGTAGATTTTAGGCAGCTAAATAAGGTAACTGTTAAGAATATGTATCCTCTACCTAGGATAAATGACCTCTTAGACCAACTTAGGGGAGCGTCGGTTTTCTCTAAGATAAACTTGAGGTTATGCTACCACCAAATTAAAATAAAGAGTGAGGATATTCCCAAGACTGCCTTTAGGACTCGTTATGGGAATTACGAGTATTTGGTGATGCTTTTTAGCTTAACCAATGCTCCAGTTGTGTTCATGGATTACATGAACCGATTTTTCCGGCCCTACCTAGATAAGTTTGTCGTTTTGTTCATCGATGACATCCTTATCTACTCCCACACCTTAGAGGAACATGATCAACATCTTAGGATTGTGCTAGGGGCGTTGAGAGAGAAGAAACTGTTTGTCAATCCCGAGAAGTGTGAGTTTTGGATGGATAGGGTCCATTTCCTAGGGCATGTCATATCTAGGGATGGGGTGTCAGTAGACCCTAGTAAAATAGAGGTAGTGGTTGAATGGGAGAGGCCCAAATCAATCATGGAGGTTAGGAGTTTTCTAGGTTTAGTCGGTTACTATCGGAGGTTTATTAAAGGGTTCTCCCCTCTAGCTTTACCCCTCACCCGACTGACCCATAAGGGTCATGCTTTCGTGTGGAATGAGAAATGTGTGTTGAAAAGTCCCATATTGACTAGTGATAAGGCCATTTAATAATATATAAACCTCGGGCAGTCCTCACCCTATAAGCTAGCTTTTGGGGTTGAGTTAGGCCCAGGTCCAAAATCTAAGAATGTGAGAAGTGTTTTATGGAACTCAAGGAAAAGCTGACCACCACCCGAGTCCTAGTTTTTCCAGACTTATCCAAACCCTTTGAGATTTATAGTGATGTATCAAGTAAGGGCTTAGAATATGTACTAATATAGGAAATGAGAGTAGTTGCTTATGCCTCTAGGCAGCTTATGAAGGGAATCAAGCATGTGGTCAGGGTGCAGCGGAAATAAATGGATCCCCTCCCTTGTTATAATCGTTTTGCGAAAACACGAATCAAGGCATAAAATGTATTGAAACGAAAGGTCGTACCTTATTAGGATTATAAACGAGGCACGTGTAGCCACGTCTCTATTGGTATCCAAGCCAACAGTCGAACTAGGATACCCTCCTAAGCTCTGCTAGTAGCCTTAGAAAGTAAGAAGCGATTGCTCATGTGTCTCAGGGGTAGTGCATCTCATGCTCTATTTATAGAGTGGTGGCTAGGGTTTTTACCCCCTCACTCACTTAACCCTCACACTTATGGGCCTGACCCATTATGTTATAATTCTAATTAAATTAAATTAGAATTATTATCCTTTCCTAGTGGCATGTTGTATGCGTGTGACCCAATAGGATTTTAATATTTGGTTATAATATTAAAATAAAACCCTTTTATATTTAATATTATAAATAGTGAGCGGTATCTAGCAACACATCACTATCCAAATATTGAGATTATCAATAACTTTGATAAATTCTATTTTATTATAATAATTTATATGCTCTGTCCCTTTGTCCAGATATCTAATTGAACACAAGGGCGTGGATTGTGTCAACCTTGTCTAGTTCAATTTATATTTTCTTGATCCCTAAGTAGACTGTACAGAAAATAAATATCTCATATTTATCCTCCTGAGCATAGCCATGCATTTTGCAGTCTCACTTTATCAAGAGGCCTACAGATATAACTCCTGTTACATAGGAGGGACAAATCCCATCTAGGGCACTCACATTCCACCACATAATTTATTATATGTCCAAATACCAACTTTATGATCACCTTGTTACAGGTAACGTTTGATGATATTCAAAACACATAATTCCTTATGTAGGAATCGTAGTGATTTCAGGTCAAAGGACTTTATATAACATTTATCAATTTAAGAAACGTTCATGACACTTATGTAACAACTCATGCAACGTTATTAAGGTGGGTCTATCCAGTACACCATTACTCTTAATGTGTACCTATGTGAGCACATGATATCTCATATCCATGATCTGTGAGATGTGATCATCAATGAACTCACATACCAGTCTAAATGCATCTTTGTCCTAAGATGATACTTGACTAGGGACTATTTAAGGATAGTTCTTCATAAGATCTCACGATCAAGTCATCTACTTGATTTCTTATGAAGTTTAAGCTTACTATTCTACGGACAATAATTATATTCTAAAAGAATAAGTTTGCCTTTATAAAATAACATGATACAAGTGATGGATGTTCATAAATATATAAGTCTCTAGTGCATATTCCTAACAACTTAGGCCTCATGAGGAAAATTACCCTACCCATGACCTAGAATTAGCAGTTGTAGTTTTTGCCCTCAAGATTTGGAGGCACTACCTCTATGGAGTGGGGTTTGAGGTATTTAGTGATCACAAGAGTCTCAAGTACGTCTTTGAACAAAAAGAACTTAATATGAGGCAGAGGAGGTGGATGAAATTTTTGAAGGACTATGACTTTGAACTTAGGTACCACCCTGGCAAGGCCAATGTAGTGGTCGATGCCCTGAGTAGGAAGTCTCTCCATGCATCATCCATGATTATGCATGAATTGGAGTTATTGGAAGAGTTTAGGAACCTGAGGCTAGACGTGAGTTTTGAGGGGAACAACTTAAAACTTTTCAGGTTAGTGGTCACCAATGAGTTGAGGGTTCAGATTAAAAAAGCTCAGGTGTTGGATTCAGATCTCCAAGCCTAGAAAGGGCAACCCAGATTTTCCAAGTCAGATGATGGGATGATTCTCTTCCAAGGAAGAGTCTGCATCCCTAAGGGGGTAGTCTAAGGCAAGAAATTCTAGAGGAGGCTTATAGGAGCAAGTTTACGGTGCATCCTGGAACTACCAAGATGTACCAAGACTTGAAGGGCATGTTTTGGTGGGATGGTATGAAGAAGGAAGTAGCAGAGTTTGTTTCTAGGTGCCTTATATGTCAACAGGTTAAAATAGAATACTAGAGACCTTCGGGATCACTCCTACCCCTAGAGATTCCAGAGTGGAAATGGGAAGCCATACCCATGCAATTTGTCATGGGGTTACCTGGAGTCTCAGCCGGATTTGATGCCATTTGGGTGCTTGTGGACCGGCTAACCAACTCGGCCCACTTCCTACCCATTAGAGCCACCTACCCACTTAGCAGATTAGCAGACCTGTACATCTAGGTTTTGGAATGCCTTGCATCAAGCCTTTGGCACTAAACTGAGATTCAGTGTTGCCTATCACCCCCAGATTGGTGGGCAGTCTGAGTGGACTATTCAAACCCTAGAGGACATGCTTAGGGCATGTGTGTTATAGGAGAATGGAAATTGGGATAGGTACCTACCACTCATAGAGTTTGCCTATAACAATAGTTTCCATAGCAGTATAGGTGTGATACCCTATGAGGCACTGTATGGTAGGAGGTGTAGGTCCCCACTGTGTTAGTGTGAGGTGGGGGGGAGTAACTTGTTGGGCCCATATTTAGTTCAGGAGACCACTGAGAAAATTAAGAGGATAAGATAGAAACTAGTTACGGCCCAGAGCCGGTAGAAGAGTTATGCTGATAAGAGGAGGAGAGACCTAGAGTTTGAGGAAGGTGAACACGTATTTTTAAAGGTTACTCCCGTCACCGGCATAGGAAGAGCCATCAAATCCAAAAAGCTGAATCCCCGATTCATTAGCCCTTTCCAAATCTTGCAGAGGATTGGTCCTCTTGCTTATCGCATAACCCTTCCACCCCACTTGTCCAATGTCCATGATGTCTTCCATGTGTCCAACTCAGAAAGTATGCCTGTGTTCCTTCCTGCATCATAAGTGCAAAATCAGTACAATTAAGGGAAGATCTGACAGTTCCCATGAGACCTGCACAAATTATTGACCGAAGTGTCAAAACCTTGAGGAAAAAGACCATTCCTCTAGTGATGGTGATTTAAGCAGGTCAGTTGCCCGTGGAGGCCACATGGGAGAAAGAGGACGAGGTCCGAGGTCAATATCCAGAGCTATTTTGATTGAGGTGAATCCTGTAACACTTTAACTAATCAATTTTGAGGAGAAAATTAATTTAAGAGGGGTAGAGTTGTAACATCCCAAAATCCTAATTAATTTCATGAATCAAATAAGTAAGGATAGAGGTTAATACACTAGGAATAGAGGGGAGAAAGGAGTAAGAGTGAATAAAGGAAGAATTTTGGATTAATCAGTCTCGCTCAAGCGAAGGTGGTCTCGCATGAGCGAGCGTAGCAGAAAAAGGGGGCATTTGAGTTCTGTCTCCCTGCTCAAGCGAGCAAGGGCTCGCTCAAGCGAGGGACATGGAAGTTTGGAGGGGAATCTCTGAGTTGAGCCTCGCTTAAGCGAGACTTGGCTCGCTCGAGCGAGAACCTTGCAGCATCAAGGGTGCTCTCTAAATTATGGCTCACTCAAGCGAGACTTTGGCTCACTCGAGCGAGAACCCCTGCAACATCAAGGGTGCTCTCTGACTTGCCTCTCACTCAAGCGAGGAGGGCTTTCGCTTGAGCGAGGCAAAGTCAGAGAGGGGGGAATTCCTTCATTCGAAGGCTCGCTCAAGCGAAGGTTTGCTCGCTTGAGCAAGAGCGCGCATCTTGGGAGAAATATTCTCCCTCACTCAATCAAGGAATCCCTTGCTTGACCTAGCTCGCAAAAATAACTTTAAATGTTGTTTCTGCTAGGGCATTAATCACACTGTTATTTTTGCCCTAGAGAGAGAAAGAAGAAGGAGAAGGAAAGGCTTGATTGGAGGCTTCCTCATCATCCTAGGAGCTTGGTATCATATTCCCCATCCCTCCATCCTCCCTATTTGTCTCCGTTGAGGTGAGTGTGGTTCACCCACTCACTCCCATTTTTGTATGAAATACCATGAATACCGCCTATTCTTTCTTCCCTTTCTTACATTGCTTGTTTGTGGTTGATTAGAGGTGATTCTAGGGTTGTGGTTGGATTGATTGTGAATTGCCCTTGTAGCTCAAACCCTAGGTTAGGAGATTTGGGAATTTTGGTGAAATGCTTGTATATTGATGATGGGAACTTGGAAAAGTACGTAATCATGTAAATATTCATGTTTATGATCCTATGGTTATCTCTCATTCTATTAATCCATTCATGTTCATGAGGAAAATTACTTGGGTCTTTAGACCTCATACTAAATATAAGGAATTTGGGTCTTTGGACCTCATGTCTAAGAGAAAGTTATTGTATGAGTTTAAATTTATCACAGTTAAGGGGTAAGGTCCCAGTGGCCTTCATGGACGACAGTCCATGTTAGTCTGAGCTCAGTCCAACCTTCACATCTAAGCGAGTGTTGGGTTAAACATTTCATGTTTATCATGCATTGATGTATTGGATATTAGTTATACTTGATGTTTTCATTGATTCCATATGGCTTCATTGAACCTCATTTGCTTTTCATCCCCACACTACATGCTTATCCACACTCACTGGGACTCTAGTCTCATTATACGTGGTGGTTTGTGTTTAGATACGCGGGGATCCAGGCCAGATGCTTGACCGGGGAGGTGATGTTGGGTATTTGGGCCGGTTGTGTGGCCCAAACTATTGTTTTGGATATTTTTTTTGTATATGCTAGACTCTATTCTTTTGGAATGGGATATTTTAGTACATGTGGAGCCCTAGTGGCCTTTTCTATTATGCCAGGACACATGTATAATTGTATCCCATTTAGCCTATAGTTTTATCTTGTATATTGACGAGAGCCTTTGTTGGCAGTTAACTGCTTGTTATGCAATGATTGAGTTGTGATTAGCTTAAGTAACTGTTAGATTACCTAATCGATGGTTATGTGTGTGAGTGCAATATCGATAATGCGTGAAATGATTTCGTAAATTCGGGAATTGCGTTTCCAACGGACGTGATTCTTGAATTAAGGAATTAGAAGGTGTGTGGAAGAGGTTGATCCTTCTCCTTCTCCTTCTCCAAGTTGGACGAGCTTCTCTCTCTAGGATTTTTCTCTCTAGAAGTGTATTAATGAGTATTAATGAGCGCAAAAGCCATAGTCCAATTGTTTTAAAAAACTGAAATCGCGTCTTCTTGCTCAAGCGAGACTTTCTTTCTTGAGCTAGACTATTAATGAGGGCAAGACCCTCCTCTCTTGAGTGAAAATCTTCCAGAAAGCATCCCAATTATGGATTATTCTCGCTCAAGCGAGACTCTCCTCGCTTAAGCGAGAATTATCCAGAAAGCACCCCTCTACTCTGGAACGTTTTCGCTTGAGCGAGAACATCAATACTCAAATTTCTATCTTTTTCTGATATTCTCGCTCAAGCGAGATCCTTCTCGCTTGATCAAGAATGCTTCAGGGTTAGACCCTTAATTTCAATTTTGTGCCATCTTTCACCTGGTTTCCTTTATTAAACCCTCTTATACTTCTAATTTCACTTACAAATTTTTTTTCATGAGTTTTGGGATGTTAAAGTAAATGTGTTTTAATATTAGTACAATATACTTATACACTCTATATTATAATTGCATTTAAATATTTTGTATAATATATGGGTATATTATAATATATGTATGTACAATAATATTAAAAGTAGTATTATATAAATGGATAAAATATGTTTTTAGTTCTTGTAAATGGTCCGAGTTTTGATTTTAGTCCCTGTAAATATTTTTTTTCTTTTACGTCCTCACAAATGCGTTTTTTTTAAATTGGTCCTTGTCGTTAAACCTCCAGTTAACTTTAACGGTTCTTCTTCTTCTTCTTCTTCTCCTCTTCCCCCTCCCTATTCTCCTCCTCCTCCCCCCCTCATTCTTTTATATCATGTTTTCTCTTCTTCTGCACCATCCTTTTTCTGAATTTTTTTCTCTTAACTAAGAGCTTCCCATATAGACACAAGTTTGAAAATGAGCTCAAAATAAATCACACATGAAATAGGAGAATGAGAAAAGGGGGCAAAATGAGGGAGGAGGAGCAGGGTCGGCCCAACCCCAAGGCCAGTAAGGCCGTCGCTTTAGGCCCCCCAAAAATACTCTTTATTTTAGGCCCCAAAAAAATTATTTTCTATTAATATTTTAAAAAATAAAAAATTATTATTTAGTAAATAATATTAAATTATTAGGAGTAATTTTTTTTTGAAAAAAGACCTCATTTAATTAGGGCTCTCTCCTCTCATAAATAATAATTATTAATAGATTATGAACATTATTCTCTTTACCTACTTTATGTTTTTTTTTGTGACTTTCTTCTTCTTCGGCATGTGTTATATTGTTATTGATTTTAAATTATTTTTATTCATTTAAAAAGCCCCATGATAAAAATTCGCTTTAGGCCCAGAGAAACGTTAAATCGGCCCTGAGGAGGAGGAGATGAAATGGCAAAAGGATGAGCAAAAGGAGAATGAGCAGCACCTATAACGACATGGATGTATTTAAAAATAATTCATTTGTAAGGATGTAAAAAAAAAGAAGAAATTCATGTATGAGGACTAAAAACAAAACCTAAATCGTTAATCATTAACAAAGTTTTAACGGTAGGGATGCATTTACAAAATTGCATTTGTAAGGACGTAAAAAAAAATACATTTACGAGGACTAAAAACAAAACCCGGACCATCTATAGGGACTAAAACATATTTTACCCTATAATATTTAATAAAAGTTTTATAACTATACTAGCAATATAATAAAAGTTTTATAATTATATTATAAATATCATATGAAATAATAGTATTATTATTAGTACCGGTAATATTATAGTATAATAGTATTTAATTAGATTATAATATATACTATAGTAGTATATTAATATTATGAGTAAACTAGCAATTTCGTTCTTGACTTTTTTAGGGTCATGCAGTTTAGTCCTTGAGAAAAAAAATCCAATATAATCCCTAACTTCTTTCTCCTCCCGTCACTATATTCCAATCGTGTGTTTCCCGTTAACTTTTTAAAGATTTGTCATATTTAGTGATACTGTGTTACACTATTTGCCACTCATAACATAGTGGTGGTTGCGTGTTGGATGGCTGCCGGTGGTTAGGGGATTTTCTTCTCTTCCTAATCATTGCTTAGGTTTTTTTCCTTCTATATTTACATTTGATCTGAGGTTATGACTGGTTCTTTCTGGGGTTGGGATGGTGATTTGGGTGGTTAAGTTTGTGAGGGGCTTATGATAGTGACGGTGACTAGGCTTTAGGATCTCTTTGTTTATTTATTTATTTCTTCTTTTTTAGTTTAGTTTTTGTTTCAACATTTACATAATGAAATTTTTCAATTGAACCTGGTGGGTGGGCTGGTCATGGGGTTGATGTATACTTAGATGGAAGTCTTAAGATTGGTCCTTATGTAGTTCCTTATACAAGACTTGTTGGTTTTCCCATCAACCATGTCATTTTACCACTGGCTCATATTGTTGAGCATGGGGAGGTAATAATCATTTTAAATGAATGATCATTGATGAACTATTTCCTGTTTTCATATTATATATGTTTTTTGCCACATGTGACACCCTAATTCTGTAAATCTAAAATTAACGCATGTTGGAAGCATATTCCTAAATTTACCGAATTATTTTTTCACGACATTATCGATATCGTCAAACATCACAACTTATGATCCGAGTTGAGTCTCCTACATATCTAAAAAGAAATCTACAAACGTGTGATGAGACTTACATCCCAGTGAATGTGATCATGCATACAGTGTAGGGTACTGGACAAATGAAAATGCAACATTTGGCATATTCATATGTATTCAGGCATATCATACTTATACCATACAATCATGCAAGTGCACAGTAACCTTTGGTGGAAACCCCACCCATGCAATCATTCAAGCATACGACAACCTCTGGTGTTAAACCCACACCAAGGGGGTCTTTTCACTATACTCTTACGAACTGAGCACTCAGAACCTGAAACCAAGGTTCGTCATCCTTGGGGCCATAAAGACCTGAAAGTCATTTTATTAGAACTCAAGAATACAATGCATTATATTTTTCTTTGAGAACCTCATTTTCCTCTTGGCCAAAGGCCCATGAAATTCCTATTTCCTCTTTGGTTTGAAGACCCATGAAAATTCCCTTTTTCCTCTTTGGTCAGGAGACCCATAAATTTCCTTTTCATAAATACGTGAAATTCGTGACATGTGTGATATCATGATGCAAGCACGATTTAAATAAAACTACTACATTCAATCCGGAAGATTAAGACATAATCATGCATTTGCTACAATTTACACATACCAAACCTAGGCCAGGGCATTTTCTCAAGACATACAAATCAGTCCACACATAATCCTAGGGCAAACATGTTAACTCATCAATAAAGTAAAACACAAGCAAAAGGGAGAAAGGGAGATAGGATAGGGATCATTTAGGGTTCCACATGAAAATGAAAGTGAGTGGGTGAACCACACCCACCTATAGAGTAGAAAATGGAGATCTTGAGGGGATAGATAAGCCTTCTTGGTCTCCACTACAAGAATGCGCTGAATTAGACGCGAAACCGTAGTGGCGACCTAGTCGTCGCTACAACATTCAATTCGCAGCTCAACGCGTAGTTGTGCAATTAATACTCTGTGACAGCCTAGCCGTCGCTATAGCATTCAATGCGAAACTCAATTCATAGCTGTGCAATTAATACTCAACGCCTAGTCGTCGCTATGTCATCGCTACATTTCGCACTTTAGTGACGCTGGTGGGATTTTGGCAAGCGAACCAAAAATCCAGCAGTATAATAGTAAGTAAGATATCGTATCCACAGGGAACGGTCAACTCACGTGTACTCGTGATCTATTTATCAAGGGAAAAATAACAGATTTATGAGAGTATTTTGTATGAAAAATATATATTGCAAATTAATAATCAAATGAAATAGAAAGGAAGAGTTGGAGACACTTTACTTGGATTAGGATTGAACTTCGCGTCATCGCACCCTTCGTGTATGTAAAAACTATTTATTATTTATGGTTATACTCTATAATACTGTAGACAAACTAAATTGCTAAGACCTCGAGTTACCAGCAACCTTACCACTCAAAGATAATCCATGCGGGCTCTCCCAAGCGACAAATTACCCTCGGCTTATTTTGCTCTATTTATTTCGTTTGTTAAAGGACTATTGATAAACCATGCTTATCCTGTAGACGCCCTTCATTAGGATACCCACACTACCCATCACTCATTAGCAACGCCCATGTATCAGTCACTGGTATCACTATCAACAAACCTTTATTATCGATAAACCATGCCTATCCTGTAGACGCCCTTCGTTAGGATACCCACACTACCCATCAATCATTAGCAACGCCCATATTTCAGTCACTGGTTACCGAGTATTCTTATTCACTCAGAGTTTGAGTTTCTTCAGTATCCGCTCCCCCAAACTCAATCCTACTCATAACGTTAATCACAAACACTAGCCTATAACTCCGGCGCAAACGCGGAAGTTAGGAATTGAGCACAGAATAAGATTACCAATATTATGGATAGTGAACTCATCAAATAATAAGATAGAATTTACATACACTTGGAGATAGAATCAACTACATTCAATCCTACTGAAGAGTTAGCTACTCATGGTAACCATACAAACCACTGAAGAATCTGTCACCTTCTTCAATTCTCTTGTAGTGATCCGCCTCTCCTTTTCTAAACTTAAAAGTGGTGCATTATCACTGGAATAGTCTAAATTACAATAATCGTGCACACCTGATCTAGTGCAAGAAGGTCCTATTATAGGCTAAGGAAAGACAAAGAAAATTGAGGAGAAATCTATCTAAAACCGGCAACAAGGCAAGAATCACGTATCCTGCGCTTCACCCTGCGCTACAGCGCAGCTTGCAGTGCAGAAGTCAGAGAGCTGCGCTTCACCCTGAGCTACAGCGCAGGTTGAAGCGCGCAACGCAAACTGCACAGCTTCAATCTTTCTCTTTTTACTTGATTTCTCCCCGAGACTGATTTTGTTTGATTATCTTTTCTTGTTTCCCTTTTCTTGATAAAATCTTGCATTTATTGAGCATCTTGGATTTAATTGGAAAGGTTTTCTGCAGAATCCTTGTTTAATTGGCAGCTGATATCTTCATTAATTGCTCTCAAATAATCTTCAAATCTTCATTTATTGCCTTCAATTAAACTTCAGATCTCGCAGATATCTCTCTCATTTAATGCTATCTTTCCTTCATATCAAATCTTTGCAATATTCTGTAAAAATCAGCACAATTTATATCAAAATAACATCAAATTCAAATTCAAGATTAATAAATACAATTTATCAAATATTTAATAAAAAGGGATTACTTTGGGGCAAAAATACCATTTTATCCTTGATAAGTGAACTAAAAAGTACTCTAATTTATCATATAATTTTCACTTATCAACGGCTAGGTCATCGCTACATTAAAAAACTAATTATTTTTTTTCTAAAAATTTAAAAAAAAACGTAGCGACGACTTACGTTTTTAATTAAAATTTAAATTTAATGCGTCAGAGCAATTTTTTAACGTAGCGACGGCCAAGCCGTCACTACATTTAAAACTTACACACACAAAACCCTTTCCCCCTCCCCTCTTCTTCTTCCTCCTCCTCCCTTTTCCGACCATCCTTGTTTCTCTCTCTCTCTCTTTCATTTTCAAAATCTCACCGATTAAACACTCCCCCTCCTTCATAGGGGTGTTTAGATCCAATCCAATCCATTCAAAAACGCAGCAACCGATCCAAAAAACCGCAATCCAAATAAACCGCGAACCGAATTAACCGCAAACCGCAAAAAACCGAACTTTTTGATTGGATTGGATTGGATTTCGGTTCTGCTGTGAGATCCAATCCAATCAAATCCAAACCGATCCAATCTTTTAATACATTTTAAGATTGTATTTGATTATTTGTTGAGTTATTCAGATGTTGTGTTAATGTGTTTGGAGTTTGTATCATGTTTATGACTTAGTAGTATTTTGTTCACCTTTGGGGATTGTCCCAATTGGTATTTTGGATGCAACATGTTGTTCTATTAGGCTATTTTATAGCTTTGGTAATTGCTGGATATTTGGAAAGCATATAAATTCCATTTAGATAATTTGTATCCATGTATTTGCTTTGTAAGGTTGACATGAGTACTAGTTTTTTTTTTTGTTTTGGAGTATCAGGGTGTTTTTTTATTTTACTATAAATTAACTTAAATAATATATTTTTTTGTTTCTATGAAAACCGAAATCCAATCCAATCCAAACCAATTAAAATTGGATTGGATTGGATTGGATTTGATGAAAAATTAAAACCGATTGGATGACTAAATAGCAAAACCGAAATGATCGGATTGGATGATTTTTCCTTCAAAACCAATCCAATTCAATCCGCGAACACCCCTACTCCTTCATAGGTTCATTTTGAACTGATCAGAATCTCAAATAGTTGCCCCTAGGTCCCTTTGCCCTTCCTTCCCTCTTCCTCCTCCGGTGTCCACCACCAGTCGCAGTCCACCACCGGCCACTTGCCGCAGTTCAGGTAATTATTTAATTAATTAATATTTTTTAATTATAGTTATATAATTATTTAGTTAGTTATTTAATAATGTAGGTAGTTATTTAGTAATTATTAGTAATTATGTAGTTATTAATTATTAGTTTATTAATTATTTATTATTAGTAATTATGTAGTGATATAATCATTAATTATTAAATATTAGGTTATTAATCATTAGTAATTATGTAATTATTAATTATTAATAATCGCACAGTTAGTAATTTTAAGTTATTTATTAATTAGTAATTATGTAGCCATTAATTATTAATTATTATGTTATTATGTAGTTATTTATTTACTTTATAAGTATGTTTTTAATATTTAATTTAACCTTATTAAAATTAGGTAAATATGCCTCGTATGCGTGGGAGAGGTGGACAGAAGGTCCCACCTATTATAGGGAGGTCCATCTCTCAGGGCGAGCTTGCTGCACAGGCAGCTCGCTTACGTCATGATAAGACCAAACTTGTTGAGTCTCAAAATATTATTAAATGGTCAATAATGTTTAAGTCTCATAACTCTGAGTTTTAATGAATAACAAATTTGGTTAATATTCCTTATGTGAAAAAACAGTTTTCTGCTGAAGGTAGTTTTTGTGTTTCAAAAGATGTCTGTTACAACAACCCTCTGAAATTTTGCAACCCTTTGATGTGGTGCAACTTGCTGAAGTAGAGGAACCTGCTGAGTGATCAAAACCTACTGAAGCCAGAGAACTTTTTGAAGAAGAGAGACGTCGTACTGATACTTGTACTTTTTGAAAAATGCTTCTCTGCTAATTCTCTTTGAGCAAAGAATACTAGTGTTATTAATTCAGCCCAGTGGCATATCTTGCCGCATATTCCATGTCAGATTGTAACTAAGAACAGAGCTTGACTTCACAATTGCGAGAGGTTAGGCTTGATTGGTTTTTTTATTAATAATTTTTTTATTTTTTGTTTTATATTTATATTAATAATATAAAAATATTAATTTTCCTCATTTAATTTTATATAGATTTGTATTAAAAAATTCTATAAAAATGGTTAAAATAATATTTTTATTTTATCATTTATAGTTTAAATTTTTAAAAACAGAAAATAAGGTGAAATAATATAATATTTTTGCAATTATTAATACAAGAAAAAAATAAAAATATATTTTCAATCATACTTGTTAAATTGTTAGAAACAAATGCAATTTTTTTAATTGTTCTGGTATGATAAAAAATTATAACATAATAATAGACCTTTTCAATAGTTGAATTATCAAAGGTTGGATCATTTTATCAAGGATGTATAACGTGTGTAGAGCCTGCAGAGGCTGAGCAAAGAATACTAGTGTTAGAGCCTGAAGAGGCTGCAGAAGAATACTAGTGGTAAGGAGCACCCAAGAAGTCATTGTATCAAGGTTGATATAGTGAAAATCCTACTAGGAGTAGGGACTGGACGTAGCCTCAAGGTTGAGAGGTGAACTAGTATAAAAATGATCTGTGCAATGTCTCTTATCCTTACTCTCTTTATTTCTCTGCACTTACATTAATTGAGTTGCTAGTTATGGTTCATACTTTGGATATTTAGCAAGTTGTAAACCAGATTTTGATAAACCTAGTTTTGAACTGATTTTTCACATAAATCACATCCATATCAGTTCAAATATTGATCTGGAAAGTTTCATTAAATTATGAAACTGTTTGGTGCTTCAGAAGCACATTTCTGGAAATCTGTTCATTGTTCAACATTGAAACTTGGGGTTCAAACTACCATATTTTGATGAACCTAGTTTTGAACTAATATTTTCATATAAATCACATCCATATCAGTTCAAATACTGATCTGGAAAGTTTCATTAAATTATGAAATTGTTTGGTGCTTCAGATGCACATTTCTTGAAACTTGTTCATTGTTAAACATTGAAACTTGAGGTTCAAACTACCATATCTTTACAAACTTGATTTTAATCCGATCTAACTTTATATTCTGATTGTTTACTATTTAAATGTATGATCTGGAAAGTTTCAAGTTCATTTGATACTTCAGAAGAAACATATATCAGATTTCATTGTGTAACTTGATTTAAAAATATTAGATTGATATAAATTTTCTTCTGAAAAAATTTTCTCATATAATCTTATTAGTTATTGGTTAAATAACTATTCTGGAAAGTTTTATTAAAATATAAAATCATTTGACTTTTCAGAAGAATGGTTTAAAGTGACAGATTCACCGTTTTGCTTCTGCATAACTCCAGAAACTTTATATTATTCTTCTGAACCTTATTTGAGTTGTATATACATTAAATACACTATATGGAAGAATAAAATTTGATGATATCAGTCCCTATGATATTGCTTACCTTTAAAAAGATAGTTTCAATAAACTCAGTTGACATTATACACTAACCACTATCTTCTAGAAGTAACTTCTGATAGCCAAGGTATTCCTTGAGCAAAGATCAGTAAGTCTTTCAAAATACTTGTAGGTTGGACCAAAAGTTTTCAAGGGTCACAATTCAACCCCCCTTCTTGTGACTCTCTAATTTACTTCACATGAGACTATACTCCTCTATTCTCTTGTTCCTTTCTATATAATCACCTTTCTACCCTGGTTCCTTGAGTCTACGCATTTCCTCTTCCTTCCCGCCAATTCGTTTAAGCTTAGTTCCTCCCTCTCAATCTAATTCCCTAGTTCCAACTTCTCTACTTCCTTCCTCAACTCTTCACCATGCTAGCCTTTCCACCTCCGGGTGTGACTCCTCCTAAGTTAACTGTACAGTCATGTTTAGCTCAATACTTGGTTTTCCCTCCTCAATTACCTTAAAACTCACAACTCTTAATCGATTCCCTAACTCTTGTCTCATTTTCCCTTCAAACCCCCAAGTCCTCATTTTACTTCTAACTTCCCTTCTTGCGGTGGGATTCCCAGCTTAAGGCTTCCACGATATTTCTAGATTATAGTTTCCTGGATGTTACATTTCTCCTCTAGGGAACAAAAAAGGTTTGAGGGAAATGTTTTTGATTTGGGGTCAAATGACCCTGAATATGTTTTTAAAACCGAATCTGCGTGTTCTTGCTCGAGTGAGACATTGTCTCTTGAGTGTCTCGCTTGAGCGAAAAAACTAGGGATGACAATGGGTACCCTCTGGGCAGGGTACCACAGTGCCCGTCCCCGTACCCGCGTTTTCAAAAACAGCCCGTACCCGCGCCCATACCCGCGTGGGCAGTAACTTTAGTGCCCGTCCTCATACCCGCTGGGCACTTATATGCCCGTACCCGCGCCCGTTACCCGCACTTTTATTAAGTAAAAAATTAAAAACTTACTAAAAAAATTTTAATTTAAGAAAACTATATCTCAATTGAAAAAGTTACTGGAAGATCGTCAAAATATAATTTTTAAATATCAGTGATACAACAATTTAATCACACTGGAACACAATATGTTAATGTTCTAAAACGCATGCAACAAATGATCTAAAGTTCAAATTTTTTATTAAATATTATAATATACTTTCACGTCACACTATTTTATAAACTTGGATATCATGTGTTAGAATTCTTCAAGATCTGTAAAAAAATGATTATTAACACTAATTAGTCATATATTATAAAGTAAAAAAAACACAAATAGATAGTTATAAAAAATATTTTTTTAATTTGTAATATATACATATATATCAATTTTAAAAATATGCATAAATATATTAGATATTTTAATAAAATTAATATATCTATATATAATTATATAGTGTTTTTTATTAAATAATTATATATATGAGTGCGGGTATGAGGCGGGCTGGGCATCAAAGTGCTCGTACCTGCGCCCGTCCCCATGAAAAAATGCGGGCTTTAGCCCGTACCCGCGCCCGTACCCGCTTTGTGGGTTTTTATCCTGCCCATTGCGGGTACCCATAGGGCTTGAGCTCAATTGCCATCCCTACGAAAAAACATACAGTGACACTCTGTCGCGTTCTTGCTGGAGCGAGACTCTGGTTCTCGCTTAAGCGAAAACTAGACAAAATCAACCCATTGTCTGTGCCTCATTTTCGCTTAAGCGAGAAGTTCCTCGCTAAAGCAAAAATATTAACAACTAAAATCACCATTTTTTATGATATTTTCACTCATGCAAAAATGGCCTTTCACTCACAGAATGGAAACTCCAAATTTCATTCCCTCTCGCTCAAGCGAGCCTACTCTCGCTCAAGCGAGAAAGGGGAAGTGTTATGCCCCATTTTCACTATTTTTAAACCCTCTTCTAACCCGTCCCTTTATAAACTTCTTCTCATTGCCATGACACTTAGGAGGATGGTAATTAACTTTTCTCTCTATTTGCTCACTGCTATAAACTTTAAATTCTCGAATACTAGCTTAATTTCTCCTAAGTTCCATCAAAATTGATATCTGAGGCATAACACTTATCTCTACCTTAAATTCCTTCCACAACTCTTAACTCTCATTCAATTTCCAACCTTCTATATTGACAAGACCCTTAACTTATGATTCCTACTAAACTTCCTAAAACGTTAATTTTTGGGATGTTACACCACCCACTACAACGATGCAGTTTCTGGAGGTAGTTCGTATAGAAGGTCATGCATTTTCCCTTGAAGAAATGACTTTGGTACGTGATATGTATCTACTAGAGGTAAAGTCATCTTTGTATAACACTATGGTTATTGGTCTGCTTATTTTAAGCTGTAAGTTGTTACTATTTCTGTGAATGATTGTCATTTACCTTATTATGCTATTTGATATGGCAGATCACCAGAAGGAATCTTAGTGATATTCCCCGGTCTAAAAGTAATCGTTTCATGTTCCTGTTGCGCCCAAACTTGGAGAATTGACATTTCCTATTGTAGATTGAAATTTTTAATGCCCAATCAACTACTCATCTATATTTCCATAATTGTTGGTTTCATTTTTTTAATTATATGTTATTTTAAGTTAAAAGTTATTTTGTAAAGTATCTTTATAGTTATTTTATTTTATTTTTAGTTTAACCAGAGGTATCCTCCATGGGAGGCAATCCTGTTTGAGCGGGAACATTCACATCATGGTGGAGCTAGTTCTCCCAGCGAGAATTTTTCCATCCATAAGACTCGAACCCAAGACTTTACTTAAGGGGAATCAAACATTTTTATTTTATTTAAAATTAACATAAAGAGTTTTTAATTACTACTCCATCCGTCCCATTTTACTTGACTTTTATGCTTTGTTTGGTAGGAAAAGAGAAATGAAGAGAAAAAAAATAAATAGAAGAGAAGTGAGAAGAAGAGAAATGAAACAGTCCCTTGCAAGCTGATCCACGTGCTCTGGGGTTGATCTTATTTAAAACTATTATAAAACACAATTTAATTACAATTTTCAATGTTACTCATTAATACAATTTTTTAAAAAATAAATGGTAATTCCTTTAAATTTTTTTTGACAATAACATAAATTTAATTAATAAAATTCAATAAATAACTCGCCAAAGCAAAGAACATTTTCTTTTCGTTGCCGAACAAAAGAACTTTTTTTTTTTTTCATTTTTTCATAAACATATTACACCAAATACACCAAAGTCTACTACAGAAAATCGGAAAAAGATAAGAGTGGAGCGGGAAAAGAAATTCGAAATTTCTCATCTGCTCTCTCTCTCAATTCAACTTCAACTTTCAAATCAATCTGCGTCTCTCTCCCCTCTTTCTCTTTCAGAGCTCCACACTTGGCTGGAATCCGATTCAGCAATGGGCGCCGTAGAGAACTACCACGTGATCGAGCTGGTTGGCGAGGGTTCCTTCGGGAAGGTCTACAAGGGCAGGCGCAAGCACACGGGACAGGTACCCACTCCTCTTCCCAAAACTAAAATCAATAATGCCATTCGCTCTTCCTTCCATTTTCCAAGTATCTATTTTCGGTCATTTTCGTTTTAGACTGTTGCGATGAAGTTCATAATGAAGCACGGGAAAACTGAGAAGGACATTCACAATTTAAGACAAGAAATCGAGGTAATTCAATCATTCATAAACTTCTTTTTTCTTTTTACTCTTTGCCTCCGTGTTCGTTCATTGTGATGAATTCCCAGTTGCTAAAAAATTTGGGAAACGATGGTCGTTGCAACAATTAGGGCTTCTCTGTATAGGTTTGGGTGGATGAAGATCAACTTGTGTGTAAAAAAATGGTGTAACCTGAGTGTTTTTCTGTTAATGTCTGTATTGCGAATCACAAGTTTTTAGTTTTGTCACTAATGTCAAAAATAGTAGAATTATATGGAGCAAGAATGTTGCGGCACTGTTATGATCATTGGGAGTGTGGAGTTAAGATGCTCCTTGTCACTATTCTTCAATTAATATGTTTGTATTAGTTAAATAGTAATTATTAATGTTAAGTTCATGAATTTTGGTCTGTCGTTGTCCTGTTTTTCATCTACTTTGATAACAGGTATATGGTTTCACATGTTGGGCTGGCATTGCTAATATTCAAATGTGCCTTTCTTGGAAAATTTCGAGATTTTTTTATACTTTAAGGGAGAGAATAGAAATTATATGATTTTTCTGACTAGAGGGAAAACAAAATGATTTAATCAACTGTCTTTAAATGTCATAAATCTAAAATATGATTAAATCTAATGCATGAACTTGATGGCAATTAATATCGAATTTCAGTCAATGCTTATACGGAATCTGTTGACTAAAATATATTACAGTCAGGACTTGAAGGAACGTAAAGAAAAACCATAAACCATCAATTAAGAGTAAAAGATCTAGTTCTAAACAATTTTATTGAAAATATGGTATTTTGTAGAGCCTTTTGGTGTAATTGATCCATGTAACTGACTCCACCAAGTGGGATAAGGTTTTTTATTGTTTTTTCCCTAATTACTTATTACTTATAAATGCCTGTACTGACTGGTGATATTTGATATTCTTAAATTTTGCAGATCTTAAGAAAGTTGAAGCATGAAAATATTATTCAAATGCTTGATTCCTTCGAAAGCCCGCAAGAATTTTGTGTTGTCACAGAATTTGCACAAGTAATCATCTGTATTTTCTGTCATTTTTTCAGTTGACCGTTTGAGTGATGCTGGATCTGCAGTACTCTTCAATCTCTGAAATTAACACTTATCCATTTATTGGTGAACTAAGTATGCAAAGCTAGCTTATAGCGGAACAATGCAGTTTGAGTGATTAGAGATGCTGTCATGCTGATGATACTTTTTTATTTTGCAGGGTGAGCTATTTGAGATTCTTGAGGATGATAAGTGCCTTCCTGAAGAACAAGTTCAAGCAATTGCAAAGCAATTGGTATTTTCCTCCTAAGAAATCCTTTCTTTGTCCCTAATAATTTTTAGATGAAAGCTAATAAAGATAATGTTATGGATATTTTTTTTTGGTGATAGTTCATTTTGGTTTGGATTATGCAGGTAAGAGCTTTACATTATTTGCACTCCAACAGGATCATACATCGAGATATGAAGCCCCAGAATATTCTTATTGGTGCTGGATCTGTTGTCAAGGTTGATTTAACTGTTTATTCTCATGGAGAAACATGCACTTGAACATTTCTTCTTTTTGCTTGTTGCCGTAGAATTTTGCCTCTATCTATTGTTATGATTTGCATTATTCACTGATTTAAGACTTAATTCTCATTCAGTAATCTAGCATAATTTCCCTATAAACACACATCCCTCTACGGAGGCACTGCATACATGTTTTGGTTCAGCTTTTCTTAAGGGAAATAATTTGTCCCCCCCCCCCCCCCCCCCAAAAGCTCTCTAAGGAAGCTGTAAAATGTGCTTTTCTGAATCCAAAATAAACTAATGCAAACACTCACCACTTCTTTTTCAAATCCTAGTTTACTGATGGTATGGCCTCCATTTCTAGTTTCCTACAATTCAGTACAGTTGATGTGGTCTAATTTGTCTTTCTTTCTTTTTTTGTTGAATATCCTATAGCTTTGTGATTTTGGATTTGCACGTGCAATGTCCACAAATACAGTTGTTTTGCGATCTATAAAAGGTTTGGCTTATCACAACTGAATCTATTACTTTTTTAAATCTTAACTGCAGTAATGTAGCTCTTGTGTAGCTGTGTGTATTTTGACGAACTGTACTACTGTCTGCATATAAATTACATACTATGTATTTACAGGCACTCCATTATACATGGCTCCAGAGCTTGTACGGGAACAACCTTACAACCACACTGTAGATTTATGGTCTCTTGGAGTTATACTGTATGTTGAATATCTCTATTTATCTGTGTCTAGTAACAAACTTCTTTGTATTCCATTATGCATCTGTGCTTGATTATTATTCATTTAAATTAAATCTGGCATAATATCTTCATATTAGATGCCTTTACAATATTTAAGTTGGCCATTCATATATATATTCACAGGAAAGTAAATACTCGTTCCTTATGGGTGAGTTCTTTAAGTGCCCAGTTAGGTTCTTATCCTTTGTATGAGGGCCTGAACACAAGTCTAAGTGTGAGAGGACACAGAAGTAGGGGAAGGAAGAGAGAAAGATAGTAATTACTTATGTTGGAGTTTATTGTTAAAAGGTAGAGATGGCTGCCACGAATTTGTCATTGGTCCTTTTTCTTTGCCACTCTCTCACTAGGTTTTTGGTTTAAAAAATAACCACCAAAAATGACCAACGGATTCAGTCAAATGTGTTAATTGTTCTTTCTTACTGTGTAACTGTACAGTAATGTGAATACAGTAAACAAAGTGAAAAGGTTACATTTTGTAATTATTAGTGAAAATAGAAAACAAAACAGAATATTCTCAAATCAAATAGACTATTTTTTCTTTCTTTACTTTCTTTTTTTCATATTCTTATTCTGCTTTTTGGACAAAACATCTGGTTTCATCCTAGCAGCAGATTCTTTCACATCTTCATGCTTGTAATATGCAACCATTGCTTTCCCATTCCCTTCTATAGTGCGAATAGGCCAGACCTGTTGCAATTTGAGAAAGTGATCTTAATCACATTGTGTAACTAATAGTTATGTAGCATGTGTTGTTGAACAGTACTTTCTCACCGTCATTTTTCTTTGCTGTTCACACGTTGAAGCTAATTTTTTATGTCTATAACAGGTACGAGTTATTTGTTGGCCAACCACCATTTTACACAAATTCTGTATATGCTCTCATCAGACACATTGTTAAGGTACATTTCTCATACACAAAATCTTGGTTATGTAAATCACTCATGTTCTTGTATTGAAGCAAGGGCTGATCACTAATTAAATAATCCAGGATCCGGTTAAATATCCAGATCGCATGAGTCTAAATTTTAAAAGCTTTTTAAAGGGTTTGCTTAACAAGGTAATCATGAGTATTTCCCCTTTTTTATTGCAACATTGCTAGATTTTACTTTAATCTACAATGACATTTAAAATGCTTTGCTTTCTGAATTTATTCCAAGCAGGCACCAGAAAGTCGACTAACTTGGCCTGCTCTTCTTGAACATCCATTTGTTAAAGAAACCTCTGATGAATTTGTAGCCAGGGTAGCTATATTAACCTTTATGTTAAACAGTTCCACAATATGCAAGTTGCTAATAGGAGTTGTTACTTGGTTGAATATTCTTAGTTAATTTTTTAAAATATGGATTGAATTTACTTCAGGAATTGCGTGAGATAAATGGTTCACCCATGGATAGTGATACAGCACGGAGGGTTGAAGGAAAAACAATTCAAACTTCATCAGGTTCAGCCAGTTCTATTACTGCAAGATGATTGTACACACTATCCTATTTTATATTAATAAAGTATTTACCACATACGCCTGTAAGTTTTGTTTTCTTTCATTATAATAATTTATTTTGGCACTGGAAAAATAATCACACAACAGGTTTGGAGGAGAATATTGCTTCACCACTTAAGACTGAAGCTCAGTTAAATGGTCCTAACATAAACAGAACCAATTCTTCAGTGCCTGATGAGTCCCCAGGATTTTCAAATCAAAATGCTGTAGGAGAGTCAGGTATTTCTCTTGGCTTTATTCCTTTATTATTTGTATGGAAAATATCTCTTTGTTGGTAGTCTTGTTATAAGTTCAAATCTAATTAATTGGAAAGACATTTTCATTCCAAATACTTTCTGTTATGCAAAGTCAATTTATTGTATTTTTGCATTTTAATTATAAGGGAAAGTACTTTTTAATTATGAACTGTTTCTTCAATTCTACTCTTGTAATTCCCATTTTAGTGTTTATATAATGTCTTTATCATCTACTAAAAATTAAGTTATTTGATCACAAATTTATTTAAATTTAAACGTGTATTGTTGGTTTTGGTTATGTAATTACAGTTTGGTCTATCTCCTAAATGTGCTTCTGTGAAGAGTGGTAGCACATATACTTTGTCCCAAAGGAATGGATTGAATACCATATATAGTGGAAAAACTTAAGGACTAACATATGATGTTAAGCTTACAAATGAGGTTCCTTCCTAAGACTACAAAAGGAGATATTCTTGGTGATTTGGGCTCTTCTATTGTAATGATAGTTGGGATAATTGGTATAGTATAAAAACCATTTATGTCTTCACCTAATAGTTTATGCTTTTTGGATAGTTGGTTCATATTGTGGTATTGAAGTTTATCCCAACCTAATACTTCTGCCACTATTATTCTAATAAAATGTTGAATTTTAGTACTGTTGAAATTATAGGTTTTTAGAGATAAAAAAAAGAGTAGAAATATAATAACCAGATGTCTAATCCCAGTGTCTAGAGTACATGGCCAAAATATTCCTTATAAAAACTTGGTTAATCATCCCATTTGAGCTGATGTATATTATCATATATGCATCATGTTTGTTACATGTGTGCTACCCTTGGACCTTGGAGAGATTTAGTAAAAATGCCTGCTAGTTGATCATTTGAGTTTACAAACAGGTAGTAATTGCTTTGGAGAGGATCTTTTCTTGATTGAAATGACAGCCAATCTCAATATGCTTAGTCCTTTCATGAAAGACTAGGTTGGATGCAATGTGTAAGACCGCTTGATTGTTGCAAATTAGTTTCATAGATCCTATTTGCAGAACTTTAATTCTTGAAGTAGTTGCTTCAACCGTACCGGTTGACATGTAGAAAGAGCCATAGCTTGATACTCTGCATTTGCACTAGTTCTAGCAACCACATTTTGCTTTTCCATGAAATAAGGTTTCCTCTAATAAGAACACAGTATTCATGATTTGGCATTCTATCATTATGAGATACTACCCGATCTGCATTTGCATAAGCAACAATATATTTATAGCCTTTGTCCGTTTTCTAGTGAAACCCTCAACATATCTTAAAATTTGAACAATTGCATCCGAATGTCTATCACACAAATGGTTAAGAAATTGACTCACAACACTGAGAACAAAGGATATATTAGGTTTTGTCATGGCAAGATAATTCAACTTTCCCACTAGTCTTCAATATCACTTGGTTTGAATAGGGCTTCCCTTCATCTGACATAAACTTACGATTCAGATCATAGCATTATCGGTTGGTTTACAATCTAGCATCCTGGTTTCTTCCAAAATTTCAATTGATACTTATGGCAATGCTTGATTTTGATTGGGCCAGCTCAATCCCAAGGAAACATCATTATCAACCCAAGTCCTTGGTTTGGAAGTGCTGGAACAAGTGTTGTTTTAGGCTTTTGGTACCTTCATGATCATTACCTATAATAACAATATTATTTGCATAGACCATGAGGTAGATGCATAATGCATTCATTAGAGGATGAGTGTTTGTAAAAGATTGAGTAGTTAGGCCATATAGGGACTTAGGCTTTACTAAAGATGATACCTCACCTCAACGTCGTATAACTGTGCTTAATCTTCCAACCAACGGTCATGGGGATTCTTTCAGGCCATACAAGGACTTGTGTAATCGAGAAACGAGACTCAACTCCTCTTGAGCAATAACCCAGGTGGTTACCCCATACAGACTTCCTTCTCCAAGTCACCGTGCATAAAGAATTTTTTAATGTCTCCAACTAATATAAAGGCTAGTTGTTAATGGCATCCATGGATAAGAAAAGCTGGAATGAAGTGATTTTAGAAACCGGGGAGAACTTTGTGCTGCAATTCAGTAAAAAAATTGGGAAATAGACTTTCAGATGGTCCACCTATCCATCATGGCTCACTTCGACATTAAACACCTAGTGACAACAAACCACAATTTCCAGAGAGGGAAAGGAACAAAAGTAAAAGTGTGATTGGAATCCTAGGCTAACATCTCATCAATCATTGCTTTATACCATCCTGGATGAGATAGTACTTCCTAGACAATTTTAGGAACTGAAACAGAAGAGACAGTAGAAACAAAGGCATGATGGGATGGGGATAAACAGTGATGGCTTAGGAAGGTATAATTGGGATAAGGATTACAGATGCATACCTTTACAAAGTGCTATGGGGATGTCATGAGAAGGTTTGTGATAGGCTTATACCAAAATATAAACCACCTATCCCAGAAGCATAAGTTGTTAGATGAAAACACATGAATGTTTTTTTGTATTATATATCTCTCTTACAGATGTTTTGTATACTCACACATGCCCTTACCCTTTAAATTTGACTAGTTTAACTTGAATAGACAAACTTCTATATACTAAGACACACCTCAAGCTAGAGCATGGATGTTAATTATGCCTAAATTCTTAGAAGTATAGTCAACTTGTTAAAAATCAACTAACTGCTTTTCAGTCTTCATAAACTGGTAGAATGAGTTGTCAAATGAGTTGTCAAATTTCTCCATTATCACTTTTTATTTTGATACCTGTAATATGGGATTGATGTAAATACTTCTGAGTAGGCTGCCAAAGATTGGACAGACTTGAAAATAACTCTCGCACAGTCAAAGGTGCAAAACTAATTGGTCAAGATAATGAAGCGTTGGGACATATTCTGTTACCGCTGAAAAAATGGTCAAGAGGATCTCAAAATATTTGCAGGTAAATGAGTTGAAGACTTGACATTATTATTGTGCATTTTAAATTCTCATGAATCTCATTTAAATTTAATATGTAATTGGTTTTAATTTTGGAGTTTACACAACTGGACTTTTTTGTTTTTAAAATTTTGAGCTTCTGTTCATTGCCATAAGTGGCTTGGAATGCAGAAATGCTGCGGATATATTATCCTCCTAGAAGCTGATTTTTGTGCATTTCAGGTTAACATAATGTTTTACATACATAATTTTAAATTTAACCTCGTATCTGCAATTTGTTTTCTCGCTCTTTCTTTTTAGTTTGAATAAATCGTGTGATTTCATTCTTTGTTTAACTTCATTGATAGCCTGTGTTTCTAGGTCAAAGTGACTCTTAAGCAAGTGCTGCATTGTGTAAATTTTGTTTATTGTGTGCGTCTGTGACTGCCCTAAATACAGCTATGTTGTATTTTGGTTGGATCATAATGCTCATGTTTTTGGGATATTTTTTTGCTTTTGACATTTTTTGTCATTTTTATGGGCGTTGTCTTCCTAAGATCTCCTTTTTGTTCTAGCCTTATTTTTGTAGGTATTCTTACATTACAGCATGAGCCGTTGGAAGGCTTTATTGCATTTTACTTTTTCTACTTTGATAGTTATCATCTCTCTTGTAGTTTGTTGTTGAAGATGTTTTATCCTCCACTTTTACTGCCTTTGTCTCATAAAAGTTTTCTTTTGTTTTTTCCCTTGAAATTAAATTAAACTGGTGAAGGATACGAAAGTACTAATATCAGTGGGATTCACTTGGACTATACTGCTGCATCACATAAACTTTTAGTTGGCTTGCATATTTTTTACTGTCACCGTCTTATCTTCAATATTATCTATATTACAATACTACAACAAGAGTCTAATGTTTGCCTGTTTGGTCTCTCCACATCGTGTAAGTGTCCGTTTGGTTTATAGTTGAGTAGAATTGATTCTAGAAATTAATGGTTGAGATGAGTGTTGCACGTTTTACAAAGTACGTTGGACGGAAGTGATTTAAAATCAATTCCGCGAAACCATGTTTTTGCACTGTTGAAACGCCAAATCAAATGGAGGCTAATTCTTTTCTAAAAATCAGAAAGTTACTAGTTTGAGGTTATTCTACTCTTTCTTTTTTCCTTAAATAAAAATAAAATAAATCTAGTGGATTAATGAGTGGTTATTTATATAATTATTTAAAATTTAAAATTTAAAATCTTTTAGAGTTTTGGTGTCTAGTATTTCAATCAAATCAGTGTGTTTCAAGACCATTTTAACATGGTTTTTAAAGTAAGTATCTTTGAAGTCTAACGTCCTGTTAGGAATCTGCAGTGATCAAGATGTTCATGATTCGAACCAGTCACTAAGGATTCTCTCAAACCTAGTTGCAGCCGGTGCCTTCAGTTCTAGTGGACGAATAGATGAACTAATAAGCGAACTCCTTGTGTTTACTAGATCTATTATAGCCATGAAATCTGCTGAAGTTATTGACTTGATGACAAAGGTACATTACTAATGCATTTGATCTTTTAGTTTCTTTATTTCAGAACTATGTACTGTCTTTTTTTTGTTTCTCTATAACTGATTAAAGATTCTTGGATCTAGGTTTCTTATGAGTTAGAATATCTCTTAGTGTCCGTTTGATTTACAGTAGAGTAGAATTGATTCTAGAAATCAATGGTTGAGATGAGTGCTGCACATTTTACGAAGCACGTTGGACGGAAGTGATTTAAAATCAATTGTATGAAACCATGGTTTTGCACTGTAGCAACGGTAAAACCAACCGAGGCTTAGTCTCTTAGAATATCTTAGAAGATCTTTGGTGTATATTTTGGAATATATAGTTTCATCATCATCTAATTGAGCAAACATTCTTAGGAAATGTTCAGGAAACAATCTTCGGAGCCCCCTCCCCAATTTCATTATATTTCCTGATTTGTTTCCTCATTTAATCATGGTTATCAGTCTTATTGTATTAGTGGCTTTTAAGCTTATATATTACTAGACCTGATTATGAATGTAAATAGCTTTTTTTGCTTTGTATTTGATAGATATGATATCAATTTAAGCGAGAAAATAGTAAATATAGACTGAAAAACTAGAGACATATGGTAAATGTGTCTCAACTACACAAGAGGGCTGAATTATATAGACTGAAAATAGTAAATATTTACACAAATTACTGCAGTTACAGGATTCTACTTATCTTACACAATGTATTCTAGACATTATTTACACGAAGCCTGTTACATATTTAACTTATGTAAGGACCTCACAAAGACTAAGTGGGAAATTTACTAGCTTGTCATTCGAATTAACAAAGTGGGTGATGATGTCTCCAAAAAAACTGTTACATATTTAACTTATGTAAGGACCTCACAAAGACTAAGTGGGAAATTTACTAGCTTGTCATTCGAATTAACAAAGTGGGTGATGATGTCTCCAAAAAAAAAAACTTCTCTGTTATAAAATGACAATCTATCTTAATGTCTTTGGTCCTTTTATGGAGCACTGGATTTGAAGCAATATGCAATGTAGCTTGATTATCACAGATAAGTGTTAGTTGTGTAACCTCCTCAAATCTAAGTTTTTGAAGTAATTGTTTAAACCAACTGAGTTCACTTGTAGCTGATTTCATTGCTCGATATTCTGCTTTGGCCTTTGATCTTGCAACCATGTTATGCTCCTGACTTTTAAAGGATATCAGCTTTTCCACTGAAACGTGAATCTCCTATCGGTAGGGGAACATGTCCAATCAACATCTAAGGGCCTGTTTGGTTTGCATTTTCGTTTCCTGTTTCCATTTTCTATTTCCTGAAATTTTACAAAGGAAAAACTGGAAATGCTGGAAACAAAAATTTGCTGTTTCCAGCATTTCCAGTTTTTCCTTTATAAAATTTCAGAAAACAGGAAACAGAGTGAAAACAGGAAATGAGAACAGGAAATGTTTTCGTAAACCAAACAGGCCCTAAGTATCTTAAAATCTGAATGTGGCATTTTCCAAAACTTTAAACGCCTTGATAGCACACATTATTTTTAAAATCGTCTTCTTTTAGTATGTTTATTTATTGCATGTGTAAAGCTTAATGTTTAATGATTAAATCACTATCTGTCTATGTTTTTGGTGGATGATTTGTGAAATTAATTTGCAACCTTTTCTCTCAAGAGCAGCTAGTGAAACTTAAGATGTTCTATTTTGTGCAGAGTTTCTCCATCACTAAAATTTTGCTAGATAATGCTGGGAGTTGCACTTCAAGCTCTTATTTAAATCACTGGGTTGACTTCATTGAAATCTATTCTCAGGTGATACTCTTTCTGTCATGTAAATTGACATCTTGTTTGTAATTGATATTGAATATTGAATGCTACAGCGTATATTAGATATTAGTTTGCACAACAGATAGATTGAAAAGCTCCTGGTAATTGTGCATTTCTTACATGTTTGCAGCAATCACTTATTAATACATATTTGCAGGTTGTAACTTCGATTAATGATGCATCGGGAAGAGTTCTGTTTGAGTCTAGCGCCTGCATTACAGTCATTCTGTCTAAAGTTGCTCAGGTGCTTAAATCATCTCTTCAAAATTCAGGCCCAGAGTCACTGAACGAAACAGCTAAGAGAATTATTGACCATGCGAAAACATCTGGTTTAGTGGACCATTTATGTCTGTGCTTAGCCACTTCAGGCTCGAGTCTTATTTCAGGCTCTTCAACTATGCTGCGGGCTGCTTCTGAAGCATGCAGAGCTCTCTGGTCTCTAATTAATGCACTGGATATCCTTTTTATGAAAAAAAGTGCCATTTTGTTTCCCATAAATGCTTTGCGGAGTCATTCTTTGCAGAGATTGGAAATTGTGGATCGTGAGCAAGATCCCTTGTTTGAAGCAGAATCAACAAAAATAGTTGATGCAATGACAAGAGCATTCCTGAGATCCAAAGCTGTTCAGGTTGCTGTTTACTATTGTTTTCACCAACGTCTTGAGTCTTCAATGAATTGTGGTCTTCAGGTATTGCTGGCTTGCTCCTTGCCCTTGTTTTGGGGATTCTTGTTATGACAGCAAGTTTTATGCATGCTTTATATTGGGTAGATAAAGTAGATCAATCCAATATTTTTATTGTTTTTCTGATAAAGTTGTACCACTTAATTGTTATTGGCACAAAGGTTGCTGTTGTAGATATGACATAGTTGTAGGTAATTTTTCTTTATTCTTTTTTTTTTCCAGCTTTTGTCAAGGTGCTGCCTCCATAGTGGAATTGTTCCTGCTCTCCTTTGTGGTCTGCCCAGTTCCCTTCCTGTGACTACTGTTGTCAGTGGTGGTGGTGATGGGACTATTGTTTCAGAAATTTTCTCTGTTTTGTCGTTATGCAGTTCCTCTCTTAACAAAGATGCACATAGTGTAGAACCAAGTAACGTTAAATGCAAATTAACAAATCCATCTGCTTTGGTCCGTCATTCATGTCTCATTCTTGCAATAATTGCACAATGTTTGAAGTCAACTGGAAGAAACTCAGCAATTTTTATACTCACTACCTCACCAAAGAAGCAGCTTGGTCGACTTTCAGTGCTTGCTCATCATATTTCTTCTGAAGATAAAACAAATGCCTCTTCCCAACATCAAAGTGCACCTGCCATGTTGGCTTTGGCGTCCATTCTATCCCTTGAATCTGGGGCTTTGGTTGAGTCTCCAATATCTGAAATTGCTATGCCCTTAATTCCTCGAACTTCTACGCTAAGTGACCATCTTAAGTTTTCATCTGGAAACGAGAACGAATTGGACCCTGGCAACTTTTGTGGGAAGCTTTCGCATTGGCAAGGGGTCAGAGATGGGTGTGTTGGTCTTTTAGATTCTAGACTCAAGTGGGGTGGACCGTTAGCTGTTCAGCAGTTGTGTGCAAGTGGCATACCTCTTCTTCTTATTGGCTTATTAAGCAATGAGTTTCTAAATGCTTCTCAAGTAAATGAGCGCCTAAACAATAGTGTTGGATTATCACCTATTGGTGTTGTATGGACAATTTCATCATTATGTCATTGTCTTTCTGGTGGTGCTTTGACTTTTCGTCAGATTTTGATTAGGAATGAACATATTAAGGTCATCTCCAACTTAATATGTGATGTTCATCTCAAGTTGATAAAATGCTGGATTGGACCTGGTGGAGGGAGAGCAGGAGTCAGAGATCTAATAAATGCAGTAATAGATCTGTTAGCATTTCCTTTTGTTGCTCTACAAAATGCACCTGGCTTGCCATCAGCCACTGCTTCTGTAAGCAGTGGGTTTCTTCTTAACGTTGGTTCCCCTGGTCAGAGAGTATGCATGGAAGACAAGGATGTAGTTAAGGCAATAGAAGAAGACATGGGCAAATACATTAAGATCCTTGTGGAGGTAAAATCTTCTTTCAATTCCTTTTGGTAATTGTTTTGGGATATTGGGATGGGCTTCAAGCAAATATTATTCTATCATGTGATAACGAGATGCCACTGCATGTGAGTTCATTTTCCTTACTGACCAATAGCTGATAATGGGTTACTCTTTTGTTTGAAAAGTCACCATTGATGCACTCTTCAGTACATCAATTATTAGTTTCTGTGATGACATTTCATTTGTCGGTTTTATTTTAACGACTGTTTTCAATTATTAAAATTCATAATTAATACAGCCTACTATATATATTTTGTTTTCACTTGACTCAACTATCAGTTGAATTGCTATGTTGTAATTTCAATGCCCATAATATTAGCCTGATTAATTGGTTTGAAGTTTTCAGGTGGGTGTGCCTGGTATTATCCTTCGATGCCTAGATCATATGGAGTTGAATGATTTGGGCAGGCCTGTAGCCTTTCTCGCTAAAATGGCGTGCCACCGACCTTTAGCAGTCCAACTTGTCAGTAAAGGTCTTCTGGACCCAAATAGGATGAGAAGGTTGTTTGACTATTCGGGCCCAAAAGAGGTCACCCTGGATGCCCTTATGATAATTTCTGATCTTGCTCGCATGGACAAGGTTAGTTTTCATTCTTCATCAAATGGTTTCATTATATAGGAAAGCAAATACCATAGTTGATGAGTTATTGCCTTTAATATTTCGATAGGGTTTTAAACAGAAATTTATTGAATTGCACACAAAGTACACAAACACATAAATCTTGTAGAAGAACTTCCCCACCAGCCTTAGAGCCAATTCTCTCATTTGCGAGAACAATTTTCAGCCTTACACAACAAGTTATTTGAATGCACACCAGAAACTCTCACAAATCCCCTCTATAACTAACCTTAAATAACTATTAACTGTCCTTCCATATAACTTTTTCATTACACAATTAAATATTAAATTAAATAGCTAAAAATAACTGTCCTACACTCCTAAGTCCTACCATATAACTGTCTTATTATTAATTCTGGCCTGCTATTTTCTTATTTCTCCTAGAACATACACTAGCCACTTTTTAGGCTTGTTTTCTGCACTAGACGGCTTGGTCTCTTAACATATTTCTATTCAGTTTACATGATAAAGGGTGGTGGATCCACATAAGAGAAAAGAGGTAGATAGGTGGAGACATGCATGCCATGCACTATAGTCTTGCTTACATGTGCTCAAAAAATTATGAGAATCCTTATTTTGTTATTCTCAATATAATCCTCAAAGGATAACTTTAGCTTTTTATGACTTCATTGAAAATTTGTGATTCCTAATGGCTTCGTTTGATGCTTGTATCCGACTATCTGTACCCATCTAATTTCATAAGGCTTTGTTTACAGGTTTTTGTTTTTGCAATGTCAAAATGTCACTTTGATTTCAGTTGATTAAAGTTTTATTTTAAACAAACATGCTTATGGTTTCTGGACTGACATTATTGCTCAATAAAATGATCACTACTTCCTGTTTCTGGTGTTCAGGGATTCTATGAGTACATTAAAGGTGCTTCTATTTTGGAGTTCTTAAAAGATTTTCTTTCTCATGAGGATCCCAATATGCGTGCCAAAGCTTGCAGTGCTCTTGGAAACATGTGCCGCCATAGCGCCTACTTTTATAGTTCACTTGTAAGTATGATAAATAACAGTTTTGGTCCTGAAATCTTTATGAACTTGTTGAGAAGCACCCTGCACCAAAAAAAAAAAAATGCTGTAGTAGTTATTTTGTTTTTTTTAAATAAATAGAAATTAAAATAAAAAAAATGAAATAACAATCCAACGGCATGAAGAAGAGTTCATGAGTTTTCGTTGTAAACTATTTTGTATTATCAATCAATTTCCTAATGAAAGATAAAAGAAACAAACAATGATATTTCGTTTGATCAAAGCAAATTTCTGAACTTGTTTTCATGACGGATAGATGTCTTTGTAAGTCCTAAATATACACAATTTTCTAACATGGATCTATATTATGGCCATCTTCCGTTTTTGATGACGGAGCACACATTACAACAAGAGAATTTCACATACACTCCATAAAAACTTGAAAAAACAAAATTGTTATTCCACTTTCTGCAGTTCTCATATTTTGAATTCTCTTATAATTCAATTGGAATTTCCAGGCAAGACATCAAATTGTTGGTATTCTTATCGATCGGTGCTCTGATCCGGACAAACGAACACGGAAATTTGCTTGTTTTGCTGTAAGTTTTCCTCATCTCACCATGGAAGCCAAAATTGATGATATGTAAAGTTATGCACACTTGTTTCTTTATGAAGTAAATTATTTTCTCCTTACAAGATTGTGGTAGATGATTGTTACCTATAGATATTATTAATATAATTGCATGAATAAAAAATGTAATTAGAAAAGTTGCTAGTTATTATTATAATTACTAGTAATATAATTAGCAAAGTTGCTAGTTATTATTATAATTACTAGTTCTGTCGTTAAGATTGTAGCTCTTTTTGTTTGATCGGTTTAGTATGTGTTATGGCTTGACACGTCTAAGAATTATATGATGCATTTATACCTTTTCCCATCTATTTTATTCTGCTTTCCCAAACCCAAACTCAGATTGGAAATGCGGCCTACCACAATGACGTGTTGTATGAAGAGCTGAGGAGATCGATTCCTCAATTGGCAAATTTGTTGCAAATGGCAGAGGAGGACAAGACTAAGGCAAATGCAGCAGGTGCACTTAGCAATCTGGTTCGCAACTCTGACAAGCTTTGTGAAGACATTGTGTCAAAAGGAGCGATTCAGGTACGTGCATGCCGTATTTGTATATATTGCGTATTACTTCAATATCTATTTTCAGTCAAATTTATGACATGATATCTATATCTATTTTAACTACTTATTAGGCGAACAGTGAACTGTTTTCAACCTGAATAATTAAATTTAGTCAAATTTACTTAAGAATATTGCCTATATTACTCTAATTTTCTTTAGAATTTAAATTGATTACATGATTATATGATCCATTATCCTGCTACAACTACCAGCTATGATTATAACTAATTTTATGAATGTCGTGGATGGTCTTTTCACCATTGCAGTCTCTCCTGAAGTTAATTTCCGATTGTGCTGTATTGGCACTAAATCCCAGCAGAAATGATTCGACAAATGAATCTCCTTTAAAGATAGCTCTCTTTTCCTTAGCAAAGATGTGTGCACACCCTCTCTGCAGACAGTTCATCCGTTCATCACCTTTGTTCCCTGTGATTGGAAGGCTTCAGCAGTCTCCAGAATCATCCGTTGCCAAGTATGCCTCCGTGATTATTAGCAAAGTTGCTGAACCTTGACATTCAAAGTCTCGTTGACAGTTGTGCCACTGTTTGCTTGACTTCCACTGAAGTCATTCTACTCGTTCTAAAATGCCTTCTTAAAGAAGTGAAAGGACAATGTCGCTGCAATTAAGTGATTTTGTAGTCATGTTTTGTAGTGGCCATATTAATATATTGTAATGTGTATTCTACCTTAGCTTCTCTTCTTTGTAAGTGTAACTTAGTTCTCATTTACAATTGCTTTTCTTTTCTTTTGGTTTCGTGTTAAACCTTTGCTATCGGAATTCATTATTAAGTCGAGACGGAGGGAAACCCCAAGAGGTTGGTCGAGTGGAGAATGACAGGGTTTCGTATCTGACAGGTCGCAGGTTCGAACCCCACTCGTCCCCTTGGGGTGAGGTAAAATGTAAGTACCTCTGTAAGTGCTCAAAGAGCTCAGAGGCTTTTCGTGCCTTGGACTGAGGCATCATCCCCTCACTAAATTTTAATGTATCCAAAAAAAAAGTCGAGACGGAGGCAGGGATCCACTTAAGGAACTAAACCTTTCTTTATGGTATGTTTGCGAGTTGAGTTTTGGAGGAGAAAGGAGGGAAGAAAAGGATTTATTTGAAGTCCTTCCCCTTTTAGTTTGAGAGTTTGGTTATTTTACAAAGTGTTCCCCTCCCTTTCTCCTCCTCTAATTTTTTTCTTTCCCTCATTTCTAAACTCACAAACACACCCTTATGTTGTGTTTGGTTCAATTGTTTAGGAGGGGAGGGGAGGGGAGGTGAGGGAAGGGGGCCAAAATCCCTCCTGATAACATTTTACCTCCCCTCCAAAAGTGGGGGGATTTGGAGGGGAGGGAAGGGAGTTTAAAATAAAATAATTAAAATTACTTAAATATTCCTCTTCTCATATTAATAAAGTTGAATGTTATAAAAGCCAAATGGTATGAAAGTAAATTAGTTTTATTCTCCTTTCCCTCCCCTTATGAGCCAAACAACAAAGGCTTCTTCTTCCCTCACCCCCTCCTAAAACCAAGATAAAAGATCACCTCACCTCCCCCCTCCTTCATTAAAATCCCTCCCCTCCCCTCGTTTGGACCAAACAGACCCTTAGGGTGTTTTTATGAGTTTAGAGGGGAGGAAAATGAAAGGGTTAGAAGGAGAAGAGAGGGGAGAAGAGGTCTCAGACTTTTATCATAGGCAAACATTTAATACATTTTTAAATTTGATGAATTTTATTTTAGAAGAGAATTATAGTTAAAAGTATTTCAAAGAGATTTTTAATAGAACTTTTTAGGCATTAATCTATGCACATATATTATTCAAAATTTAATACATGATTATATTAGTTGATTTTAGTATTTGGTTGTTTGGTATATTTAAATTTAAAAGAGAAAATTATCGTTTTAATTTATTTTGCCATGTTAGATGAGTTTTTTTATGACATGACATTCAATTTTTTTAAAATAATTTTATTAATGTCTTTTCATCACATTTTTATATGGTATAACTTCATCTTGTTTTAATTAAATCACTGTTAGGAGAGCTAGTCCCACCATGATGTGGATGTTTTTGGCTCGAATAGGATTGTAGAAAATACATGTGGTTAAAACAAAAAAATAAAATAAATACACCAAGAAACATTGTAAAAAAAACATCCATTTTGATGTTACCTTAATCTAATCACAACACAATTGATTACAAAAAACATTGTTAATAAACTTATGTATTAATCATTTTAGATTATTATATTAAAATTTTGATGAAGATCTAAAATTATTAATGAATTCTATCATTGAATTTGAAATTATGTGATCTGATTTATCTACCGTTCATGAGTTTGTGTTCATTTTAATTGTTTTTACATGGTAAAAAAAAAATGTATGTGGGTACAAATATATATATGAAACAATAGCATGTTTCAAATTGTCATTTGTTGGAAGTTGAATGCCTTGAATTGGTAAGAGGATGTGTTAGAGGGTCAGTAAAGATTGCCGAACTCAATGAAAGAGGCTTCATTTTGGGGTAGAACATGTCAGTTGACTGTCCCATATATGTTTTGGATGCAAACTTTTTACGACACTTAATTTCTCTTTTATGGTGCTCTAATATTTTCTCTTCCAAACAACCATTTGTTTTTCTTTTCTTTCCCTCAACACCTAGAAAGAGATCAACAAATCAAAATGCATAGATCCACGAGTTTGAACAGATTCGCTGATGACTACTTCAAGAGTATGACCACTTCTCAATCTTCGAGATCATCTTCCACCTACGATAATGTCAACACCCTACCGACATATGATCCCGTCGCTGAGTTGGCTAAGAAGGAGATTGCACGAGTTAGATTTGCTGAGAATGCTGTGCATGTAATCCCTTTTGTGATATTTCTTTGTGCCATCATTCTTTGGTTCTTTTCAAATCCAGGTGAATCAATTAATTAAATTAATTAACATTCATCATTAATTGCAAAAAGTATTTTCCTAAGTTGTTTTCTACAGTGAAATATATTTGGAATCACGATTCATCTCAATAGTGTCATCACCCATTTCGTATCCTTAATCTCTTTTTATGTCACATCACGTTCATCAAGTCCAATGCCTTTTGCTTTGAGTTTGAATTTGATTTACAAAATATAAGTTTTTTTTTTTTAATTACTCCCTCCGGTCCTATTTATAAGAACTTTTTTTGAGGTGGATCTTAGTCCTTTTTATAAGAACTTTTTCAGATTGTCCTATGCATTAATTATTATTTGACAAAAATACCCCATTAGTGGAGGTAGGTGAGTAATTAATTAGTAGAGAGAGTATGGCACAATTGAGTAGTTAAATAGAAAGAGAAAGATAATGGGTCTCAATAAATTCAAGGATAGTTTAGTAAATGTGATACACATTCATGACAAATTTATTGTAATCAACTAAATTAATCAACTTCCTTAATCCGTGTGAAGTAGTTAAACGGTTCTTATAAATAGGATCGGAGGGAGTAATTACCTAAGCTAGAGTAGATGAATCATTAATTTGTACATTTTCCACATTTTGCATTATTTATGTTAATTAATTATATTTGTATTGTCTTTTTTGTGGATTAGATGTTGGAGTTATAGGTGCACAAATTGAAGGATTAAATATTGAAGGAGAAATTGAAAATGACAGCGATGGTACTCAAACGGGCATCTTACCTACGATGAACTCAGGAGATATATCTGCACAAGAACATGGATCTAGAAAGCTTTCAAGAAAACCCAAGACATTTTAGTGAATGATGTTCAACATCTTGAACTTGGAGTAGAAATGGTTTACATTTTAAGTGAGGATGAATTACATCTTAAAGCTTTGTTTTTATTTTTTGTTTATAGAATTTTATGTAGTATTAATGAAATTTTCATAAATTAAATTCATGGAAATTACAAACCTAGAGTTTGTATCCATATATTATATTACATCATATTATTCGTGTTCTAGCAAATTCTTTTTGAATGACTATGTTTGTACACTCCAAAAATATTATAAGGAAAAGTGCGTATATATGAATATAAGGATATTCTTGAAAATAAATACATTGCGTATTTAATATGTATAATATGTTAGAGAAAGTAGGAGAAATAAATTATGTCCTTGCAAAGCCATTGTCCTGAAAGTAAATTCCGGTGGACATCCGGTGTAATATTTTACACTGTTATTCAATGATATGCTGCCACATCATTTAATGAGTATGACACCTTATGTGTTATTAAATTCATTAAATGATATGACATTACATCATTGTATGACAATATAAAACTTTTTTACACTGTTAGTGTATATCCATTAAATCCATAAAATATATGTTAATAGTCATAAAACTGAAGCATATTGTCAACGTGACTAAAATAAATTTAAAATAAAGCTTTTTATTTATTTATTCTAAAGAGATGTAATCAGTACTTGAATGTCATTATCTCCATAATTCCCCACTAATGGCATGCAAGTGAACATGAACTTTTTGGGGAAAGGAAAGAATTTTTATGCTTAAGTGTTGATATCCTGGGAAAAACAACAGATGATACAAAAATCATCAGAAACCATGAGAAGGAAATGCACTCGACCGAGAGCAAAAGGCATACTCTGTAAATCCTCTTATCCTTTGTGAAGAACCATGGTGGCCCATCCATTCACCACCAAGCATGACAAGTCAAAGTCTTCACTTGCACTTACATCAGTATACACCTCTTAAGTATGAGTCCTAATCTCTTTCTTGTTATTTATCTTCCGTTATTTCTCATCTCAAGATGATTAACTCCTTTACAATATTGATGTATATCATTTGAAATCCATACTAAAACATTTGGCGACTCCACTGGGGAGGTGTTTGATACGGTGGAAGTTGGTTCCATATGATCTCGTATAGTTATGCCCAAAATTTAATCCTCTAAACTTGACAAATTTCTCTTCGACTTAACATGGAAATTTTCTAAGCCACTACCTAACAATGATGAAAAAAATAAATATAGATCTTCTTAGCAACCTTGAGATACCTCTTGCTGGAGGCAAGGACACACTCACCTCATATAGTTATTCCACCAGAAATAGTGGGCACATCCGCTACAACGCAACGAAAATGCAAAGGACATGGTCACTGATCAAAGATCTCAAAATACGCTTTTGCAACAATAGAGGCAAATCTGAAAAGAATAACCAGGCCATTCAAAACAAGAGAGCTTGTAAACAAATGATAAGAGCGACATCTCTATTTTAAACCTGATTTATTGCTGCAGCGAAATACAAAGGCGAATAATGCAAAAATGCTTGAAAAAAGAGACAAACACAATGGAAGCAATGAACTCCATATTTGATACAAATGAACAAGAAAGGTTACAAGCAAATAATCGTCGTCCCAAGATTACAGACGCACATCGTCTCGTTGTATTTGAGCGAACAAGCAAAATCAACTAACAGAAGCTTCTATATAAATCATGTGATTGGAAGGCGCCAGTTGCAAAAGACAATTGTATAGGAGGCGTCTAAACAACCATGATGTAAACATTGTTATTTTAAATGGATATACATAGATAACAAAAATACGTCAAAGTAAGCAAAAGACGCCTTAGAGGAAGATGCTCAGACATAATGAAACACTCAGGCGAGAAAAATGCTCGGATATAATAAGATGCCCAAAAGTACAGGGTGCTCAGGCATGACAATTCTCCCCAACATGACTATTCTATGATATACTTTTTAAAATAATAAGTCACAACATGGTGAACTATTTAATGGTAAGAAATATTTTTCCCAAAAGTCATTTATAGATATAAGGTAATCGTCTTTCACAGTTTTGAGTTTTACATTTCAAGCAATATAATTCATGTCAATATGAATGAATTATTGACAAACATTTATAGATATACAAAATATTTGTCATTGGCTGAAGTATGAAACTACAAAGGCGACATGATCCACAAAAATAAAATATAATAATGCTATGATTCTAAGCGAATAACTCAGGAGGGGTTATAGGCGTTTCCCTCCTCAAGGACGCTTAGAATCTATCATGCCAAAATATTGCTGGTTTTAAGCAAATAACTTAGGAGGGGTTATAGGTGTTTCCCTCCTCAGGGATGCTTAGAATATAGCACGCCAAAATAGTGCGGGTTTTAAGTGAATAACTTATAAGGGGTTATAGGTGTTGCCCTACTTAAGGAAGCTTAGAATTTAGCATGAAAAAATATCGTGGGTTTTAAACGAATAACTTAGGAAGGGTTATAGGCGTTGCCCTTCTCAATGACGTTTAGAATATAATACAACAAAATATAACAAGTTTCATGCGAATAACTCAAGAGGAACTATAATGTCGTCCTCCTCAAGGATGCTTATTGGCCAGAAACGCCCCAGGCAAAGATTATAAGAACGACGCAAGTACAAAAGTGCATCAGAGTATAGAACGAAGAAATTTATATACTGGGTATAACATAACGATCAAGAAAAATGAGGAAAGAAATGGTGAACAAAGGCGTAACCTTCACAAAACAAGCCTACAGATCTCAGTACTATAAAAATATATACATATATCCACTCATCTTACAGGAACAAAGAATACAAAGGCGTCTTCAGAAATACGCCCCAACAACATTCTCATTAATTCCAAAGCAAATAATTCCGAGAGATAATCATGAAACTATTATATTCTATCAAAGGTAACAGTGAACTACGTATCAAAAGGCATCTCTAAAAGGCTTCATCTTAAACGCATTGCCAGAAGGCATTCTGCATCTTTTTATATCAAAGGCATCTTTAGAGTCTTGATGATTATTTTTAGATATGCTTTCATGCTTTAATCATCTTAATGTAGAATGCATCTATTTTCTGTTCAAAGGCGTCTCGATGATTATTATTGGATATACTAACCATTTTCGTCTAGAAGACGTCTCTTTCTTATTTTGAAGGAATCTTTAAATCCTCGATGATTATTGTTCAAATTTCTTTGATTCTTAAGTCATATTAATTTAGAAGGCACCTCCTTTTCATTTTAAAAGCATCTTGATGATTACTACTGGATCTATTATTTTCATCTTGAAGGAATCTTTAGAGCCTTGATTATTATTGGGACCACTTTGATGCTTCATTCATTTACACTTGGAAGGTATCATTCTCAATCATTCTCCCACTTATGATAATTTCATCTCAATGCATTACGAGCAAAGGTTTCATTAATCATCTATGCCTTTAAGGAAGGATGTAAAAGACCAAACAGTGGTAAGACATAATTACCTATCCCCTTTAATTAATATGAAATATCTAAGTACGCTCTCTGCACACTATATCTAATCATGAAGTGTCTCCATCTCAAAAATGTCTATTTGTTCTTTATTTATATATGAAGTTGTATGAACAAATAATAGTTTATATAGAAACAATAGTTAAATTATAGCCAGTATAGTAGTCATCACAACACTTGATATTATGTCATCTAATGACACTTTGGATTATATTAACTTCATAAAATCTCCCTTTGATGGTCAAACTAGTCTGATGAAGTCAATACACCTTGTCGCGAAAACTCTCAGAATATGAAAATATGGGTGATCTGGTAAAAAAAACATAATTTACGTAATAGGAAGCAAAATTCTGTAACAACTAATCTTGCGAAAAACTTGCAAGACATAACGCTCTTTTACATGGAATCATAGCGAGAAGAAAAAACAATCTGTAGAAGGGAAGACGCCGCAAAGAAAAGTATTAAGTAAAGTATGCTATATAATTGTCAGTTCAGTGAGTATTAAAATCTAAGTAGAACCCAGATATAGAATCCATAAGGTTTGAAGATTTTCGCTGAAGGATAAAGTAAAATGCACTATCAAACAACAATAGAATAGTAAAATATCAACAATGCTGCAAGTATGACAAGACGCTAAGGCATGCCCAACGTCCTTGATAGGTAAATGATTCGGGTTTTTCTCTTCAACTACTAACTCATACTTGGATTATGATACATTTTATATACTTAACTTCACTTTATTGAGAATGAGTAAAAGTAGGATTTACTCAATGCCAATATAATGATCCATACAGCCAGTTAGTCATAACAAGCCAGTGTTTTCAGATGACCGAATAAGCCTCAAAAGAGAATATCAACTAAGGCTCAAAAGGTAATAGACCACCTCACGCTGATGAAGAAGCACCAAAAGCAGCTTTAAGCAACTCAACATACGACATGCACAAGTAGGCACCATATCCAAGGGGGCAAACAAGTACGTTGAAGAAATCAATTTGATGAGTTTCAAGATGCTAAAAGAAAAACTAGGAATCGAGTTTTGAATCCATCTTCAATTTACCTACAAGTGATGACTAACACGTTCATAAGAAGCCAAGAAGAACCCTTTCAAGAGTATCACACATTGCTGCTTTAACACTCTTAATTATTAAAAGAGACAATAAAGCTTAACAAAAGGCGAACCAGGAACCAATTTCAGAAATAAGATTAGATGAAAGCAATTACATGGAACACACCTCGAACACAACTTTTCTATTGCACCTTAAGAAGAGTAAGCCTTCTCTCATGTCCAAGGGGACAAATGTTATGGATAAGTTTTCAATGAGACTTAAAGTATGCCCTGCTGAAATATGCTCAGCCATGACGCCTTACTCCGACACGCCCAACATCGCGATACTTTATCGTTCTGACACTCCATTCTGGACGTCTAACACAACAGATGACACACGTTGCCCAATGCCTTGCTTGGCCTCCAAGACTTCCTCTCCAGACTGACAGCGACAGTCTGCTACCTATTTTTCTAGACTGGCAGGGCGTCAATCTGCCTTTGTCTCCTATGCGCCTTCATGTCACTGTTACCCAACAATATATTTGTCCTATTTGAGTATTTATAAATAACCGCATCTAGAACCATTTTGAGAGATTCAAGCATCCAAAGACAACGGATGATACAAAAAACCATCAGAAACCATAAGAAGGAATATCTGTAACTGATGCGTAGCTTTGGATTTTAACCCACAAACATATAACTGCTACAATATCCAAACACATCCCACTTCATTTTACACACTCTATTTCTTCGTATCACACCTGAAACCCAAAAGCAAGCAACCCATTACAATTTGATTCTGAATTAAAGAATTTCAAAAAGTGGCTACGAGTATAACCTTTCAAATATAACCCAAATATTTAACTATCTCTTTTGGGTTTAATCCCGAGTATAAGAGTTGCAGAGAATATTAAATTGGTTTAACCTAGGGACAATCTCAAGGAATAGATGAGACAGGATGAAGGAGAAGAAAACAAAAAATAGTAGTTTGGGTTCAAAAGACAAAAGGTTATAAATAGATAGGGTGAGATTAGAAAAAAAATAGAATTTGACCAAGTAAAAAGTGTGCCTTATAAATGACCAAGTCAAACTTATTACAAATAAAAGTTTTAAAAATAAATTAATCTTTTGATTTTAAAAAATAAAATAATTTATTATTACTCCTCAATGAGGCAATGGGAGACTTGTCTCTTTAAAACTTTTGAATTATTCTCAAAATATCCAATAAAAACGCCCAAGTCAAGAACCAACAATGCCCACCCTAGGGATCCAAGTTTGTGGGAAAGTGTAAGAGTCTGTTTGGTAAGACATTTCATCTCGTGGGTAAAATCCGTCACGGAATAAAATTACCCATTCCCCTGGGTAAAAAATGGATTCTTTTTTCTATCTGCTTATTAACGAAGTAGGTATGAGTATAAGGGTACCCGTTACACACACATATATGAAATTGTAGTGTCACTCATTTTAAGTGTTTTATTTTTTTTTCAAATTATGATGTATAAAAAGATATTTTAAATTAAGTTTATTTTAACTTTATTTTTTATTTATTATTCATTTTCTAATATATATAACTCTTTTTAAAATTAACGTGGCAGCTATTTACACGTACTATCCCTACCTTATACGTTGACATTCCAAGTGAAAATCTTTTTTATAATTAACAAAGTCCCATTTGTTATGTTTGTCCTAGATTGCATAGATTGTTTGAAAATATAGCACCCCTTATCTTCGTATCAGTAGATTCCAACAATGAGCAGAGCCGACAAGAGAGTGAAAAACTGTCACCATAAGGGACTCATAAAGACAAAGCAGACGTAACCAAATCATTTCATTACTTTCTTGGTAGGTAATTAAGAAAAGAATGAGTGACTGACTCTTCTTCTAAACAACAAACAGGGCATATATAGGGTTTGTTCCGGATCTGACCGAAACAGACCATGATTAGGTTAGGATCCAAGAGTCAGGTACACCACCAATAGGACACATAGTGTTGAGTCTCAAAAATGTTATTAAGAAATTAATAATGTTTTAAGTCTCTGTAAGTGTTAAATTTACGTAAAATTCCTATATAATTACAACACTTATTGAGGGAAAAATGCTGAATTTATACCCCAATTTATCCCTTTTTGGCTTAAAATGCAATTATTGTATTTATTTAAGTCAAATCTGAATTTGATGCTATTTGAAAGAAAATCTGCTTATTTTGCACGTAAAAAGTAAAGTTATAAATAAAGCATCAAGAGAGCAACCAACAAGGACAGGAACAACATGGAACAAGCTTCAAAAGAGGACAATTCAGGAAATTTAGAAGTTGTTTTCTGCGCTCCACCTACGCTGCGCAAGTGGAGCACAGAAATGAAGTTTCAGTTTTGTTTTCTGCGCTACACCTGCACTGAGCGCAGGCAGAGCGCAGGAAACGTAACCTAATTTTTATTGGGCTGCAATCAGAGTCTCAAAAGCCCATCAGAACAATTTATAAAGGCACTTTTAGGGATTGAGACGGGAGACGGAGACGTACGGATCCGTTTAGCAGATCTGGAGCTAGAGAAAAACATGTCAGTCTCTATTGGTTTGTAATGACTACCATGAGTAGCTAAACTCTCCCTTAGGATTGAATGTAGTCGATTCAATCCCCAATTGTATTTTGGATGTTCTTTATTATTTAGGAATCTCTGTTTTTATAATATTGGTGTCTTTATTCTACTCTTAATGCTTAACTTCCGTTTGTGTACCAGAGTTATGATGTGATTTCTTAAATGCGCTAGGAATAGGGTTTATGAAATCTGATTGGTGAAGACACTCAATTTGTCACTGTGGGAACCGGGATGAATTGATAGCTTTAACAACTGATCTTCAACCGGGGCAATTTGTGACAGTGGGAACCTGCATGAATTGTTTCTGAGCATTTCATATCTGTGGGAACCTTTTAGAAGTAATATTTATTTGTGCTTCAATATTTATGATTACAAATTCCTAAATATTATTGATTTGTGCTTCAATATTTATGATTACAAATTCCTAAATATTATTGATTTCTAAAATATAAGAGGGGTGCGATAGACGAAGTTCAATCCTAGTTTCCTTAATTTACTCAACCTTATCCCTATTTTCTCTCTCTCAAATCTTATCTTTAATTACTATTGCAATCTTCACAAACAAACATTCAATTCTGCCCTTACTTGATAAGTGTGATCACTAGAATTTATTTTTGTACCGTTTCCTGTGGATACGACAACCCATTTCTCTTACTCTTATACTGCTGTGATATTGGTACGCTTGCCAAGATCTCAACAAGTATTTTTGGCGCTGTTGTCGGGGAACGATGTTTCAAATTTAAATTCTCGGGAGGTCTATCTTATCAAGTTGTGAATATTTTTATTTTTTAGTTTTCTTTTATTTTTTATTTTATTTTCTTTTAGGAATTTTAATTTTAATTTGTTTTATTTTAATTCTTTTATTTTTATTTTTAGGATTTTTAATTTTTAGGAAAATTTATTTTATTATTTTTTATTAATTTTTTCTTCTCTTCCAATCTAACCTTTGTTTGAGCTTCTTGATTTATGCTCTTGCGAGGACTGTGTCTCAAAATCAATTGGTATTTTATCCTGAGATAGAAAGGACATCTAGGAGGAACAGGAAGAGAAGACAAAGAAGAAATCAAGGAGAAAATTTCAACACTCTCTCAAGTGAAGTGAAGAGTGAAGAGATGGCTGAAGGAAGACCACTAACCCCACCAAGAAGAGTCTTAGGAGACTATGTCATGCATCAAGGGCCACGCTATTTCTCAAGCATAGCTGTACCCAATACTGCAAAATCTTTGGAGATGATGAAGCCAACATTCCTGAGTCTAATTAGTGCCCATTAATTCACATGATTGGATCATGAGGATCTACATACTCATCTTTCTACATTTTATGAATGATTGGTACCATGGGTTTGAGGAAGGTGAGCTTGAATCTGTTTACTTACGTTTATTCCCTTTCTCTTTGATAGGTAAAGCTAAGGAATGGCTTGAAGTCACATCCCAATCAAAGTCTGATTAGTTGGAGCGTTGTGGAAGAGAAGTTCTTAAAGAGATTCTTTCCACCATCTTGCTATATCAAGGCCAAGTCAGATATCTCCACATTCAAGCAGGGAGCAGATGAACCATTATGTGAAGCCTGAGAGAGATTCAAATCCTTTCTGAGAAAGTGTCCTAACCACGGTCTGGAGGATATGGCACAACTGAACATTTTCTGCAATGGACTCAGACCTGACACCAAGATGCTCATATATGTTGCAGCAGGAGGCAAAATTATGAAAGTGGATGCAGAGCATGCCACTAGAATAATTGATAATTTTGCACTAAATGATCAGCAAGCTCAGAATGGGAGACAACCAATTCAGAAGGAGTGGAACCCTCTGAAGTGGTGCAACCTTCTGAAGAAGTGGAACCCTCTGAAGAGTCAGGACCTGCTGAAGTAAATCAACCCTATGAAGAGATGTACTATCTGAAACATGAAGACCTACTGAAGACATCCAACGTGGCATTTTGTCTGAAGTTAGAAGGCTTTCTGCTCAAGGCTTAAAAGCACCCTCAACGTCTTCTGCAAACATGTCTTCTTAAGAAATATTACAGAGTCCCCTCTCACAAATTTGAATCATCTTACCAGAAAGGGAAACCTCTTTATCATAGTACCTGCAGTGTGTTAGAACTGAATCATCCCTGCCCACCTGCACTGTTCAAAGTCAGAAGCTATCAGAAGATTGTCTCACAACGGTTCCTATAGAATTTAATGCTATCTCTCAATGGTGATTTCAGCAATCTTCAACGGACTTAAATTCCTTCCATAGAAGGAAATGAGATTTTTGCAGATACAATAAAGAATTAAATTAACCAAATTTACCCGATGTAGAAGCAATCAAGAAAGCTGCATAAGTAAATATGTAACCTACCGAAAAGTGGGCTAATCCAACCAATCTTGCTTGTACAATGGAAAGAGCCACTGGTTTATCTCTCCATCGAATCAAATTAGCCAAAGGTGTACGTTCATGAGCCCATGCTAAAGTTTCAATTAATATATAGCTTTGTGAAGGACTTCATTTGCAAGAGAGAAGAAATTGTATCAAGCCAAAACTTTGCAAACATCTACGCTGCATACTCTCTGATATATTGTACTCAAAAATTCATTTATCCTGAGTGATACTCAGTTATCCTGTACAAGTTGTTTCTGTTTAAGTTCGGAACTTGTTTAAGTTCAGAAACTTAAACCAATTTCTTGTAAACACTATTAACTATCTGAGAGCCTGGAGAGGCTTGGTGGAAGAAAGAATACTCATTGTTGAGCCTCGGGAGGCTTGTGGTTAAAACAATACTTGTTGTAGAGCCTGGAGAGGCTTGGTAGGAAAGAATACTTGTTGTTGTAGAGCCTGAAGAGGCTTGATAGAAAGAATACTTGTAATCTCTGAGATTAATGGAAATCCTTAGCAGTTTGGCTTTGGGACTGGACATAGCTCACAGTGGTGGTGGGTGTGAACCAATATAAATCTTTGGCTAAGTCTTCTCTTACTCTTAACTCTTTTATATTTGGTTTATACTAACGTGGAGGGTTCTGAGTACATTGTTTTATAACGTTGAAACTGAAAACCAATTTAAATATATTGAAAAACAAGTTTCTTAAACTGTTTTATTGAACCTGCTGAAGTTACTTCAACAAGTACAAAACTTCTAGTTTCAGTTTGAAAAGTGCTGCTTGTGAAAGGTTTTCCAAAATTAGTTTGAATTTATAAAACACTATTAAACCCCCTTCTCGTGTTTCATGTGGTTTCTACACATAGCTGGGTAAGACCGCAATTGGGATAGTTAAACCGACCAATCACCCCCCCTGGGGTTAAGGAGCCACTGCCGGCACATCCCATTCGGTAAGGCACACGCCGGCTACCTACCCAAGTCCCCTCGCATTTAATGTGCCCTATGCTTTATTGATATGGGCGACATGGTCACTGACTTAGGAAATCTGATTAGGTAGCTATTACAACTATTACGACTTAATGTGACAGTCGTAATCATCCCTTACGACCCTCAGCTACACACATTATGTGTGTGTTGGGGTGGCTTATTTTGGGCTTTACTTCTCCTTAAAAGGAGAAATTGGGCCAAATAGAATTTTTTTAAAATCTCTAAAATTTAAAAGCGGCTTTTTTATGTAATAAAAAAAAGCTTAACAAAAAACTAATTTATAGGGCTTGTGCGGAGCTTATTTTAAAAGGATGAGGTATCGATTCTCACATTGAACAAAACTTCAACCTTTTATTATTTTATTTTAAAAAACCAAGCTTTTGTAGAGCGTTCACACGTCATCACATGATTCACATGCAAACCATCTCATCACACTGCCGAGCCATCCAGGATGCATCGTTGTTCATCCATAACAATGTAAGTTTTTTTTTTTTTTTTTTTGATTTAGGGATTATAAATATGGTTTGCTAGCCTTTTTTTTATCAAATTCTCTTTTGATTATATTCATGATGGCACGTGTGATAAGTGAAAATTATATGATAAATTAGAGTACTTTTTAGTTCACTTATCAAGGATATAATGATATTTTTGCCCCAAAGTAATCCCTTTTTATTAAATATAAATAAATTATATTTATTAATCTTGAATTTGAATTTGATGCTATTTTAATATAAATTGTGTTGATTTTTACAGAATATTGTAAAGATTTGATACGAAGGAAAGATAACATTAAATGAGGGAGATATCTGCAAGATTTGAAGTTTAATTGAAGACAATTAATGAAGATTTGAAGATTATTTGAGAACAATTAATGAAGATATCACTGCCAATTAAACAAGGATTCTGCAGACAACCTTCCCAATTAAATCCAAGATGCTCAATAAATGCAAGATTTTCATCAAGAAAAGGGAAACAAGGAAAGACAATAATTTAAAACCAGTCTTAGGGAGAAATCAAGTTAAAAAGAGAAAGATTGAAGCTGTGCAACTCGCGTTGCGCGCTTCAACCTGCGCTGTAGTGCAGGGTGAAGCGCAACACTCTGACTTCTGCGCTGCAAGCTGCGCTGTAGCGCAGAACACGTAACTCTTGCCTTGTTGCCGTTTTTAGATAGATTCTCCCCAATTTTCTTTGTCTTTCCTTAGCTTATAAATAGGACCTTCTTGCACCAGATCAGATGTGCACGATTATTGTAATTCAGAAATATTCCAGTGATAATGCACCACTTTTAATTTTAGAATAGGAGAGGCGGAACACTGCACGAGGATTGAAGAAGGTGACAGATTCTTCAGTGGTTTGTATGGCTACCATGTGTAGCTAACTCTCCAGTAGGATTGAATGTAGTTGATTCTATCCCCAAATGTATGTGAATTCTATCTTATTATTTATGAGTTCTCTATCCATAATATTGGTAATCTTATTCTGTGCTTAATTCCTAACTTCCGCGCTTGCGCCGGAGTTATAGGCTAGTGTCTGTAATTAACGTTACGACTAGGATTGAGAATGAGGGAGCTGATTCTGAAGAAACTCAAACTCTGAGTGAATAAGAGTACTCGGTAACCAGTTCCTGAAACATGGGCGTAGCTAATGATTGGTGGGTAGTGACAGTATCCTAATGAAGGGCGTCTAAAGGATAAGCGTGGTTTATCGATAGTAAAGGTTAGTTGATAGTAATCCCAGTGCCTGAAACATGGGCGTTGCTAGTGATTGATGGGTAGTGACAATATTCTAATGAATGGCGTCTAAAGGATAAGCATGGTTTGTCAATGAGTCCTTTAAAAAACGGAATAATAAGAGTAATATAAGCCGAGGGTAATTTGTTGCTTGGGAGAGCCCGCATGGATTATCTTTGAGTGGTAAGGCTGCTGGTAACTCGGGGTCTTAGCAATTTAGTTTGTCTACAATATTATAGATCAAAGCCATAAATAATAAATAGATTTTACATATACGAAGGGTGCGATGACGCGAATTCAATCCTAATCCAAGTAAAGTGTCTCCAACTCCTCCTTTCTATTTCATCTGATTATTAATTTACAATTACATTTTCCGCACAAAATACTCTCACAAATCCGTTGTTTTCCCTTGATAAATAGATCACGACTATACGTGAATTGACCGTTCCCTGTGGATACGATACTCTTCTTACTATTATACTACTAGATTTTTGGTTCGCTTGCCAGAAACCCATCAAGTATTTTTGGCGCCGTTGCCGAGGAACGGTTTCCAATGAGTGTAGAGCTTGGCGGTCTAGTTATCAAGTTCTTATTTGTCTTAGGATTTCTTTTATTTATTTTTTCTTATTATTAGGACTTATTATTATTTTAGGAAATTTATAGTTTTTCTATTTTTATTAAATTATCTTCAACACTTACTTTCTTCAAAGTTCTTGTTTATGCTTTTGAGAGGCCAGATGTCCCCCAATCAATTACAATTCGACCCGGAAATAGAGAGGACATCTCGGAGGAACAGAGGGTAGAAACAGGAGAAGGAGAAGAGGGATAATTGTAGAAGAGCCCAAAAACATGGCTGAAGAACCTAGAAGAAGGACGCTAGGGGATTATATTACTTATCAAGTACCGCGCCACTTCTCAAGCATTGTGCTACCACCAACTGCCAGAGCTTTGGAGTTGAAGACTGCGCACCTCAACCTCATTAGTGCACATCAATTGTTGGATTGGATCACGAGAATCCAAACACTCATCTCTCTAACTTTTATGAATTAGTTGGCACTATGGGTTTCGAGGAAGGTAGTTTAGAATCTGTTTACTTACGCTTGTTTCCTTTCTCTTGATAGGTAAAGCTAAGGAATGGCTGCAATCACACCCAAAATCAAAGTCTAACCAATTGGGGTGTAGTTGAGGAAAAGTTTTTTTACAAGATTCTTCCCACCAGGGAAGCAGATTGAAGCCAAAGCAGATATTTCTATATTCAGGCAAGGGATTGATGAGCCACTGTGTGAAGCATGGGAAAGATACAAATCTTTGCTGTGCAACTGTCTGTCCCAATCATGGCTATGAGGATATAACCCAACTCAACATATTCTGCAAGGGACTCCGTTCAGATTCAAAGTCATTCATAGATGCTGCAACAGGAGGAACTAAATTATCGGCAGAAGTTGATCGAGCACTAGAAATCATTAATAATTTTGCGCAAAACGATCAACAAGCTCAAAGTGGAAGACAACTTGCTCAATTACCAAAGAAAGGGATGCTGGAACTCAATCAAAGTGATGGTCTGTTAGCCGAGAACAAGCTCATTAAACGACAAATAGAAGCACTCACTGAGACGTTAAAGGCACGCCCTCAACAACTCAAAGCTGTCCACTCACAACCCATCCAAACCCAACCATTGATTTGCGATTTTTGTGGAGGGTGACCATCTAAATGGTCAATGTTCTAATCAAGGGATGCCAACCAGAGCAAGTCAATTTCATGGGAAACCAGGGAAGGCAAGGTAATTTCTCCAATAACAATAACCAATACTCACAAGGATGGAGGAATAACCAAACCAACTCAGGTTAGGGTCAGAATGGAGGATCTAGACAACCACCTTATCAGCAGCAACCTTCAACCTATGACAAACTGAATAGTTTGGAAGGAAAGATTGATGATCTCGTACAAGGGTTCAATGGATTCAAGAAGAATACTGAGACGTCAACCAAGACTCTAGAAAACCAAGTGGGTCAGCTAGCAACTGAAATGGCAGAGCACAGGCAACATTACTTCTCAACTGTAACCCAAACCAAACCAAAGGAACAATGCAACTTGGTTGTTACTTATGGAAACAAGTCAGAGGAGGAAGAACCTGATGAGGAAGAAATCATCTTTGAAGAACAAGTGCCACAAGAGGAAATACCCAAAGAAATTGTTCAAGCAACACAAGAGGAAGAAGAACATCATGAAGAAAAGGTCTATATCACAAGTAAGTCACTTGACCCGGGTAAGTTTACTATACCCATATCTATTAGTGATTTACCACCTACTCAAGCTTTATTAGATCTTGGAGCGAGCATCAACTTGATGCCGCTATCATATTTTAATAAGTTGAGTAATGTGAAGGTCAAGCCTGCAAGGGTGAAGTTGCTTCTTGTATATAAATCCGCTCAATGCCCTTATGGGATAATAGAGGATGTTCAAATCAAAGTGGATAAGTTTGCATATGTCGTAGATTTCTACATTGCAAAGACAGAAGAGGAGGATACTGATGTCCCCCTAATTTTAGGAAGACCCTTCACGAAAGCTGCTAAGATGATTATTTATGTGATCGGGGAAAATATGAACTAAGCTCAAAAGATGAAAGTATTGTGTTTCATATTGATAGAGGTATCCCCAAATTACAACAAACTGATGTTGTTTTCAAATCTCAAACAAAGCTGCCTGGTTCCGAATTTCTGAGGAAGCCTAGGATGAGAGTAAAGCAGCCAGAGTCAATATGGGAGTTCCAATTTAAGAAAAGAAAGGGATCAACATCTGATACTGAGGAAGATAGTGACAGTGATGGAAGAGTCAAGAATTGGCATGGAGGATGGGAGCTTAAAGGAAGAACTGGTATGGAGCCAAACATCAACCTCCACTTGAGCCCACCATAAAGGTTGAGTAACCAGGCGTCGAGCTAAAAGACGTTAAACAAGCGCTTCCTGGGAGGCAACCCAGTTATTGTAAGTTCTAATTTTCATTTCATTTGAATTTTATTAATTTTTAGTTTTAGATATTACCTGTTTTAATTAGGAAATTGTTAAGTGAAGGATTTAATATTAAAGGAATTCATGGAAACAGTTAGAGTAGCAGACACAGAAAAATACAGTGCAGTATCTGCGCTTCACTTGCGCTACAGCGCAGGTAAAGCGCAGAATTAAAATTCCAAAACTGAGTTTCTAGCTTCTGCACTTCACCCTGCGCTGTAGCGCAGGGTGAAGCGCAGCGGGTACGCTTCAACTTCCAGGGACACGCGCTCCAACCTGCGTTTGTAGCGCAGGGTGGAGCGCAGAACGCGGGCTCTATAATAGAGCCGTTTCCCCTCGTTCTTTCTCTTGCTTTTTCTCTGAATCCCTGACCCTTTGCTTTGCCTTTTTCACTCTTATAGCCTTCATTTTCCCATTTATGAGCTTACACCGGGTATGTTTTGATAGTTTTCTTTACTTTTAACCGATTGAAATTTTGATTTTTTTTTATTTTATTTGAGCAAAAACCTTAGGATAGGAAACTTAGGATTCTAGGAACCTTTAGGAAAGAAATAATTGTCCATATTGCTTTAGTTCATATTGCATGATGCTGGGATTCATTATGAGTATTTCTTGTTTGCTTAGGTGGTAGTTTTTGAGTACTCAGTGATTTCTGCAAATTGTTTTGTTGGCGCATGTATGCTTAATTAATTGCCATGATATTTTTGCATGCCCATACATAAATAATTATGCCTTATTGCATGTTACTGATGACATGATTTTTGAGCATGAGTTTTATTCTCACTTTGCCTAATTAGAATTGTTTAGGACTTGCTTTAATTGATCACTTTAGCATGTTCTTAATTAATTAATTGGCAAATATTGGGTAATGTTTAAAATTAAAATTTTTTATGCACAATTGTTTGATTAATTGATTGTCCTAATTATTGAAATTAATTGGCCATTTATTTCATTAATTATGAACAATTCAATATTATGTTGCATAAATAATTTTGTTTTGCAATTGTTTTTCATAGATTGCACGCACCAAGAATGTCAGGGCACCCAATACATCTAGGAGAGGCACAGGGGGTGCCAAGAGGAAAGCACCCCAGAGGGAACCTGAGTTTGACCCTCACCGCTTCAAGGACTTCAAGTCCTTTGAAGCCTACACTGCCTTAGAGAGGTTGCAACTTCATCCTCGAGCGACCAATCCTACTTGAGGAGGATGAGTATGAGGAATTTTCTGCTGAGATTCATAGGAGGCGATGGGACCGCCTTAGTCGCCCTGACAACTATTTCGACCCGGATATCGTCAGGGAGTTCTATGCCAACGCCATTGGAGACCACGACGTTGATTACAGGAGGGAGTCCTATGTGTGAGGACAAGTTATCAGATTTGATTGTGATGCAATCAATGCATTCTTAGGACATCCCATACAGGAGGACAAGGACCTCGTGGAGTGCCAATACCACGAGAGGATGCAGGTTATGGGGCTTCATGGCAATGATCCCCTTGATCTAGAGATTGCACAACTGCTATGTTTACCAGGGCGTTCCTTTGAGAGGAATGCATATCAGGAGGCTGCTAGAATCTACAGGAAGGATATGAGGAGTATAGCTCAGATGTGGACAGTGCTGATACTGGCCAACATCCATCCTACAGGGCATGTTTCTGATGTAGTTATGCCCATGGCCCACCTCATCTACACCATCCTCACCGACGCTGTTGTCGATGTCTCACGGGTCATCACCCAGAAGATATCAGACTTTGCATCTACTGTAGGGCGTAGGAGCCCTAACTCCAGGATCAGACTTGGCTTCCCCTCTCTTATCACAACACTCTGCAGATCTAGGGGTGTCGATGTGAACCCCACGAATTGCATTGCACTTCCTATGACTAGAGCATACATAGAGGCCAACTGTATCCCAACTGAGGAGTTACAGGTTGAGGATGAGCAGCCGCAGCAGCAGGCACCACCACCAGCAGCAGCAGACATGGATGCTCCTGTCTGGGCCCAGCATATGGCGGTCCAGAACACTCACATGATGGCTCAGCTATCCACCATTCACCGAGCAGCAGTTCATTTTCAGGACCTACATTACCAGGCTCGTGTGGACCCCCACTTCGGCATGACCCCTGATCAGTTTCAGGCGTACCTACAGTGGCTTGGGGACAGGCCTATTTTCCCAGGGGGGATGAAGTAGCTGGAGCTGGAGCTAAGGACGAAGATGCTCACATGGATGACCAGGATGATTGATCTTTTTTTTTTCCTATTTGGTGCTTTTCTTTCTTTTTCTTTTTCATTTTATTTTCTTATTTTTTTGTATATTTTCTTATTTTTCTTATTTTCTTTTGATATGTACTGTATATTGTTGCCTCACTGATACATCATTTACATTATGCAGTGCATATTCAGTTATCTTCTGTTTTTCTGTTAAATTTTAAATTTTTAGGATTTTTTAAACATTTTAGGATCTTAGGAAATTAGGATTTAAGGAAACTTTTTCAATATTCTCTGTAATTAGGTAGTTTAACTAACCAGATTAGGAAATATGATAGGGTTCTGTGATTAATTCCATAATCAGTTAGGATTAGAATACTTATCAGGAGAACCTATCAGGATAGTTAATTAAAACCAGTAAGTGCTTTATCAAGGAATTTTAGCCAATAACCGGTGAGCTGAGAGCCCCAAACACTAAAATTGAGAGCTTTTTCACCGCTGCTTGTCAACTGTTATTGCTTGAGTTTCTGAATTTTGTCTTGCTAGTGGAAGATATGGAAGTGATAAAGGCATATTTTGTGATTATAATATTTTGCTCAGTGCCAAATAGCCAACCTTGATTTAATTTTTCCAATTCTTGATTGCCCATTTGAGCCTTTAATGTTTCTTTTGATGCACCCTAGCCATATTCAATGATTATATCCTGTCCTTTCACACTTGGGATAGAGAGCAAGGTGCAACACAACAAAATGGGACAGGAGGTTGGTAAATTGAAAGGTCAAAGAGATTCAAAGAGCAGGCATATGAAATCACAAAGAAAAGTACTCCCTCATGAATAAATTCTTTATTTTATTACAAAAACAAATTCTGCACAAAGAGTGTGGAAATTGAATAAGTTAGGGGGAGTACTTCTTTAACAAAGAGGCCAAGCTGAAAAGGGTGACAATTCAAGAATAACTTGGTGAATTGAGAGAAGTCCCAAGCACAATCACAAGATGCTCTCTATTCAAAGTGTTCCTTTGCATATCTAGAAAAACCATGATTTCTTGATAGCCCAGCCTCATTACATCCAAAGAAAAGACCTTTTGATCCATATTGACTGTTTTCAGGTTTTAAAGTTGGAAACAACTAGCAATTCTAGTTGTTCAACGGTGGTGAAAAGATTGAGCGAAACACTTACCCGTGAGAATGAGAGATTTCCTTGCTTTATCACTTATTGCTTTAATTTCTATTCTCGAGAAGTTTGACTGATGTTTGTGTTCTATTCTGATTGAGGATTGGTAACATCTCTTAATCCTGATTTTTTTTCTTATGTTTGGAAAGTGACTGCTGTCTAACAAGGAGATGATGAAAAGTTCCTTGAATTTGTTTTTGAATTTTTTTTTTTGAGTTATACAGGGGATAAAATTGATTTTTATTTCAAAAGAGTTCTCTTGCTTGAGGACAAGTAAGAAGTTAAGTTGGGGGGTATTTTGATAAGTGAAAATTATATGATAAATTAGAGTACTTTTTAGTTCACTTATCAAGGATTAAAATGATATTTTTGCCCCCAAAGTAATCCCTTTTTATTAAATATTAGATAAATTGTATTTATTAATCTTGAATTTGAATTTGATGCTATTTTAATATAAATTGTGCTGATTTTTGCAGAGTATTGTAAAGATTTGATACGAAGGAAAGATAGCATTAAATAAGGGAGTTATCTGCAAGATTTGAAGTTTAATTGAAGACAATTAATGAAGATTTGAAGATTATTTGAGACCACTTAATGAAGATATCACTGCCAATTAAACAAGGATTCTGCAGACAACCTTCCTAATTAAATCCAAGATGCTCAATAAATGCAAGATTTCATCAAGAAAAGGGAAACAAGGAAAGACAATCAATCAAAACCAGTCTCGGAGAGAAATCAAGTTAAAAAGAGAAAGATTGAAGCTGTGCAACTCGCGTTGCACGCTTTAACCTGCGCTGTAGCGCAGGGTGATGAAGCGCAACACTCTGACTTCTGCGCTGCAAGCTGCGCTGTAGCGCAAGGTGAAGCGCAGAACACGTAACTCTTGCCTTGTTGCCGTTTTTAGATAGATTTCTCCCAAATTTTCTTTGTCTTTCCTTAGCCTATAAATAGGACCTTCTTGCACCAGATCAGGTGTGCACGATTATTGTAATTCAGAAATATTCCAGTGATAATGCACCACTTTTAATTTTAGAATAGGAGAGGCAGAGCACTGCACGAGGATTGAAGAAGGTGACAGATTCTTCAGTGGTTTGTATGGCTACCATGAGTAGCTAACTGTCCAGTAGGATTGAATGTAGTTGATTCTATCCCCAAGTGTATGTGAATTCTGTCTTATTATTTATGAGTTTCCTATCTATAATATTGGTAATCTTATTCTGTGCTTAATTCCTAACTTCCGCGCTTGCGCCGGAGAGTTATAGGCTAGTGTCTGTAATTAACGTTACGACTAGGATTGAGAATGAGGGAGCTGATTCTGAAGAAACTCAAACTCTGAGTGAAAAAGATGTAGAAAACACAGGGAACACTAGAAGGGGGGTTGAATAGTGTTTCTTTATATTTTTGAAAGCTTTTTGAAAACAACAAGTTACAAACAGTTTCAGACAGGTTTATGGGGGCTGTCTGAAGTTTTTGGATGGCTCCTGAAAATATATTTTAAAAGGTTTCTTTGCTTTTAAAATATTTAGAATAGCTTTTCAACACCCTTGATATTAATATAAACGAATTGACAAGAGATAAGGGATAGAAAACTTAGCCAAGGATTTATCCTGGTTCACTCACTACCACTGTGAGCTACCTCTAGTCCCAATGCCAACAAGCACTTGGATTTTCTCTTAATCTTTCACAAAGATTACAAGTATTCTTTTACAGTCAAGCCTCTTCAGGCTCTACAACCAAGTATTGTTTTACAGACAAGCCTCTCCAGGCTCAAACAGAGATTACAATGAAAAAGAGTTTAAGCTTTTAAACTACACATGTTTGAAGCTCAAACCTATTACAATGTACAGCTAAAAACTGAGGTATACTCAGGATATGAAAATGTAAAGTGTACAAAGAATTTTATCAGAGTGATTTTCTTGAAGAAAAAAAATTGCAGCGTTTTGATTTTCTTTTTCTATATATTCTCCTATAACTAGATGATGGTCTTCATAAGGGGTATTTATACCCAGACTTTAATCCGTTGAAAAACCACCGTTTAGAGATAGCATTAAATGCTATACAATCCGTTGTGAGACATACTTCTGAGCATCCTGACATTTCTGACACAGTACAAGGTTGCATCTGCCAAAAGGCTGCTTCAGGAATTGCTGCGTTGCTGCGTTTGCAGAGATTTCCTCAGTGATGTATGAAATTCAAATGCACCAGGAAAGGCCTCTGTGTTTGTTGCCATAAATGTGTTCCAAAACGTACGAGCAGCAGAGACTCAGAAAAGTCTTCACGCAAGGTTTCAGCAAAGATGCCACGTCATTACTAAAGCTTAAGACGGCTTCCAATTTTCAGACGGGTTCCAGTCTTCAGACGGGTTCCAGTCTTCAGACGGGCTTGGCTCTTCAGACAGCTTCAACACTTAAGACAGGTTGACCACTTCAGAAGGCCTGTTTCCCTCAGATGACTTGAAGCACTTCTTAAAGACTTATAAAGCGTATTGTGGCTTGCTGAAATCACAGATAAATAATTAAACACTTAAGAGTATCTGTGAAAATAAATAATGTAAATTTGTTAATCATTAAAACTTGGAAATATTGCTATCTTAAAACATCATAAAATCTCTTATGATATTTTTTAGACTCATAAACCCTAAACCCTAAACCCTAAACCCTATATGAGGTTCAGGCATGTTATGATCACAAAAGCCTAAGCCACTTTTGTCAATGGAATGTATTTGATCACCACGTAATCTGTTCAAGTTATCATTTCTTTTGACAAACTTAGCTAAGTCTTTTGTCAGTTGCTCAACTTGCTTCTGAAGTTTTATATTTTCTTCAGACACATGTTGAGAACTACTGATTTCAGACACAAGGATCTTTTCCTTGAGCATAATATTTTCTATTTCAAGGGCTTCATATTTATTACACATTTCTGTTTGAGCCTTGGATAGATTCTTATACTCTTGAAATAGTTCTTTGGAGCTTTCCATCAGATCATCATACATTTCTTGAAGGGTTAAAGGAAATACCTCTTCTTCAGAGCTGTCTGATGATGGAAGACTGGCCATAAGACATAAGTTGGCCTCTTCTGAAGTATCTTCTTCTTCTTCAGAAGTAGATTCATCAAGGTCTTCCCATGTTGCCATTAGTCCCTTCTTCTTTTTGAAGAACTTCTTCTTTTTGAATGTGTTTTTCTTCAACTTAGGACACTCAGCCTTCATGTGACCTGGTTGTTTGCATTCAAAACAAATAATTTTGTCATTTGAAAATCTTTACCTGTCTTACCTCCTTTAGAAGTTGAAGGTTGATTCCTTCTGAACTTTCCTCTGTTTTGGAGCATTCTTTTGATCTTCCTACTTAAAAGAGCAAGATCATCATCTCCTGAGCTATCTTCAGAATCCTCATCTGTTTCTGAAGTTTCCTCAGCTTGCATAGCCTTCATCTTGCCATGCCTAGACTGACTGGTCTTGGAGTTTAGAGCCAGAGATTTCTTCTTGTTGTCATCTTCTCCAAGCTCAAGCTCATGAACCTTGAGAGATCCCAGAAGTTCCTCCATTCTAAGAGAGTTTAAGTCTCTTGCCTCTTGAATGGCAGTAACTTTGGGTCTCCAGGTCTTAGGCAAGCTTCTTAGAATCTTTCTGTTATTATCTCCAGATTCATAAGTTCTGCCCAAGGACCTGAGTCCATTTGTAATGGTCTGAAACCTCCCAAACATCTGATCAATGGTTTATGTTTCTTCCATTTTGAACATCTCATATTGATGTATGAGCATACTAATCTTGGATTGCTTGACAGTTTCAGTCCCTTCATGGGCTGCTGCAAGAGTATCCCAGATTTCCTTGGCAGATGTACAACCATGCACCTTCTCATATTCTGATTTGTTCAATGAGCATATCAGATAGAGTTTGGCTTTGGCATTCATCTGAACTCTAGCCTTCTGCTCCAAGGTCCAATCAGCCTTAGGTATAGGCACATTGTTTTGCATGGGCACATAGTCTCCATCAGTAACTACATCCCAGACATCGATGTTGTTGCTTTCAATGAATAGCTTCATACGATCTCTCCAGTAGTGATAGTCTACTCCATTGAATGCTGGGGGTCTTGTGATAGATGCACCCTCAGAGATGTATTGCCTGTTGTTGTTTGCAGCTTCCATCTGGATCTTTTAGTCCTCAACACTTGTTAAGTGCTCAACCCTGAGTTAAGCTCTGGTACCAACTGTAGAAACACAGGGAAACACTAGAAGGGGGGGTTGAATAGTGTTTCTTTATATTTTTGAAAGCTTTTTGAAAACAACAAGTTACAAACAGTTTCAGACAGGTTTATGGGGGCTGTCTGAAGTTTTTGGATGGCTCCTGAAAATATATTTTAAAAGGTTTCTTTGCTTTTAAAATATTTAGAATAGCTTTTCAACACCCTTGATATTAATATAAACGAATTGACAAGAGATAAGGGATAGAAAACTTAGCCAAGGATTTATCCTGGTTCACTCACTACCACTGTGAGCTACCTCCAGTCCCAATGCCAAGAAGCACTTGGATTTTCTCTTAATCTTTCACAAAGATTACAAGTATTCTTTTACAGTCAAGCCTCTTCAGGCTCTACAACCAAGTATTGTTTTACAGACAAGCCTCTCCAGGCTCAAACAGAGATTACAATGAAAAAGAGTTTAAGCTTTTAAACTACACAAGTTTGAAGCTCAAACCTATTACAATGTACAGCTAAAAACTGAGGTATACTCAGGATATGAAAATGTAAAGTGTACAAAGAATTTTATCAGAGTGATTTTCTTGAAGAAAAAAAATTGCAGCGTTTTGATTTTCTTTTTCTATATATTCTCCTATAACTAGATGATGGTCTTCATAAGGGGTATTTATACCCAGACTTTAATCCGTTGAAAAACCACCGTTTAGAGATAGCATTAAATGCTATACAATCCGTTGTGAGACATACTTCTGAGCATCCTGACATTTCTGACACAGTACAAGGTTGCATCTGCCAAAAGGCTGCTTCAGGAATTGCTGCGTTGCTGCGTTTGCAGAGATTTCCTCAGTGATGTATGAAATTCAAATGCACCAGGAAAGGCCTCTGTGTTTGTTGCCATAAATGTGTTCCAAAACGTACGAGCAGCAGAGACTCAGAAAAGTCTTCACGCAAGGTTTCAGCAAAGATGCCACGTCATTACTAAAGCTTAAGACGGCTTCCAATTTTCAGACGGGTTCCAGTCTTCAGACGGGCTTGGCTCTTCAGACAGCTTCAACACTTAAGACAGGTTGACCACTTCAGAAGGCCTGTTTCCCTCAGATGACTTGAAGCACTTCTTAAAGACTTATAAAGCGTATTGTGGCTTGCTGAAATCACAGATAAATAATTAAACACTTAAGAGTATCTGTGAAAATAAATAATGTAAATTTGTTAATCATTAAAACTTTGAAATATTGCTGTCTTAAAACATCATAAAATCTCTTATGATATTTTTGAGACTCAACATAAGAGTACTCGGTAACCAGTGCCTGAAACATGGGCGTAGCTAATGATTGATGGGTAGTGACAGTATCCTAATGAAGGGCGTCTAAAGGATAAGCGTGGTTTATCGATAGTAAAGGTTAGTTGATAGTAATCCCAGTGCCTGAAACATGGGCGTGCTAGTGATTGATGGGTAGTGACAGTATTCTAATGAAGGACGTCTAAAGGATAAGCATGGTTTGTCAATGAGTCCTTTAACAAACGGAATAATAAGAGTAATATAAGCCGAGGGTAATTTGTAAAATCAATAACGAGTTTGGGGGAGCCTAGACATAGGAAACTTGAACTCTGTTTAGTAAAATTACTCATAGTAGTCACTGTGGACACCAGGGCGAATTGATAGTGTTAACAAACCGAAAATAGATCATTAAAGTCGGGGTAATTTGTCGCTTGGGAGAACCCGCATGAATTATTTCTGAGTATTTTATCACTGTGGAAACCAGGGTAAAATAACATAGTTTGGCTAAGGTATCATAACTACATATTCATAAATATTATTGGGATTCACATATGAAAGGGGTGCGATGAAACGAAGTTCAATCCTAGTCCAAGTAACTGTCTCTATCTATCTCACTTTAAGTTCAATTTTATTTACTTTTGCAATTCTCAACAAACAACAAACATACGCTCGTACTTGATAGTTGTGACCACTAATCTTTATAAATTGAACCGTTCCCTGTGGATACGATACTCTTACTTACTATTATACTGTTGGGATTGTGGTATGCTTGCCAGAATTTCAATAAGCGCGGTGAGCTCCATGGATGGTGCTCTGATACCATCTTAGAAAATGAAATGGAGGTGTAAAGGGAAAGTAGAGGGAGGTAGAGGATGAATACCATGGGTTCTCCCATGGATCATCCCAATAGTAACCAGAGAGAGTTGAGAAAACGCATTTGATATTGTTTGAAAAGATACTGAATGAAGAGGGTACAACAATTATTTATACAACCATTCTAGCTAAAGCTAAACTAACCATGATAAAATATTCCACTAATTTTAACTAAAGTTAGTTCCAACTAAATAAAAGAATTGATTCTCTAAACAGAAATAATAATTCTAATAACTAATAATAATATTTAACAATACATATTAAATTTGAGAGCTTCCCTTTTATATATTTATTTATTTATTAAAAAGAGCATGTTTATTCTTTTCTTGTTATTTTCGAGTTCAAAAAAAGAATTTTGCTTACCCTTCATGATCACTAGAATATTTTTTAAATGAATTATTATTATTTACTAGAAATGGACAATAGTTTGTACTTTGCTCTTTATTACATAAGAAAACCAAACTAGATAACACTATTGTTTTGGATTTTAATCCTTAGTCTTCAATTCTTTCTTTGAGAGATGTCCAATAGAGCATATCCCCTCCGTCTCCCTCTTTCTCTTTTATCTATCTTTCTCTCCTCCTACTTCCCTTATGCTCCTTCCTCGTGTCCCCATGCCTCATGGTCTGTCGCTTTCTGCCTGTTCTCTGAAAGGGTCAACGCCTTGCCAAAGTGGAGAACTAGTCCTTATTATGCTAATCCTGGGACATTCCTAAAAGGGATCAGAATATGTCCACCCATTTGTATATAAAGGGATTCCTGTTTTGCTCCATACTTTACAGTGTGATGTAGACTGAGCCTTGATGTTGGCAAGCTGTACACCTGCACTTGCTGCACCTCTGCTGCTGTTATGCCTCTGTCATTACGGCGCCTCTTTTATTGTGCTCCTCTCACATTTCTACGTTAAATGTGCGGGTCTCCTTTTGTCCAATGGAATATGGGATTGGCCCAAGTTCCTGAGTTTACTCCCAAAACAATTGCCCCCTTGTGCTTTGAATAAGCGTTCAGCTCTTCAAAGCACATTGCTCTAAATATTTCTTCAAGGAAAATGGCGGTTGCAATTATGAGCATGTCAGTAAATGTGCACAAGTTTCCATATGGGCGGTTGCCATTTTTTTCAAATTTGAATAAAAGAAAAAGAGAGGAGGGGAGGAACCTGAATCAAATTAATAGACCCCAGGGGCATTGAATTTAAATCCCTCTTAACTCTCAGTAACCTCTCAAGAAAAACTTTTTCTCCCTTCTCATCCCTCTGAAAATTCTTGTGGAGCTTTTCCTCCTTTTCTTTTTTCTTCAACCACGCCCTCATGGTGAAGTCTCGTTCTGCTCACTATGAGCCTCTCCTTTATGATTCCTCTTTTTCTGATGTCGACACGGAGGATTTATCTTTAGAGATGATTCCAAAGGCTATTTCTTTTGCCTCTTGGGCCCAACTCCCTCATGCTCGGGTGAATCCGGTGGGTTCATCGACGCAAAAATGGATGACAGGTTGTCAGTCCCCAACGCGTCCCTTTACCCCTGCTCCTTCTTCAGGTGAAGATTTCTTCTAGAATACTTCAAGTGCTCCTACCATCTGTGCCGATGAAGGGTTGATTTTCTACACTGTCCCCACTGATCCTTCCTATCAAGTAGGTTCCTCTATGCTGCGTTCTCGCCTGATATCTGGAGAATTCCCATGGTCCACCATCCATTTCATGACTCAGACTACTTCTACTGGGTGTTGGTTGGAGTGGATTGACCATGTATTTGCCAATGACGCACCCTTCATGGATATCCTCTCCGAGGTGGGTGTGGCTAACACCATTCGTATGTCTTCTTGTCTCGGCACACTTAGGAGATCTGAGGATTTAAATTGTTTAGTACAACGATGGTCTCACACAACTCACACTATTTTCACTTCTTGGGGAGAGATCACGCCTACTCTCGAGGATGTTCATGTTCTCATGAAGCTTCCTTTGTTCGGAGATTACGACATTTCCTCTGTTCCCATCAGCAACCATTTAATTGAAATGGCCAAAGAGCTAAAGGTGGCAACGATTGAGAGCGCCAAATATAGCAGGGTCTTCCTTGCAAAGCACCATTCTGAACCTGCTCTTGTGGACTCTTCTTCAAAGACTTCCCCTCGTAAGGTGAAGGGTACCGGCAATGTTTTGCCCCCTGATCAACGGAAAACCTCTTGAGAGTCGCTCAAGTATACCTTCTCTACTTGGGTACGTTATTTCTTCGGTGATTTTGATGTGCACAAGGTATTTCATCCCAGCCCCTCCGTTCCTCAGCCTCTGAAACGCTCGGCATTCCTTGCTTTTTGGCTTTCTAACTACGTCTTTCCTGGTCCTCCCTAGGAATTCATAAGTCCTAGTGTCTTTTTGTTAGCGTGTCTATTGGTGGAGGAAACGCATCTTCCTTTGGCTTCTCTCTTTCTGGGTGGCTTTTATGGGCGTCTTGACCAAGTGCAAGACCAGTTGTTTTCTTCCTTTGGTCGCTTTCCGATCAATTCCTTTATTAATTTGGTCTTTCTCCAGTACTACCTCTTTGAACGTTTCCCTGAGTATGCTCCAGTTAGGACTTTTCCTGAACCCCTCCCTAAAGGTGTAAATGGTCCTCCTGAACCTCGCGCTTGGGGATGGTCCATGGGGCGTCCTCGTCAGTCTCTGCTTGAGCTTATTGACGATGAAGATCAATTTGTTCAACTTCCTTACGTGATCAACTTATTTCCTGGTGTGGAATCACTGCATCGCATCTATCAGGAGGAGGCTTTTTCTTCCCGCAACCATCGCTCTTCACGCTTTGAAGGTGTTTTTGACATTTAGGGCTTATTTTACAACCGCAAGTATGCTCTAGATGTTATACTTGCTTTGGTCGCCCCCATGTTTATTCCTTTCCTTGCTATGATTTCTCCCCTTTCAATTCTTTTTTATTTTTTTTGCAGTTCCTTCCAAGCTTCATAATTACTGATACTGTTTCCCGTTGGGAGGGCTTTTTGGCCTTTTCCTTACCGTCCTGATCGCGTGTGCCGCCACTTTGGCCTTGATCAACCTCCCTACAACATTGATATATGCTTTGTCGATATGGGCGAGTCCATGAAAAGTGTTTTGTTTAAAGTAAATAACCTGCTCCCACAATTTGATGCTTCTAAATTCGTCTCTCCCCACCGTTCTGGGCGTGTCTTGGATTCGTGGGTTGCCTACTACACTCGATTGAAGACTTCTGTCAAACGATTCGAGGGTCAATCTTCAAAGCGACCCTTTCCAAAGGTGCAAGTAATGTGTAAAGACCGCTACTTCGTTACAACTTCTTCTCGAGAGGTGAAAAGTTGTCCAATCCCTCTGCTTCTTCGGGTGTGCATTCTTCGTTACTGAGTCCTTTTCTCACCTTCCCCCATTTTTATTCAGTATTGTTAACACAGACTTTTGTGCATATTGCCACTCTAGGAAACAAAAATCCTCTTCTATTCCCCCAGCTAAAGATGAATCTCCTGACTTGGATGCCTCTGATCTGCCCAAGAAGAAGTGTCTCACTAGCAATCTCCTCCTGGTGATGTTGTAGCTGATATGCTAGTTCGAAAACAGGGATCCAATTGCTCTCCCAAGATGAAGAAAGAGCCTATTGCGCCTACCCGGCCTTCTGAGAATCTTAAAGCTAAGTCGTAGTAATATTTCTTGTAGATTTTTCCATGAATTTACATTCGAATTTTCCTGCAGATTTCAAAATTCAAAGGAAATTTTGTTCAGATTCTAAAATTTGCAGGAAATTTACTATAGATTGTTTTACAACAAAGCAAAGAATTTTTATAGAAGCATTTTTATGTAAAAAAATTGAGGTTTGTTTTTGGAAATTTATTACACATGAATTTTCTAGAGAAAAAATTGCAAGAAATTTTTGTAAATTTTTACTCGGGAACATCGTAGTGTAACTGCGCAAGTGACTTAAAAGAATACAATTAATAAGGAGGACTAAAAACATGTGATTTTAAAAAATGGAGGACCAAAACCAATGAAAATATAAATGAGGGACCAAAATCAAATTTCATCATATTTTGAGGGATGAAAAACATATTTAACCCTTTTATCAAACTCAGGTATGCATCTTCACACCCTCAAATACATGCATGTAGGCCCACCTTTTATTTGCTTATAAAAAATGATTAACTTGAGATGATAATTAAATACATTAACCAACCAAAATGAGGAAACTTGAGACTTTTTGAAATGAGGGTTGGTAAAAGTGAATCAAGTGCTAATCTAAAAAAATATATAAGAATGAAAAATAAATCAAAATTAAATTTATATAAATTTTATCTTTCTTCTTTTGTTGATTTCAAAATTAATTTTTTTATTTTTTGTATACAATTATATTTTTACTGCTTCATTTTAGTTTTATCTTAAAATTAAACTACTATTATTTTTACTAGTATTTATACATTTAATTGAGGATAACTATTTTAAAAAGATAAAATCTTAATACCTTTCTTATCCATAATTAATTTTTTCAATCAAACTGTATCTTTGAAAAATCAATTTTTCAAAACACAAAAGTTGTTAAAATTTTCTTAAATTTAAAAAAATTAATGACGATTCATATATATTTTTGTATTACTATTATATATTTGTTTCATATCGTCACATCATAATCAACGCTATTGCGACATTTTCACTCAAGGGCTTTGAGAATAACACGTGTAGTGCTGTCAAAACGATCTATCCGGCCCAGATTAGCTCGGCCCGAAGCGGATAACAGATTTTTGTGGATCGGGCTAAATACTCAGTTAAAATTGGACGAAAATCCTTTCTTTGCTCTGCACACAGCGGTGTGGTGCGGCAACGAAGGGCAACGGTTCATGGCAGAGCAATAGCTAATGGCGAAGTAAAAAAATGGAGAGTAGGCTGCTCTTTTTCTTCTCGTTTCATTCCCTTCAGTTTTTTTTTTTGTAATTAAATTTATATTAAATTGGGGAAATGAAATATTAGACATTGGATTTTTTAATGCCATGTGTCCTTATGAGATTCAATGGACCGGAAATCTTCATTTCTTTGAGAAATTGAGAGGACCTGCGCCCCTTAGTAACATATCCAGACTCGATTATAAGAAAAGAAATACCCACATATGGTGAACTAAAATATAAGTAAAAGTTAACTAATTTCACCCTAATAAATGATATCATTCCAAATAATCATTTATTTAATTTATATTTTTTTTTCAACCACAATATTTAATGAATCATGTGCCAATAGAAAGAGAGCATATCCACTTGAAACAAGTTTCAATAAAATTGGATGTAGGGTAATTTAGACAATCCAATTATCTTTTAGATGATAGTGAAAAATTAAATGAGTTTAACTAACTTTCTTAATAAGTGTAAATATGGTTATTTTTGTTTACAAATGAGCCAGAGAGTGTATGTGTTATAAGGCACTCCAAATCAAAACAAATCCACTTTATTTCATATGTAAGTTTTGACAAGATTTGTTCTAAGAATAGATGAATTACTACTAATAAAAATAGAGTTTAATTAGTATACATAACAATTATCAATTATGTGTTGTTACATCATTTCATGAGTACGATGTCTTGTGTGTCATTAAATTCAATAAATGATGTGACATTATATCATTGAAATGAGAATGTATATAAATTCAATCCATAAAAATATTTAACAATGATATTAAATTTGAGAGCTTCCCTTTTTATTTATATATTAAAAGAGCATGTTTATTCTTTTCTTGTTATTTTCCACTTCACAAGAAAGAAAAAGAACATGTTTGCTTACTCTTCATATATGATCACTAGCATTTATAAAAGGAATTGTTATTATTCACTAGAAAGTGGACAACATATATAGTTTGTGCTCTGCTTATTACATAAGAAAACCCAACTAGACAACACTATAAAAGCTAGCTAATTAATATTCCTTTCTCTGCCAAGGTGACTAGTTCATATATACTCTCAAATTTATTGGGAGACAAATGGTGAAATTGAAAGAGAAAAGCAACAGGAATATTGGAAGAGAATGATGGATCATTGAAGGAATTAAGGACCACTAGTTGTTAATCTTGAGGATATCAATGAAGTTCTTCCCTTCAGCAATGTCATTGTTGGTCAGAAAGTTAAGAAAATCTCTGAAGCTGCTTTCCCTGTACTTCTTAGGATGCTGATCATCCACAAGCTCTGTAGCAGTTTCCATTTTATCATCCATCCCCAAACTGAATAAGCTAGTAATTGAGATCCTTGTCATGTCCCTATTGAGTGTAGCCCTGTGCACAACACTTTTGTACAAACCATTGCTTAGCACCTCAAAATGGTCACCTACATTCACTTGAAGGGCACCAGGAAGGTGTGGGACTATTTTCCAAGTTCCATCCTCAGAATCCATTATCTCTAGCCCTGGATAGCTTTGATACAGAATGGTTAAGCAGCTGTAGTCTGAATGTGGTGGAAGGCCTAATGCAAGCTCTGGTTCTGGACAGGGTGGGTAGCAATTCACTGCCATCACTTGCATCCCATCTTCAATCTTTGTACTTAGATATGTTGGATTTATTTGAAGACTTTCAATGATTGCTCTCATCACCTCTAAACTCACTTTCTTCACTTCTTGACAATATCTACCCATCTTCTCCCTGTAAATTTTAAAGGAATTAATTTCAATTATTATAAATTTTCTTTCTTGTATTATTATATTATTCAATGTTTGCAAATTTGACAATTGAATGAAGAGTGGACAATGTATTAGATATGCATGTAATGGAATGGAATTCATGTGCTTCTTGTTTTGACTTTGGATATTTCCAATATGTTATGAATCAGATGTTAAAGCTTATCCACAGTGCACATGAGAAAACCGACAGATGAATGTAAGGAAGATCTAAGACATATATATCTAACTAGTGACATATGCAAATACAACATATAGGAGTTTAGTGATGTCATGGTCTTCAATGACTTTAGATTATTTATACAACAAAATTGAGTTCCATTGTTGATCAGGTGTAATAATGAATAATATAAAAGAATATTTTTTACATTGTGTTCGTTTTATTTTGTTTACTTTGATGCACAATGCGTACACGTGCTCACATATAGTATAAAACAAAGAAAAAGGAACTATTTTTAAATATAAAACTTTATTTTGATTTCAAAAATACCCTCACACACTTTTTAAGACTAATATATAAATATTAAATGATTTATAGATCATTTCCACAACACATGCTCAGGACTCAAACTTAGTTTGGTCCTCTCATTCCAATTAACCGCTTGTAAATTTACATTAAAATATTTGGTTGTTATTAAGAAATGCATGTAGAATATACAAGAATATGGTTTTTGTGGTCGGTGAAGTTGTAGGCTGTTAGGTAGAATTGGCTTGAAGTCAATAACAAGCTAGATCACATTTATAAGCCAGATTTACCCACATTTAACAGAAATTAAACACAATTAGAGCCTATTTATTTACAATTTTTAAAAATTGTTTTTTTTTTAAATAAAAAATTGAAAAACCTATTTGACAGAAAATTTTTAAAAACAGTTTTAAAAGATGTGACTAATTTTTAATTTTTAAAAACTAAAATTCTGAAACTATTTTTAGATATTTCAAAAAATTATTTTTTTGTTTTTGTGTTAAAAATTATAAATAAATTATTTTATTTATAAAAAAATAATTTTAAAAAATAGTTTTCAAAAACTAAAAAATAAAATGGAATCAAACATGTCCTTAGTTTTTATCTATCTTTTGGTAAACATGATTTTTATTCAAGGGAATCATTTTATATATATGGATATTCAGTGGTCAAAACAAACAAAGTTACCTCTTTGTTATCAAAAAACAAAGTTACCTCTTTTTCCCCTTAAGATTATATATTGCTCAATTAATTAATTTGAGATTGAGTAAATGAAATTAATACCTGTAGTAAGGTGGATTTTCTGGCCACAAGTGAATCCAATCGTTCAAGGGGTGAGCATAGTGTTTGAGAAAAAGCCTCCAAAACTGAACCTTATCAACCCCATCTTTTAAGCTCGTTCCACACCTTACTGGCTTGTGTACATCATGTGACATCAGCTTCACCTTCTCTTTTGTCGGTAAATCAAAAAATTTGGAAGCCACAGATACAGCCTCATCTATCACTGATTCACTCACTCCATGGTTCACAACCTGAAAGTTTCCAAGTTCAACCATACCCAAAAAAGAAAAAAACTGATTTGGTTCATCTAAATTGTAAGATGCACTTTTAAGAATAAAGTGTAAAATTATAGTACTGATTTAAAAAATTAATAATTGAGATTTTAATAATTTTACTAATTAAATATTTTGAGTTAATCTCAATATTAATTTTTCAAATCATTAATTATAATTTCATAACTTTGTCCTCTAAAATACACTTTAGAGTAACCAAATGCTTGAAAAAAAATATCATGTTAGTAAATCAATTAGGACCAATAATAATATACTTGATATAAGAAATTAATTAATATACATTGTTAGTATAAAATTTTTTACACATATATTCAATGGTGTGCTGCCACATCATTTAATGAATATATGACATCTCATATGTTATTAAATTCAATAAATGATGTGGTAACACATTATTAGATATCTGTGTAAAATTTCTTTACATTTACCGTGTATATATATTAAACTCTTCAGTCTTCATATATAAAGCTACAAATTACATAACATGTTTATACTTGTTCTCTTTATTCAACATAGTACTAATTTCAAGTCTCATTTGAGTGTAAATATTTTACAAATTTTAGGAAGAAAAAAAGAAAATAAAAAGAAAAAAATCTTAATCTCCTATCTCCTATAGAATTGGGGGGTGGGGGGTTATTGTGGTTATTTTGCATGCCAAAAATAAGGAAAAAACGAAAAACAGAGTTTGGAATAAAAAATAAAATAAGATGCTACTGACGTAACATATTTAGAACACTTAAATGCTGAACCTGCAACAAATTACCCAGATTGAATGCCAGAGTATGCATTCTTGTTATAAGATGCTTTCTTAGTTATAATAATAGAAAAGAGGGGAAGTATAGCATGTATATAATAGTAAGCATTTACTATTAATATATATTAAAAAGGTAAATTTATTTTTATAGTAATAATAAAATTAAAGCTATATGATGTGTAAACAAACTCAAAATAATAATAATCTAGACTAGAAAGAAACTCACTTGAAAGAAACCCAAACGACGACATGCATCTCCAATTTGTTGAATAACACGAGACCTTGATGCTGTGCCATTCCTAAGAGCAGCCATGTCAATAACAGCGACATTAGCATATTTGGGTGTCAATTTGGGCCTATACAAGGTTGGAATCACGTATTGTTGAGGAACACAAGAGAGACCCCTCTCTTGAGCACAATCCAATGTGAAGAATGAGCTTGGGTTCTCATCACGCTGATCCATTTTCACAACCAAGAAACTCAATTAATTGAACGCTCGATGTCTGTCTCCATTGAGACACTAAATTAGGATTTTATAGCCCAAGTTTGGTTTGAAGCCCATACTTGGTGACTAAGTTAGTTAATACGTTGAATTGAGACCTATATGATTGTACAATTAAGAGGTACAATACAAGACGCGCCTTTTATTCTATCTTGTTTAATATGAATTTGGTCTAGTTTGTGGAATAAGAATATATATACTCATTATATTACAATTTTTAAACTTAGATAGGTGTTATTGTTCGCTTTTTTGTATTACCTGATATCTATATACAAGTGACAAAATAGGTAACAAGAGACAAGTAATTTATGCAACTGTATGCGGAGTTTTGAACCATATGTGCAATTCTAGTATTTGAAAATTATATAAACACGTTCATCCATTTGAGCGTAGGTTCATGCAAAACCACTTTTCCCTCCCCAGAATGAGTAAACAACAGGCCTCAATCAATCTCAAGTGGTATATATCAAACTTCTTTAATGTTCCAATTGCTCGGGTGTAAGGTCATAAATGCGGCATGACGTTATAGAATCGTAACACAACTAGCATGCTTATGCTTATCCATAAATTTTTAAATATATATATAATAGAGAGAGTGAAAAAATTAAAAAATATTTTTATATTAAAATAAAATAGAGAAAATTTACAAATATTCTCTTTTTATGTTTAGTTAAAAGGAAAATTTGAAAAGAAATAATGAAATGATTTTTATATTTTTTTCATATAATTAGATAAGTAAATTAATAGATAAATTTAGCATTTTATATTTTTTTAAAGGGGAGAGAAAGAGAGAATTTACATGATCGTATGTTCTTTTTCTCTTTCTATTAGTTTTGTAATAAAAAAAATCTCTCATTTTTTCTTTATTTCCTTTGAGCTTCTCACTAGCTCCTATCGTTCTCTAGTTCTTTTTTTTGGTCTGAATGGTATTATCGTTTCTCTAGTTCTTCATTTGGTGCCATTTGTCGTTCTCTTTGGGCACCCTTTTTCTGGGTTAAAATAACGTGAAGCTTGGTTTAGTTTCCTTAATTTTTTTTTTTTGCAAGGAAAGCAATGAGATTCAAACCTATAATCTCATGTTAAATTGCTCAAACCCCAACCACTAAGTCCATCCTAGTAGGTAATTATTGTTTTTTGGTTGTTGTTTTCCTCTCCCCGGTTTGTAGTGTGTTAAGTAGAATGAAAAAAAAGGTGAAAAGAAACAGGGAAAAGAGAAATGAAGTTGAGAGAAAGTAGTGAAGAAATTTGATTATTTGATATATAAGGGAGAAATATGAATGAAATAGAGTGAAAATAAGGTGTTATTTTTCTCTTATCTTGTTTGATATATAGAGTAGAAATAGAAGAAAATATTTAGAGTGAAAGTAGATCTCCATTTTATTTCTCTTCTCTTGAGGAGAGGAATTCTTTTGGATATGACATACAACTTTAAATTTCTCTTATCTCTAATTTATCTCCTAACCAAATAGACAAAGATTATTCTTTCCACCTTATTTTCTCTCTCTCCCCTTTATTTCTTTTTAGACAAACCCTCTAATATTTAGGAGGGTGTATTGGTTTAGGATTTTGCAGGATTTTAAAAGACTTTTTCTGGGTAAAAAAGTCTGTTGGTATTCAATCAGGATTTTCTATCACTTAAAAATAATCCACTAGTATTCAATCTAGATTTTTAAGACTTTAAAAAGAGTATGTTAAAATCCATCGGTATTTGTTTGAGATTTCCTAGAACTTAAAAACAATCCATAGGTATTAGAAAATATAAGGATTTTAAGGGCATTCTTTTATTAGATGGATTTTGAGTGACTTTTTAGTAATATCTATAAATACCAAATCCATCCAACAATCCCACCCAAATTGAAAGGATTTCTGAACGTGACTTTTCAAGTGCTTCATTCTCCAACAAGCACAGAGTCACATAACCTTTCTTTTTCTCTCACCTCTTCCCCCAACAAGCACCGAGTCACAGATTCACCGATCTTCCGAATCTCTTTCGTCTTGATTTATTGGAATGTCATCATTATGGAACTCCGAAGAGAATGATAATGAAAAAATCAAAGAAAAGAAATTTTGATCTATTAATTTTGTTGTATCATTATTATCGTTTATTATAATGTTTGTAGAAAGAGTAGGCATCATATAGGTTTTCAAATCTTTTTTTCTTCAAATCCTTTGCATCATATAGGCTCAACTGGTTAATGAATCGGTTAATGAAGCGGTGGAGGAGTCTTCATCTTCAACATTACCGGTTAATAAAGACCATAATATTGAGCCTATTATTCAAACCCAAGAGCAAGAACGAGAAGACGGTAATGCTTGGAGGAGTAGTATAGCTATGAATATGTGGATGAACGCTATTTAGGAGGACATAATATTATGGTGAATTAACTAATAACTGTATTATTTTTACTTTTATTTATCCCGACTTTTTTTTTTAATTATTTTTGTGTCGTTGGCCCTTTTTTAAATTTGAATGTATGCAAAAGAATCTTGAATTCTTATAATATGTAAGAACTTCACGAAGTCTTGCAAAGTCTATAAAGTCATATAGAGTCCACAAAGTCCCGCAGAGTCTATGATACAAATCCATTAAAATCCTGACTTAAAAATTCTTGAAATTCTTGCAGAATCCTTAAAGTCATGAAAATCCTATAAAGTCTTTTAAAAATCTGCAGACTTTTTTCGGCTAAAATGTCTTTTAAAATCCTAAACCAATACACCCCCTTAAGGTTTTAATATGATGACAACCCTTCAAACAAGTAAAATTTTAAGAATCCTCCTGAGTCTCATTGTTATATGATAAATTTGCTTAAGTGTGTAGAATCCAAAATTTGAGTTAGCTGCAAAAACATATATATATATATATAAAGGAGAACAAGCACACTTCATTGAATATATTACACAACAAAGAACTGAGAAGCAAATCTCTTAGATTCATGCAAAAGCAAACACTAAAAAGCTAAAGCCTTTGTTGGAAATACAGGGAAACATTAGAAAGGGGGGTTTAGTAGTGTTTCAATGGAAAGTTTTTCTGTTTCAAAAATATTTTGAAAATTTTGCTTCTGAAACTCTTCAGATGATGGTTATCAGTCTGAAGGTTTTAATTACTTTCTAAATTAAGTTCAGATTAAGAAATTGGTTAAAAACTTTGTTTGATTCAGAGAAGAATTTTTCATTTCGATACTTTTCAAACCCCTTAGTTAGATTAAAACTGAAAAGAAATAGTTAAGGGATAGATAAAAACTTAGCCAAGAATTTATCCTGGTTCACTCAGCCACTGTGAGCTACGTCCAGTCCCAGGGCAAAAACCAGCACCTGGATTTCCACTAATCTTGCAAGATAACAAGTATTCTTTTTCTTTCAAGCCTCTTCAGGCTCTACACCAAGTATTATTTCTTCCACCAAGCCTCTTCAGGCTCTCAGACACTTAACCAAGTGTAACCCAAGTATTCTTTCAAACAGAAAGCCTCTCCTGGCTTAAACACCCAAACTGTTTAAGGTTTGAACAGAGAAAAAATTAGTTCACTATCCTTCAGATGATAGATTTGAACTTTAAATGTACAGAAAACTGAGATTCACTCAGGATAAGAATTTGAGCAAGAGTATAAGAATATCAGAGTATATTTTTGCAGTGTGTTCTTTTTTTTTATAGGAATTCTTCTCTACTTCTTCAAATCTGCATGAGACATATTTATAGTCTTCAGGAGTTAATGCCCGTTGCCAAATAGCATTAAATGCTCAAGGAGACGTTTGACACAAGCTCTGACCAAGGCATTCTGAGCAGACTAGGTGCAGCAGGTCTGCGCACACAAAGCTTTTTGGCAGGAACAGCAGCGTTGCAGACTTTCCTTAAAAATGCTAAGCACTTGAACGAGGAGAGAAAGCAGCTCTGACTCTTATGCTGAAATAGGTAAGATCATTGAAATGAACGTTCCTCGTACTTAGCAATGTCTTCAAGGGTCAAAAGTCCTGATGTCTTCAGCTTTCAGATGCAAGGAGTGCTTCAGATGAACTTCACACTTTCAGAAGATAAACACTCTTTAGAAGGTGTTGTATCTTCAGACGATCTGAAGCTTCAGATGGTGTTTCTCATTCTTCAAGATCTGAAACATAATATAATATTGTGAAAGAATATTGCCATATAAATTCATCTGTATTTTATATTTGTTGTTCATTAAAACTCTTTAAGGGAATGAGACTCAGAGTATTTTTAATTACTCAAATTATTTTTGAGACTCAACAGCCTTAACTCATAATTAAGCAGATACAAAGGAGCTTTATCTTAGACGCAGAATCAAGAATCCAGATGCAATATGCTTGGTCAAATACTCAAAAGCAGACACACATGTCAAGACCAAGAAGCATAAACAAGAAGCACAAAGCCAGAAGCAAGCACACCTTTGTTGATGTGGACATTACCTGACACAAAGCTGAAAAAAGTTGTTGAAAGTTTCTAACAGCTATAAACGACTATGTCTCCACCCCAAGCCTATAAAAGGTGTCAAAGAACTCAGAAGCAAGAAGAACACTAAGTTGAAAAGAGCCAAAAACACTGCACAAGTTATTTGTCTGCATTCTTATCATTCTCATTACTTATGACCCACTATTTCTTTACTGCTCATCAACTCTTTGAGTTATGTGGGATTTTTATTTGTAACCTTGCTTGAGTACCCTACTGTTAATCCACACTCTGTGTGTTAGTTCACTCAAGCACAAAACCTTTCATCTTTTCTATAAACTGCTCTTTTCCACCAAGTAAGAAAATGAATATTGATTGTGGTGTTGAGTTGAGAAGCCTAGAGAGGCTAGTGTAAAGACTACTTAGACGTCGGAGAGGCTCTTGAAGGAGAACACTTGTAACTTGAGAAAAATTAGTAAAATCTCACTGAGTGTGAGGATCGGACGTAGCCCTGTGTGTTGAGGGTGAGCCAGGATAAACCCTAATGTGTTATCTTCTAACCTTATCTTTGTTTCCATGATGAGTTTCGTTACTGCATATCAAACTATTTTTGAACATATAACTTAATGTTGTTATTAATTCAACTCAGAATCAAAGGTTTTATACCTTAAGAATTAACTAAGTTTTCCATTTGATTCTCAAAAGCATTTTTAGACAAATTCACAGACAAGAATATAACATACTTAGAAACTGTTGTTTCTAATCATATATTCACTGAACTAATTTTCTGATAAGATAACTTGAGAAGCAGATCTGAAAAGAAGTTACAATTTTCAGGCAAGCTTAGAAACGTCTCAATTCAACCCCCGTTCTTGAGACTTTTCCAACTACAATTTCCCTTCTACCAAACAAGGGGTTAGTGTTATGGAATTTGTGTGTGACCATGCAAAAAGTTCATGTGGATGTGAGTGCTTTATACTTATAGAATTGATTAGTGGTTATTTTAACCTAACTCGTCTCGATATAACCTGAGACATTCGACCCCCCTTATTGGGAGAAAAAAAATTAAAGTGCATTTTATTTGATAAATAGGATATGAGATTGAGTGCAAATGTAGGTCCAGTGACAAATACAAAAAATGTAAGTAGTGGGGGGAAAACATACATATGAATTTGCAATGTTAATAATATATCATATTATCATTAAAAGTACAAAAATACATCATACTTGTTCTCTATGAATTTTTAGAATGATTTTCTCTTTTTCAAGAATTTCTCTCTCTGTACTTGTAACCAAATCATCCATCTCTTATATGGTTCTGCATCTGATTCTTGATAATATTTATAGTGGGGGAAGATTTTTCAATTGTTTCCGTTCCCATTGGTATTATTAAAGTAAGTCTAAAAGCAAATACACCAACGAATATACAATATGTTTCTTGGTCTCCACAAGTTTTATAGAAAGATAACTCATCCCCCTAAATTCTGAAAATGCATTATCAGAGCATACATCTATATTAATTTTGAAACCAATTATTTAGTGGCAAAAGTTCTAAAATAAAAAATACAAGCTCTCTCAGATGAGGAAAACTGGGGACAAAGTGAAAAAAATGGGAACAAATGTGTCTCAGTAACAAGTTCTCTCTCTCTCTCATAGCAGGTTGCTTACAGATCTAGAATTGGACCTATAACACAATCAGATCAGGCTTGAAATAGAGTAATTGGGGCAAAATTTAAAGTGAAATAGTGCATAATTTTAAGAATGAAAATGAAAAGATGGAGAGGAAGGAGATGAAGTAGACGCCACTGTTGGAGGCAACCCCTCCAGTAGATAAGTCCTAGTGCTGAAACGCCACTGGCTCATGGAGCCAGATAAGTCCCACAATGGTTTGGGCAAGTACCATCAACCCTTCTTTACTCGCACTATGAGGAGGAAATAAGCTCAAAGCTTTGTATTAAAATCAACATTAAAAGTTACATGAAGGAGATTCTCCCTTATATAGAGGAGGGGGTGGCCAAGTGTAAGCTCAAAATGCAAAGGAGAATTTAAATTCTATCTTACGTGGGTGTTGAACACTCAACCTCGGTGTATCCCAAGCCTGAAAGCAGGCACCTAACTTAAGTAGAAAAAAGGAAGAAAAATGCAACTCAAATAAAATAAAAACTATCAAAGACTTAATTTGAGGCCATGAACATGAGGGCCGTTATAGGAAATTGAAATGCTTAAAAATAAAAGAAATCACCCAATGTGAGTTTTGATGCCTTAACCCTTAAGTAGGTCAATGTTGACCTTTACAAAGAATTCAAGTCTTCATGGATGAGTCTTTGGGCCTTCACACCCCTTGTTGGACCAAGTTGGTCCAATTCCAGTCTTCTCTTCCAAGCAGGTGCCATCCCCTTGAAAAGGATTTGACTTCAAATTGGAATGATAAGGGCGTACATTGAACCAGTAGAGGAAGAGGTTAATAATATGGAAGTAGAAGAATGGAATTGATGAAAATGTAGTGGGAGCTAAGAAGTGACTTCCCTTTGGGTTGAGAAACTCAATACATCTTGTTAACATGTACTCCATAGCCTAAGGCAGTAAAGATAGACAATAAGGATGACTCCCAATCAAGAGAGGTGTAAAAATCATAGCAAGCATATTTGGAAATCATATATACTAAAGGAAAAGATCGATGATAGGGTAAGGAAAACCCCCTTGTGAAGTGTAGTTCTTCTTTCTTAGCCCCCATCAGTAGGTCCTTCTTCTTTTGTTCATCATAATAAACATCATTAGTAAACAAAGAAAGTTTAAGTAAGAGCATTTCTTCCCTTTTGCTAACTTCTTTTCTGTTCTATTTGCTTGTTGTTTGAACTTTCTCCTTTCTTTTTCTCTAGGTTTCCTACTTTCAATTTTTCAATCTTGTCTTTCTCACATCCAACCTTCATTTGTATTTTATCCTCACATATTTCATGAGGAGACATTGGCATTAGAGTGATTTATATTCCTCTATGTTTGAAAGAAAATTCATTAGAAAAGCAATCATGGATAACTCTCTTATCATATTGTCAAGGTATACCTAATAAAACATGAGTAGCTTCCACAGGAACCACATCACACATAATTTCATCTTGGTAGGTTCCTATTGACTAAGCTAAAAGGACTTGCTTATTCACTATAGTTTCCTCCTTATCACTTATCCAAGTCAATTTGTAGGGTTTAGGGTGTTGAGTGGTTCTCAAACCCAATGTTTCTACCATTCTCACAGTAGCAATGTTTGTGCAACATTAACTTACACTATCAATTGTTAATGAGCACAATTTTCCTTTGGTTTTCATCAATTTTTATACTTTGATTTCCTAAGACCCTTCTAATCATAAGTTCTAGTTTTCCCTCGAGCCTTTAGTTAACCATCCTATTTTCTTCTCTTTTTTCATTCTCCTCATCACTATTGGTTGGTGTTGATTCTTCAGAGCTTGCACTTGTGTATTCCTCACTCTTTTATTAACATTATCTTTTTTTTTTCAGGATATTGGGAAGCAATGTTACCCTTACCTAAACATTTGAAGCATTTAATCTCACGATTATAGGTAGAAGTATTAACATTTGGAATTTTAGAAGAGGTAGGGTTATAGTTTATACCTTTGGCCCCTTGGGCACTTCCCTATCTTGATGTTTGTTTTCCTCCCTCTTTAGAACTCTTGGTTAGGTAATTATTTGAGCTACTTTTCTTAAATCTTCCCCTCCTTTTGAGTTGGGTTTCCATTTTAATGGCTTGGTGAACCAAGTCCTCCATTTCAACATACGGGTGTAATTCCACTATATATGTCCCTTATGTCAAATTTAGGCCATTGATGAACCTAGCCATTGTAGCCTTTCTATATTCAATTATGTTGGCTCTTATTAGTGTAAGTTTCATTTCTTTAAAATATTAGTCAACACTCTTAGGCCATTGCTTGAGAGATTGGAGTTTGGTGTGTAACTGTAGGGACACACATGAAATCACTAGAAGGGGGTTGAATAGTGTTTTATAAACCAATCATTTTTATGGAAACTTTTTAAAAACTAAGTTTAGAAGGCTTTCAGACAGTAATTCAGATGTTGTCTGAAGCTTGTGTCCTTGTCTGAATATTTCAGACAGAGGATTTTCATAAAGCTTTTCGTAAATAGTTTTCATAAGATTGCTTATAAAACTTAGTTCAAATTCCCTCTTCTTGTTAGAATAAACAGAATGTAAAGAGTTAAGGGAAATAGAAAGTACTCAGCCAATTTATCTCGTTCACCCTTAAACTTGGGCTACGTCCAGTCCTCACACACCGTGAGATTTCCACTAACTTATCAAAGTTACAAGTATTCTTGTTATCAACCGCCTCTTTAGGAAACACATCAAGTATTCTCCTTACAGGGCCTCTCTAGGATCCTAAGTATTCTTTTCTATCAAGTCTCTTGATATGAATTCATCTGGATTCACGTCACCTCTCCAAGCTCTACAAAAAGTATTCTCCTTACAGGGTCTCTCCAGGCTCCTAGGTATTCTTTTCTATCAACCTCTCCAGGCTCTACAACAAGTAAACGCGGATGATTCAAACTCAGAACATAAGTTCTTTGTTATTGGGTGTACAATACAGAATAACAGTGATCTGACACTGGATATGAAAGTTAATTTTTGTACATTGAATTCAAACATAATCAGAACATCTGACAGGTTCTAGCTATTGAATATTGCTGACTTGAACCAATCAGCTTCTCAATTCTTAAGCTTAGCAACTTTGCACTATGCTTCTCAGCAGCTCTTCATTTCTTTAGTTTTGTTTCACTTCTTTTAACTTAGTGCTTGCACCCTTCCTTTTGATTTTGTAGTATTTCATCTTGAGCTCAATCTAGGTGCTTCTCTGATGCATATGTTGTAGATCTGCTACACTGCACATCTTCATGCATGCTTGTGCTTGCTTTCTTTTGAATATCCATTCTTGCGCACTCGATCTCCTTTCTTTATTATTAATCTTTTTCTTTCTGAGAACACATAGCTCTAACTTAAAGAAAAACTTTCTTGATAGTTCAACTACTCTGAAAACCACCAACTCTAGGAGCAAAAAGAGAAGCTCTGTCTTGATGAATCATCCAAGAGTATATGTACTTGAGCTTGAGAAGACCGAAAAAAGAGACGTTAAGAGATAGGATTATCCGTTGTGAGTCTCTTTTTACAAAGGTACAAGATTGCAGCTTCCTGATATTTACAACTTGACCACAATGAACTTTCCTTATTTGGCTTAACATTGAAGTTCTAGCCAAAAAGGTTGTCTCTTGCATTTCTAGAGTATTGAGGTTGCGTGTAGTTCTAGTACTAGCTTTGAATCGCCACGTCATGTGCCCTAGTACTTCAGACAAACTTAGTCTTCAGACGAGGACCATCATCTGAACCATTCTTACTTCAAACAGATCCTTGATCTTTAGAATTTGAGTCTTCAGAACATGACCAACTTCAAATCTCAGTAGACTTTAGACAGACTTCTTTCAGATCGATGACGCGCTCCATATGAGATGTTTGTACCTGAAATGTTAATGCATTCATCAGTGAGTCTTAGGGGATATTAACTTAGTTTATTTTAGATTTGTATTCATCAAAACTTGAGACTCAACAATAACTCCCTTGTGTAATGTTGAGGTGTTAACCTCTTACTCATTATTGCCCTCATTTCATCCCAAGTTGAGACCAAGGGAATTCCACTCCTCCTCCCATCAGTTTGGAGCTGGTGCCATCATACCAAGGCATAGTTTTTAAACCTCCAAAGAGGCAATTTTTACTTTTTCCTCCTCACCATACCTATGGCAGCTAAAGATTTGCTCTATTTTTAGTTCTAACTCCAAATATTGCTCTACGTAATTTCTACCATGAAAGGTTGGAATTTTAACCTTTACTCCTTTAAGCTCGTTTTATCTCCTAGGTTCTTCTTCCCTCCTAGGTTCCCTCCTCCTTCTCCTTCTCCCTTATCTTCTTCTTACATGCTCTCGCATGCCTATCTTCATAATAATTTTATCTTTCCCTCTAATATCTCCTCCTCATTTAATCTTTATCATCCTCGCACCTTCTATACTCCCTCTTATTTCTCCTTCCTTCTTCCCCCCTTTCCCTCCTATGGGTATTGTTAGAGCTCATCTCTCCATTACTACTTTCAATTTAAAACCTCCCATCCTTCCTTGCTCTACTAAATATTCCAACACTTTCCTCTTTTTGAGAAGAATGTATTCTCTCTTATCTCTTACTTCCAGTCATCTCTCTTCTAAGGTCAGCAAACCTTTTATCCATTAGGCTGGTGAAGTTTCGGGTTACTTCTTCCAACCCAAGCCTATACCTTAGATCCTAGGTGTAAAGGGTGTTAAGTTTCTACTTGACATATTTTAAATTTCAAAATAATCTTTGGACCTTTCCTCCCAACTAATTGTTTCACTCTAAGAGATTGAACACTCTTGTATGTCACTCTTTTTAGGCATTTTCTATAGTGTTCACTCTTGCCTCTTCCACTTGGTTTAGGGATTAATTAGGATTACAAAAACCAAAGTTCGACCCTACCCAAGCGCGAAAAGCTAGAAAGAATGACACTAAGAATTATCTACGAATGCCAAAGGAAAAAATGGCAGAGACAAAACTAAGAAATTTAAAGAACTGACAAGCAAACAAAGCTAGTTTCAAAGGAATGAAATGCTAAATAAGATGAAACAAGAAGACACAAAAATGATTGCAGAGAGAATGAAATGTTGATAGTTTTGATTTAAGTGTAAAGTACCTAAGTTGCCAATTTTGAAAAATAGCAAATACAACTGAAATTCGGAATTTTTAAATGAAAATTACACCAGAAAAAGGAATATGAGTTGGGCAATTTCTTAATTCAATTTTTTTAATGATGGGGTCTTCTTTTTCACTACTCATAATATTTTTTTGTACCTCTTTTCTATTATTTTGAACTTTGAGTTTTGAATTTTTCTTTTCTTTTTTTTTTTTTATATTTTTTCCTTTTGGCCCAACTTAAACAATTACAAAAATTTGTAAAATAACTATTCTAAATAAAAAAAAATTGTGTGTATCTCCCCTAAAAACTGGATCAAAGTGTGTTTGTTCCTAAAGAACAAATTGATGAAACTAAGCTTAGATAAAAAAAATTCCAAATTTGGCTTTTAAAAATTTAGGCAACTTGAAACAAAAATTCTACCAGGCATAACATTATCCTTGAAATTCAATCCTCAGTAAGTTGTCACACAATAGACAAACGCGTTTTCTGATTAAAGTTTGTGGATCAAAATTGGTTTACCTTATGAATTCCAACATGAACATGATGGATTTCATGAAGATCCTCAAGAACAACACGATCTAATCTTAAGCATTTTTTACGATCAACCACACATTTCTTAAGGACTAGCTAGCGCAAAATTTAGATTTGCAATTAGATTTACAGACAAAAAAAATAGAATAGGAGCATAATTTGAACAAAACATAGCACAAAATATGCGCGTAAAATGAAGGAAATTAGCGCAAAATTAAGGCTAAAAACTAAAGGGGATGAGTTGAAATTAAAAGGATGGAGAAAAACAAAATTTAAACGGTAGAATTGAAAAGAGATGATGAATAGAAATTAAAAGGATGGGGAAGAACTGAATGTAAATAGAAGAATGCAAATGGGGATGAGCAGAAAATGTAAAGTTATTGGGGAAGAATGTGGGTGAACGATCTTTGGAAAGTGAAAGCAAGAAGTGCTTCCACTTACCACAATTCACCAAAAGAAAAAGAACAAACACATAGTGTAAAAAGAACCAATGAAGAACAACTCAAGAACAATGTAAGAGGAAATTTTACTAACCCCTATGGGGTGGTATTTGCGCAACCAACAGCCCCTTCTGACCAAAAATTCACACAAATCAAGCAAGCTAATAGCAGTAGAAAGGCACATCAAGCTCAAGAACAGTTTAAGTCTGAAATACAAAGGAAATTGATGAAGAAAATACACTAAAATTATATTAAAAAATGGCACCAAATTCATCCATGTGAGCGCGATTTTGAATTTTTGATCCAGCCCAAGCCTCCAGGAAGTCCAATTCAACGGTGCTCTGATCACCAATTGATAGTAGGTTGCTTACTAATCTAGAATTTGTGAAGTCTATAAATCAGTTTGAGCATTCAAACTTGAATCAAGACTTACTATCCTTAGGTTTTAATGATTAACAAATAAGATTATATAAGCAGATTCTATTGAGAAAGGTATCGGTTTGTTAATTGTGTTTCAGGTTGGAATATTCGTCTGAAGTAAGAATCAAAAGAAGAACAGATCAGAAGAAGAAGATCAGATCGAAAGAAGAAGATCAGATCAGAAGAAGAAGATCAAATCAGAAGAAGAAGATCAGATCAGAAGAAAAGAACAAATGCAGGATCTGAAAAGAAGAAATCTACAAGAAAATCAAAGCACTGAATCTGAAAAGATGAGAAGATCTGTCTATCTGAAATGTATTCACTGTCTAAAGACCTGAAGACCAAAGTAAATTTTCAACTGTCTGAAGACCTGAAGACTTGAAGACAAGAATGAAGACTTGACTATCGTCTGAAGAGAAGGAAATGAGTAGCACAAAATCTGAAGAGAAGAAGAGTACACCACAAAGTCTGAAGAATGCTCGTCTATCTGAAGCATTTTCATCGTCTGAAGAATGCTCGTCTATCTGAAGCATTTTCATCGTCTGAAAAATGCCTGTGCATATGAAGAGCAATAATCATCTGAAAATATGAGGATAATCTGAAGCGGTCTACAAACAGAATCAAGAATTGATCTCTTGAAGACATTGCTAAGTGTAAAGCACACTCTACCAAATAGACTACACTTATTTCAGAACAAAGGCTAGGCATGTTTTTCTACCTCGACCAAAGTCTTGCATAAATAAGGAAACTCTGCAATGACTTTCTGCAACGCCTACTACACCTGCAACAAAAGGATTTGCGTGCGCAGACCTACTGCACCTGCACCTGCTGCTGCCCAGAATATATCAGAAGACTGAGTAAAAGCAATAAGAAAGATGTTTGAATTAAGTTCACAAAATTCAACATCTTTATTCATCTAAATCTCAGAAGAAGAAGAAGAAGATGCAAAGAAGAATAGAGCTGTAACCGTCTAAAGAAAAGAAGAAACATCTTATCAGAAGAAAGGAGCTTATTGAAAGCATCTCAATCTGAAGAATTAAAATAAGCTTGAAGCTTTCATTTGAAAGAAGCATATGTTGAAGTTGATAACATCAAGCTGAAATAATGCAACCATCTGAAAGCTTATCAACCTTATGAAAGTATGAAGATTGAATACTCTATGAACAGAATGTCTTGGCTGTCTGAAGTAATAAAGACTCTCAACTCTCTGACTACGTGTACAAATCTCAAACTATGGGAAGTCTCAACAAAGGCAAAGACCATGAGTTCAACAACTAGAATATTGTTCAAATATTCTAGAGAAGAAAACATAAGAAGCTAAGAAGCTAGCACAAAATGGGAAAAAAGGACAAATCTAACGGATACCTCCTCACACTCTCAGAGAAGAAAGGAGGAAGAAAATAGAGGCAGAGAAAGAAAAGAAATATCTACCTACAAGAGGAAAAAGCTATCAAGGTTAAAGAGCTCATCTGGAAGTGTGTCAGAGCTATGCCATCTGCACACCTATTCTACTCAACGAAGAGCAATCGTCTGAGAAGCTAATTCACAAACGGCTATATGAGCCAAATCATCACTTCTCAACGGTAACAAGACAAACTTCAACGGCTATATTGATCAGAACATATAAATAGCCTCAAGAAAGACTTTGAAGGAGAGAGAGCATGGTAGAGATGTGAGATTGGAAGCTTGCAGGTTGGCAAGCCTGTAGACCAACCAAGTCGGCCATGTATCTCAAGTTACACCTTGGTTATTCCATTCAAAAAGGGTGAGAATGTAACCCAAGGAAGCCAATGGTTAGAGAATAGGCTGAAGGTTAAATTCAATATCTTCTCAGCCAATTCTCATAGGATGTTATTCCTCATGTCAGAGATAGGATTGTACCTAAACTTATACACTTGTATCACTGTCTTAACCTTGTACTTAGATTTATTCATTGTATCCTGAGTAGTACTCAGTTAACCTCTAGTACAGGAAGAGATTAAGTTTATGTTTCGTGGAAACTTAAACTTAGTTCTTTTTGTAAACACTATATGTGTCTGAGAGCCTAGAGAGGCTTGGTGGAAGAAAGAATACTTGTTGTTGAGCCTGGAGAGGCTTGTCTGTAAAATAATACTGCATATGTTGCCTGGAGAGGCAGTTGAAAACAAAGGAATACTTGTGGTAGATCCTGAAGAGGCTTGATAGAAAAGAATACTTGTATCTGTGGATTCAGATAGTGGAAAATCCAGTGGTGGTTTGCCTTGGGACTGGATGTAGCTCACGGGTTTGTGGGTGAACCAGGATAAATTTTGTGGCTAAGTTTTCTATCCCTTAAACTCCTTTATTTACAGCTTTATATTTTTGTAGGGGATTGAAAAGTATTTTTCATAATAACTTAACACAACAATTTCAATAAACTATGTTTTTCAAGATAATAACTCATTCAGTTAATCTTATATCATTTGAAGTATTACAAAGAATATACTTTGAAGAATGGTCAAAATAACTCTCTGAAGTGAATCTGAAACAATTCTAGTTCTGAAGTTAGAAGTACATTTCAGACGATGATCAATCATCTGAAGTTACTCAGAAACTGTTTTGAAAATATTCTTTGTAATATCTTTCAGAAGGTATCTTGAGATGCATTTGAATATCTAAATCAATTTAATCAAAAGTTCAAACAAGTTTTTGATTTAGTCAGCTTTTCTTAGTCTCTCTGTTTGTCCTTCTTATATTCCGCAATTTCCGTTTTGAACTCTGATTATAACCATTTCACTTTAATTTGTTTTTAATGAGTTAGAAATATTTGCTTAAGATTTCCAAAATGGTAAAATTTTCACAACACTATTCAACCCCCCTTCTAGTGTTGCCTGTGGTTCTAACAGAATTGGACCAAGAACACAATTAGATTAGGCTAGAAATAGAGTAATTGGCGTGGAATTTAAAGTGAAATAGTGCAGAATTTTAAGAATAAAAATGAAAAGATGGAGAGGAAGAAAATGATGTAGATGCCACTGTTGGAGGCAACCCCTCCAACAGATAAGTTCTAGCCTTGAAACGCCACTAGCTCGTGGAGCCGGATAAGTCCCACAATGGTTTGGGCAAGTACCATCAACCCTTCTTTACTCACACTATGAGCTGCTAGGAGGAAATAAGCTCAAAGCTTTGTATTAAAATCAATATTAACAGTTACATGAAAGGAGAGTCTCCCTTATATAGAGGAAGGAGGTGGCCAAGTGTAAGCTAAAATGGAAGGGAATTTAAATTTTATCCTACATGGGTGTTGAACAATCAACCCCAACCTATCATAAGCCTTAAAGTAGGCGCCTAACTTAAGTAGAACAAGGAAGAAAAATATAACTCAAATAAAATGAAAACAATCAAAGACTTAGTTTGAGGCTATGATCATGAGACCTTTTTTAGGAAATTGAAATACTTAAAAATAAAAGAAATCATCCTATGTGAATTTTGATGCCTTGAGCCTTAATTAGTTAGTAGGTGAATGTTGAGCCTTATTGGCCCAAGCTAGTGCAATTCCAGTCTTCTCTTCCAAGCAGGTGTCATCATTCTCACATAGGGCTTGAAATATTTTGTTTAATTGCTTTATCTATTTAGTTAATTGTCATATTCATCGATTAAAATGTGGAAATATGATGTTCAACAGATTTTGTTAATACATGATGATTTGTTATACATATATACATTATATATAAAACATTAAAAAGTGAAAATCTTGTGGGACAGTTGCCCCCACAGTCATCAATGTGTGTGTCATATATTGTGTAGGTCAATCTTTAAAATATGTGGGACGATATTTATCCTTGAGTGTAAGGATTCTCTCCTACTATTTTACTCTCTAACAATTTTAGTTATGAAATAGCTAGGCATCAATTACATATTTTATTTACCTAGTGTTTTCATAGTTATTACACCTGAGTTTTGTTGGATAGGCTAAAGAAAAATCAATTTGATACCCTTAATGTGATACTCTTTATAAACTTGTGTAAATTGATTTTTTTATCACTTTTTTATCATGTGATATTTCGATCAACTATTATATTAAACCAAAAACACATTTCATGTGATATAGTGGTGGTGGGATTAGTTCTCTAACAAAGTTTTTTTATATCACGCGTGTTTTGAAATTGTCACCCTTTAAAATAATCAATTATTTTATAAATAGTACTGTAAAATAATTAATTATTGCGAAAATTAGTTTTGGTAAAAAAATGAAAAAGTAATTAATTACTATAAAGAGATAGTATATGAACATACTGTAAAGCTTATACAATATATTTTCATTGTAAAAAAATTATATTTTATCAAATTAAAAAAAGTAAGAGTAATATATTAATTTTTACTTTCTCTTCATTTCATTAATTAACAAAATTTGTGTTATCTTTATTTTCTCTAAATAAAGCGAATGCCTAAAGTCTATTTATGTATCAATTTATAAAGATGTAAACGAAAATTCCCAGTACAACTTTTCTTCAAAAGAAAAATTAAATTGTTTCTTTCATAAACTCGGACTATTTGGAGTTTTGGACTTTAAAACACTAATTATAATATTTTTTACACTTATCACATTTTCTTTTATATCTCTTCGATCCCCCCTCAATCGATTTCTAGCTCTCTCTCTCCCCTAATCTCTCTATTTATCCTTTTTTTTATTTAATTGATATACACTGTCAGTGTAAATAAGTTTTACATAGATATCAAATGGTATGTCGTCACATCATTTAATGAATATGACAACTCAGATGTTATTAAATTCAATAAATGATGTGGCAGCACATCATTGGATGTCTGTGTAAAATTTCTTTACACAGACAGTGTGTATATATTAAACTCTTTCTTTTTACGTTGTGGTTGGTTTAATTAGAGAAATGGGGAAGAGAGTAAGACGAAAGAGAGATGAAAAAAGAGGGAAAGTATGATGAATTTGGATAGAAATAGAGGTTTTTTTATTTGAGATAAATATATAGAAGAGAAATGAATTTAAATAGTTATTTGGTTGGATAAAAATAGAAGAGAAAAATTTATTAATTTTGTGAGTTAATAAAATGCCCTTAATATATATCTTTATTACCGTTCACTTTGTTGGTTAAAATGTCATTTTATACATAGTATCTCTCCCCACTTTCTCCCATCGCATGAGGAGATTTTAAAATCAGTCGGTCCCACCAAAATTAACACTTTCTCCTCCCGGCTAACGATAACCAAATGAGATTTATATAGAATTTTGTGTTATTTCTCTCTCTCGGCTCTCTCTCTTGCTAGTTTCTACACAAACAGGTTGTTATAGTTGTTGCACCCTATTTTTTTATCATCATAATATCTTGTTTTATGCCTTAGTTTTACATTTGTTTTTCCCATCCTTATTACACATATCATCTCTCTTCTCGCTCTTTCCCAAAATTTATTGGCGAGATCACACGGTATGGTTGTTTAGGTAACTACTGTTTAGAATAGCTTTTTGCACAAAATGAAGACAAGTACTTTTTAAAGTTAATTTAATTCTAACACCTCATTTTTTTACCATATACATATTTTAAGTGAGTCTCATCAATACATACCTCTAATTTTTATTTTTTAAAGTTTCAGCATCTTTTTTCTAAAATTTAGCACCTTTATAAATTTAACTAAATGTACCCTACAAATAACTCCACATCTTTATATTTTATTAATATTATAATATAAAAAATAGAAATGGACCCACATTTTATTTAAGAATCCGTGCTTATATAAGCACTTGATGCTTACATAAGGTTCACTCCAATGGTGCTATCATCAATGTTTATTTCATTTCCCAAAATAAGCTCCCCATTTAGCATCACCCATGGTGAACCCTTTAAAAGTGTTGGTCCATCATGGTGTAAGATGTGACTAGCTATAAGTTTTGGTTTAATGCTTTAAAAGTAAAATATCTCTTAAGTCTTGATTATTAAAACAAAATAAAAATTATTCTTTTATAATAAAATAAAATGAAAAATATATATTTTATATTTTAGAATTGAAAAAATCCTAAATTTCATCTCAAAACTTATCATCTCTTTTATCATTAGGCTTCAAGACATTTGATTAACATGGCAAGATAGAATAATAAAGGATAATAGACTTGGATAATAAAATAAGAACATGGTAGAAGAGAGTTGAGAGGTTAGGCAAAAAGAGAAATTCTAGACTCCCCCATGGTAAGAGTTACATTAGAGAATATGATATAATAGCCTAACACAATAAATTAACTTATCTTATAAGGTCTGTAATAACCACCTAATGTACTTGTCATCGACGAATCTACTAAGGGGGATTTTGTACACATGCATATAATCTCATGCTCTCATTATTTCATGGTAATATTTTTGTTACCACTTAATTTTTTATTCAATGAAAAATTAGAGGAATATAAGTATTACTTAATCTTAGTTTCTCTCATCTCAATTCATGAAATTAAATGTGAAAATTATCAAATATTAAAATATGGATTAGAGAAACAATTAAAAACATCATGTGAAGGCAATGGGTATTGTTAGTAATAAAATTACGATATATGTGTGTGTATGTGTTGCCCCCATAATTTAAAATTTCTGGATTCGTCACTGTTTGTATCAATAACTATGTCATTCATTACAGTCTAATGGGAGGTGCATTAAATGTAATCGGACCCTGCCAGGTAGTCGGATAGGCCGAGTCGAGGGAGATAGTGGACAAGGCCGTGTCTTGTCGAGGAACCCCATACAGCACGACAAAGGTGCCCTTAGTAAGTCGTTTATCCATGATACCATATCAGCCAGTTTTGGGGTTGTGTGATCACCCAAATATGGTGAAATGTTTAGTCATGTTCAGGGTGGAGGCCATCTCCACATGGTCTGGAACAACTGAACAAATATGATTGGAATAATGAATTTTTATAAATTAATAATTTAAACTTAAAATAATTACCCCTACACACATAAACTTATTTATTTTTATTATTACATACATATATTAAGATTATATTTAAAATTTTAAAATATATAAAAATAGATATATTTTATGTGTATTATAAGAAATAAAATATTAAGTAACTATTGAATTGCCTTATAAATATAAAATAATATAAAATAGTCTTTTGTATAAATTTTTATATAAAAATCAGTATTTATTTTAGAGATACTAAATTCTTACCATCAAAATATACGAAAACTCATACAACACACTGTTTTCTCTATATCTCTTAATCATATCGCCTATCACATCTAGGCATGACAATCAAACTCGAACCTGTGGGTACCGACTCGTCCCCGCCCCTAAACCCGACTTTGACAGGGAAAATCCGCTTTGACCGAGTTTAAGTAAAACTCACCCTGTGTTTGGTACACGAGAATAAGCAAGAAGAGAAATGGCAGCGAGAGAGTTAAAGGTGAAACACACGTTCCACCTGGTTTGGTAGAGGGCGATATGTAGAAGAGAGTTAAAAAGTAATGTGGGTCCCACGTCGAATTGAATCTTCTCAAATTAGAAGAGAAACGGGAGAGAGGGATGAGTTATATGTTGAATTACAACACTACCCATTGTCATTGGGTGTTGTTAGTGCCTGATACACGTTTTCATGTGTTTTTTTTCATTGAACACATTTTGATTTTCAATTTTTTTAATCAAATTAATTAATTATATTAATTTAAAATGTGTAATTTTAGTTATTATTAATATAAATTATTTGATATTATTTACTAATTAATTATTATAAATCTTAATTAATTAATTATTATAGAATATTTTATATTTTATTTTCATTGATAAGGGTAATTCTGTGAATTTGTATCTTTTCTTACTTTCCCTCTTCTCTATTTCTATCCTATCTCTCTCAAAACAAACAACCTAAAATTCTACTCTATTTCTCACCACTTTCTCTCTTTCCTATTTCTCTTTTTTCTATTTTTCTCTTCTCTATTTCTCTTCTCAATCCAAACAAAGCATCAGTCCCGACCCCTGCCTGTCTTTAACGGGGGGCGGGGGTTGGTTTAGGGGTGCAAGAACCCACCCCGCCCGAACCCGAATCCACCCTGATATAATTAAATAGTTTTAATTATACTTATAGTTAAATAATAAAGATAAATATATATTTATATATTTTCCTTAAAATATAATATAGTTCTTAAGTTGTTCATTTTTTAGGATTATTAATGTGTATATTTACATATTATTTGAATTATAATATATTAGATCTATATGACTTATTTAAAAACGTGTATTTAAGTTATAAACAAAAAAATGAAAAATAGATAAGGTGAAATTCCTACGGATTTCCCTGAACCGGACGGAGACTCACGATGATGGGGTTAAATTTCATAATTTCATATTCGTTCTCTTTCACTTTACTCTTTTTATCTTTGTTTATTATATGTTATATTGTTGTACAAATATTAATTCTCTTCATTTTTAGATAAAATATTTTTTATATAATTATAGTTTAAGTTTTTTTAATTAATATCGGCCTCTTATTTTTTATTTGAAAAAAAATATTTTATTAAAAAAATAATGTAATTGAAAATAATTCAAAATAGTTAAAATCAAGAGTAGTTCTCATTGCCCAAAAACGGTGAGTAGTGAGTCAAACCGCGTGAAGTACTGGCTCTGATGTGTGCTTATTCGGGTATGGGAGGGAGGGAATTTTCTGAACTTTTCTCTCTCCAATCTCCAGAATCAAACTTCTCATCATAACTAAGTGACTGACAGTGACTCTGATGTGACTGGAAATTGCAGCTGCAGCCATGCCTACAGAATCAAAAGGTGAAAATATATTAAATTATCAATTTTCACTGTACAAAAGTTTTTCGGAAATGTCCAATAATCGAGAAATATAAATAAATTTTAATTTAATTTATTTTATTTTATTTACCCAATATATTTTTTATTTAATTCAGTTTTATTTTCTAATGATAATACTTAATGAATTACCATGTGTGTATTTGATTTACATAAAAATCACATTTCAAGCGTGAACTTAGACCAATATTACTTTATGTAGTATTTGTCCCGATTCACGTTTAAAATTGATTTTGATATAATTAAAAAAACGTTATATGTGCCAATAAAAAATATGTCCACTTAAAAAATTTCAATAAAATTAAAATATTTAATTAATTAGTGATAATTTAGGGAATGTGCATGTTTTAGATGATAATGAAAAAATTAAATGAGAATAATCAATTTTTTTAATTAGTGTGAATTTATTTTTTTTATATTTTTTTTGATGGAAAAATAATGGATTTCATTAACCAAAAGACCCGGGCAAAATGTCCTGCGTAACAATGCCAGAAATACAATCAGGAGACTCCTCAACCCATATGAGATCAGGATTAAAACAGGCAAACTTAGCTAAGCAATGAGCAGTTGCATTACCTACTCTAGGTACATGATTAAAAGATAAAGAATGGAATTCATTGGTGAAAAGGGCACAATCCTCTGCAAGAAGTTCAAACTGGGAGAGGCCTCTTTCGGACCTTTTGATGGCTGAGACTAGTGGCAGGCAATCTGATTCGGCTATCAAAGATCTAAATCCCATATCCACACAAAATTGAAGACCAAACTTCAATCCTAGTGCCTCTGCAGTGGAAGCATCAGAGATGCCATTCAATGACCATGTAGCTGCACCAAGGACAATGCCTTCGTAGCCCCGAACCACAGCTGCAGCCCCCAGCGCAGAGTAGCAATGTTTGCTATGTCTGTATTCAGCTTGTAGATTCCTATAGGAGGGGGAAGCCATTTTGGAGGATCTCTTCTGAATTTAATTTTTTTATATTCATATCTAGAGGGAAAAACATATAAGTTTTCATATTTATTAAATGATATGCTAGTATATCACTAAATATCTGTGTAATTTGTACCCTAAAAATATAATATATACACATTAATTAAATACTTATTTTAATATATTTTAAACTTTTATTTAATTATGTAATAAACATTATATTTGACTAAGAATTATTAGTATGGAAATAATGGAATAGAATAAAATAAATAAAGGAAAACATAATAAAATATAGCCATTATTATATTAATAAACATCTCACATATCATGTATAATTTGAGGGTATAAGAAAAATATAAAAAAAACCCAAACTTTTTTAAATTTATCAAAAACATTTCCCTAATAAAATATAGAAAATTTTAAAAAATGGATTTTAAAATTTTCATCAAATTTGAAAATTAATTTCATCGGTAATATACTATTTTAACAATATTTTATAAACATATCATTTTATTTAATTAATTAAAATAAATAAATAATAAATAAATAAATTCAAAAAACATAAAAACCTAAATTGATTAACATATTAACTGAAAAAATGTAATTAGCTTGATTTACCATGTTGTCCACTAATGAAACTCCTATGTTATTTTTCATCTCCATCATATCCATATCTTCCTTGATATTATCTACCAATTTAATATTCTCTATAATTTTGATATTAGACATGATATTAAGTGTATGTTTGGTTTATAGTTAAATGAAATTAATTTTGATAAATTTATAAATCAATTATAAGAAATGAATGATACCCGATTTACGAAGCACATTAGAATAAAGTGATTTAAAATCAATTCCACTTGAATTGATTCTCCATGTTGCCAACATTTGTGACACCCTTCTACCCCAAATACTAATATAATCATCAAATTGAATTATAAGGAAAATTATAGTCACCACCGAGGTAAAAAGGTTCACAAATCCTCATTTAAACAATTACTTAATCCAAATCCAATATGATTTCCACAAAAAGGGTAAAATCTATGTTTTCAAAAGCTAAATTATCAATAGAATAAAAACATAACTTGGCCATGTAAGACCATTTGAAATAATATTTCTAAAACTCTACATATCAAAATAAAGAAATAAAGCTCCTAGACACTTGATAAGTGTAAAATTAGCAATATTTTCATATAGTTTTTATTACACTTATCAGGGTTAAAATAGTAATTTATGCTCCAAAATATCCCTTTTTATTATTTACAAAATTTGTAATTATTTGGTTCAAATTTGAATATGATGCTATTTTGAATAGAAATTTGTTATTTTATGCAGATTTAAAGGAGATTTGGAATGAGAGAGAAAATAGCATCAGAAAGGTGGTTGTTGCAGATTCAGAATTTAAATAAAGAGGAGATAATCAGAGAATCTTGTGGATAACCTCTTCAGTTCAAATCCAAATCAAATAAATACAAAAACAACTCAGATAAAGGGATAAAGGAAAACCATATAAGATCAGAAAGAAATCCAGAAGTTAGATCAAGATTTGAAGGAAAGCTGCAGCGCGTAACACGCTCCACCTGTGCTAAGCGCATGTGGAGTGCAGATCCAGATTGATCAGGCTCCACCTGCGCTAAGCGCACGTGGAGCGCAACAGCAGATTGATTAGGCTTCATGCGCGCTAAGCGCACATAAAGCGCATGTTGCGCAGCAGCTTCTTAACCTAGATCCATATTGACTTCTTGGAGCAGAATTAGGGTTTTCCCACTCTATAAATAGAGCCCCTTGCACAGATCAAGAGGCAGGTCCTCGGGACCCAACACACAGATAGAGAGAGTAGTTCTAGGATTGAAAAATGTGACAAATTTCTCAGTGGTTTGTAATGGCTACCATGAGTAGCTAAGCTCTCCAGTAGGATTTGATGTAGTGGATTCAATCCCCTTGTGTATAAAGAATTCTCTTCTTTTTAATTATGATTCTTTATTTGTAATTTATCGGTATCTTTATGCTGTTTGTAATGCATCACCTCCGTGCGTGCGCCGGGGTGGTAGGCTAGTGCTCTGGATACAAAAAGTTGAACTCCGGCTAGTATTAGAGTTAGGTGAGCATAGAGATGTCTATGAAGCTTAATCTTCGATTGCTAAAGGTACTCGTTTTAGTCATATCGTAATATAAAGATTGTATTCTAACAATTGAAGGTTCAGTGAGTGACACACCCCTTCATAGGTGCTTTATATGAAAATATGGTTAAAATGATAGTGTCAGTTACAAAATACGGGGAATGTTCGGGGTCGCCAACCCACTTTGAATGCCTGTAGAGAATAGTTTCTGACGTTTAATTATGGTGTTATAGGGGAATTTGCGGGTACGATAATTACCAGGCATGCCTTATAATTACTGTAGTTAGACAATACTAAGGTAACTACGAGTATAGTCATAATTAAAAGAAGGGATTCACATACACAAGGGGGGAGATGAAGCGAAGTCAAATCCTAATCCAAAATATTATTCTCTCCTCGCGTTTATCTGTTTTATTTTTATTATTTATTATTTTGAATACAACCAAACCATTTTATAAATTGTTTTCACTGGAAATACAATCGCTATCACTTTATAAATTAAAACCGCTCTCTGTGGATACGATATCTTACTTACTCTATAACTGCTGGACTTTTGGTACACTTTCCAGGATTCCATCAAGTTTTTGGCGTCGTTGCCGGGGAGCGGTGTCTCAATTTGTATAGTTTTAGAAGGTTGAATTTTCAATTGTTCCAAAATTTCAAAAATTGTATTTTAAATTTTAAATTTCATATTTCTTTTTTATTTTCATATTTTATTTTTTTTATTAAAAAAATTTGAAATTTGAAATTTATCTTCAATGCTTATCTTGTTTGAATTCTTTTAGGAATTTAGGATAAGTAAATATCATATTTCAAATTCAAACTTGGTTCTATCTTAGAATTTTAGGATTTTTTTTATTTTTTTATTTTCGTTTTTCTTTTAAAAAAAATTAATTATTTTGTTCCACCTTCCTGAGCTAACAATTGTTTGAGATTCTTGAATAGTGCTTTTGTGAAGACAGGTGTCTCAAAATCAATTGAGAGAAGGGACAACTAGAAGGAGCAAAAGGAGAGAGAAAAAGGGCAAAGAAACAATCTCAACACTCCCTGTTCAACCATCCCCAAGTGAAGAAAAAGTTGAATGGCTTTTGGATGGCAAAATCCACCAAGAAGAAACCTTGGAGATTATGTTAGACAGCAAGAGCCAAAATATTTCTCCCACACATCAAATCAAGGTAATTTTTCCAATTACAATAATTATTCTAACAATTTTTCACAGGATTGGAGAAGTTACCAGTATCAAAATGTTGGGTGGCAACAAAATGTTGATTCATCCTATAAGCAAACTGTTGAAGCTGAACTCAGGGCAGATACTACAATACATAACACATGTTCAAGAATTGAGAAGAAGCTCGATAGACTCATACAAGATATGAATGACAGTCAGAAGGAAAAAGAAGAAGCAAGAAGAAAAAATGATGCTTTGATAGCGCAGCTAGCAGAGCAAAAGGAGTTAAGACTTCAGAAGAAAATTGAAGAAGCACAAGAAAGAGAAGCTGAAGAAAGAGAATCAGAAGAAGTGGATGAAGAAGAGGAAGAAGAAGAAAAGGAAGAGTTCACATATGCACTGCAAGTTAGAGATTTGCCATATCCAAAGAATCCCTCCATGAAAGATCTACACATGCTATTTCCAAGCTTCATGAATAGTGTCAATTGTGTGCAAATTACCAGCCCAATGTTGGAGGCCATGGAGCAAAGGCCTGCCGAGTTCATGTTGGAAATGCTCAACAAGAAAAGAGAGTTTCCTGATGCAACAATTGAACAGATAGTAGAAGCAAGAACCAACCATCAGTCAGAACAAATTTCAGCAAATGCACTTCCCAAACCTGAAGAGCAGTGTGATGACATTGTTCAGCTAAAAGGGGAGGAAATCAATAACAATCTGACTAATGAAGAAGTAGAAGAAGAAAAAGGAGAGGATGAAACAGAAAAGATGGTGCTTAAAGAAGAGATTGACTGTGAAGGGGAGAAAGAGAACAACACATATGAGGGTGAACACAAAGAAAAAGAGAAAAAGAGTGAACAGAGAGATAGTGAATCAAAGCCCAAAGAAGGAAAGGAAGTGGTATCAAGACCAAAGACCATGCTTTATCCAACCAGTCCTGCAAAGGAAGATCAAGAAAGGCATGGTACAAGTGATAATCCTTCCAGACCTCACAAAAGAAAGGCATGCAATCACACTGACCAGAACATGGTAAAGAGAAGAAAGGTCAAGATAGAACCAAATTCAGAGCCTAGAGCCAGATTGAAGATCAAGTGGTCAGGTGTGTTTCATGTCAAAGACACCTGCGAAGCAAAGAAATTGAGAGCAATCAACTGTGAATCATCTAAGCTTCAGGAAAAGAAAACTCATGCACATGAGAGCAAAAAAATAAAGAAAAGAAGAGTCAGGCCAAGGGAGTCAGAGGCATGGTCTAATTCCAGAAAGAAGCCCAAATGGATAAAGTCATTTCACATAACAGATTACTCCAAGGCTAGATTATGGGGAGGATTATGGGCCAGAGAAGGAAAGGGTGCAGCACACAAGCTCACCAAAAGATTCCAGTTTTAGCCACCTTAACAGAGTAGGCGTCGAGCTATCAGACGTTAAACAAACGCTTTCTGGGAGGCAACCCAGAGATTTTTAAAGTTTTTAATTATTTTTAGTTTTGTTATTTTCTTGTTTATTAATTAGGATTTTTCATTTTTTTAGGATTTAGGAAATTTTCAAAATTGATTGAAATAAGTTTGTGGAAAATAAAATATTTTTTAATAGGAAGTAGCACAAAAACGTGACTAAAAATTGCAAAAATCTCATTCTGTTTTCTACGCTTCACCTGCGCTAAGCGCATGTAAAGCGCAAAATTTCAATTTTAGTCATTGTTTTTTGTGCCTCACTTGCACTGAGCGTAGGTGAAGCGCAACAGTACAGAATTTTAAAAAATCTTCTATTTTCTCATGTACTGTTTCTCTACTTCCTAAGCTTTTCTTTTCACTTTTTCCACTCACAAACTTCAATCAATTTTGAAACTTTCAAATTTCATGCATATTTTTCTTTTATTTTTTACCAATTAAAATCTCCATCGATTCTGTTTTCATGATTTGCTCTTTAGGATAGCAACTTTAAGATTATGAATATTATTGATTATCTGCTATCTTTAATGTGTTTTTGGCTGTGTGGAACATGAAGAACAATGTGCATGATTGGAATACTCTTTGTTTTGTGAGTTATTAAATTGGAAAGTGTTATGTTTTATCTCTTTCAAAAATTTTAAACTCTCACTTTCTATGGATTGATTGAGTACTTGTAAAACAAATGAGTATATTCTGTTTTTAGGAAGGCATTATCAAGTGCAGTGAAATTTTTGTTGAGAGTAATTCTTTATGCATGCAATTGGTTAATGATAGGCTTCCATGTTCTTCATGAATTAGTATTTTCAATAAGACATCATTAAAATAAATGTGTTTTAGCAACTAATTATTGTTATTTGACTTTTCAGATGCCTAGGAATAAATTGCTAGTCTTTCCCGTGGCTTTAGCTCACGAAGAGAAGGCATGAGGAGAAGGATCAGAGAATATGATCCCATGAGATTCAAAGAGTGTGCAGGCTGCTGCAAGACCCATAACCAGGCTTGTTGTTTGAAGAGTTCCGGATATTCTAGCAGTAGCCTGGGGACAGGCTTATTCTTTCAAGGGGGAGGTGAAGCAGCAGCATATTGAGAATATGACAAGGGCCCACAGGATACAGAGGGTGAAGATTGACATTGGTGTTTTTCTTTCTTTTCATTCTTTATTTTCTTTTATTTTATAGGATTATATTTTTATTTTTTTTTAATTAGAATTTTTGTTTATTTTTCATTTTTTTTATTAAAAAAATATTTTTCATTTTTAGGATTTAGGATAATTAGGAAATAAATAAAAATTTTTCAAAAAATTTGAAATTTGGCGGTTTAACTAACCAGATTAGGAAAGAAGAAAGGGTCTTGTGATTAATTCCATAATCAATTAAGATTAGGATGCTTCACATAAGAATCTATCAGGGTAGTTAATTAAAATCAATAAATATTTTATCAAGGAATTTAGCCAAGTAACCGGTGAGTTGAGAGCCTAAACACTAAATTGAGAGTTTTTCACCGCTGTCTGTCAACTTTTATTGATTGAGTTTTTGGATCTTCTGCTGTTTATGGAAAATATGGAAATGACAAAGGCAAATTTTTGTTTTTCAATATATTTGCTCAGTGCCTAAAAGCCAACCTTTAATATAATTTTTCCAATTTTTGATAACCCATTTTGAGCCTTATTGATTATTCTTGTTCACCCAAGCCAAATAAATATCTATATCATGTCCCTTACACATTTGGGATAGAGAGCAAGGTGGCAAGCGAAAATAATGGGAAGAAAAGGTTGAAAATCCAAAGAGTGGGAACAGAAAAACAAAAAGAAAAAGAAGATCACTCCCCCTAAAATCAAAAAGAAAAAGTGAATAAATTGAATAAGTTGGGGGGAGTGCATCTTCAAACAAGGAAAGAGGCCTGCAAAGAATTGGAATAAATCAAGAAAGAGATGGTGGAAGGAGAGAAATCCAAAGAAAAGCAACATCCAAAGATGCTCTCTATTCTAGATGTTCATTGTTTATCCAGAAAAACCATAAATTCTTGATAGCCCAGCCTCATTACAACCTTGAAAAGTCCTTTTGATCCATATTAACCACGAACATGCTTAAGAATTAGAAACGACTATCAATCTTAGTTGTTCAGCTGTGATGAAAATATTGAGGGAAACAGTACCCGTGAGCATGAGTGAAATTCCTTGGTATTTTATTTATTACTTTAATTGCTACTCTTGAGAAAATTCAACTTGCTGATTATGTTCTAATTTTGGTTGAGTCATGGTAAAATCTCTTGATTTTAATTTTTTCCTTGATTTGGAAAGTGACTTCTGCCTAATAAAGAGATAATGAAAATTTTTCCTTGTAGTTATTTTGAGAGTTTTATTCAAGGGTGATTTGAAATTTTGACTATAAAGGTGTCTTGCTTGAGGACAAGCAAGAAATTAAGTTGGTGGGTATTTGATAAGTGTAAAATTAACGTTATTTTCATATAGTTTTTATTACACTTATCAAGGTTAAAATAGTAATTTATGCCCCAAAATATCCCTTTTTATTAATATTTACAAAATTTGTAATTATTTGGTTCAAATTTGAATATGATGCTATTTTGAATAGAAATCTGTTATTTTATGCAAATTTACAGGAGATTTGGAATGAGAGAGAAAATAGCATAAAAAAGGAGGCTGTTGCAGATTCAGAATTTAAATAAAGAGGAGATAATTAGAGAATCTTGTGGATAACCTCTTCAATTCAAATCCAAATCAAATAAATACAAAACAACCCAGATAAAGGGATAAAGGAAAACCAGATAAGATCAGAAAGAAATCCAGAAGTTAGATCAAGATTTGAAGGAAAGCTGAGCAGATCCAGATTGATCAGGCTCCACCTGCGCTAAGCGCAAGTGGAGCGCAGCGGCAGATTGATTAGGCTTCATGCGCGCTAAGCGCACATAAAGCGCATGTTTCGTAGCAACTTCTTAACCTAGATCCAGATTGACTTCTTGGAGCAGAATTAGGGTTTTCCCACTCTATAAATAGAGCCCTTTGCACAGATCAAGAGGCAGGTCCTCGGGACCCAACACACAGATAGAGAGAATAGTTCTAGGATTGAGAAAGGTGACAGATTTCTCAGTGGTTTGTAATGGCTACCATGAGTAGCTAAACTCTCCAGTAGGATTTGATGTAGTGGATTCAATCCCCTTGTGTACAAAGAAGTCTCTTCTTTTTAATTATGATTCTCTATTTGTAATTTATCGGTATCTTTATGCTGTTTGTAATGCATCGCCTCCGCGCGTGCGCCGGGGTGGTAGACTAATGCTCTGGATACAAAAAGTGGAACTCTGGCTAGTGTTAGAGTTAGGTGAGCATAGAGATGTCTATGAAGCTTAATCTCTGATTGCTAAAGGTACTCGTTTTAGTCATATCGTAGTATAAAGATTGTATTCTAACGATTGAAGGTTCAGTGAGTGACACACCCCTTCATAGGTGCTTTATATGAAAATATGGTTAAAATGATAGTGTCAGTTACAAAATACGGGGAATGTTCGGGGTCGCCAAGCCACTTTGAATGCCTGTAGAGAATAGTTTCTGACGTTTAATTATGGTGTTATAGGGAAATTTGCGGGTACGATAATTACCAGGCATGCCTTATAATTATTGTAGTTAGACAATACTAAGGTAACTATGAGTATAGTCATAATTAAAAGAATGGATTCGCATACACAAGGGGGAGATGAAGCGAAGTCAAATCCTAATCCAAAATATTATTCTCTCCTCGCGTTTATCTGTTTTATTTTTATTATTTATTATTTTGAATACAACCAAACCATTTTATAAACTGTTTTAATTGGAAATACAATCGCTATCACTTTACAAATTAAAACCGCTACATGTGGATACGATATCTTACTTACTCTATAACTGTTGGATTTTTGGTACACTTGCTAGGATTCCATCAACACTAAGCCCCGATGTCACACATATCAGAGCGAGACCATGTCCCTTCAATATTCAACACATTGAGTGCCCTCTTCATCACCTAAGAAAACCACGGAAAGAGTACGGTGAGAAAAAGAATATAGACATATACATGCAATATAGAAGGCTACCCTTATTCCCACCCATCACCATACATATCATCATTCATCTCAATTCATATACTATTCATTTCACGCATAAGATTCATACAAATATAATTTCACACTTTCATACAATCCCAATTAAGGTGTATGCTCACATCATGCACATGTATAACATCTATCCTAAGAGTCATGATTTGGAGCTCCGCACAATGGGCGCAACTCATCAATTCCCTTAGTTGTTACCAATGATGGCCCTACCGTTAACACCACACGGTAGGTTGCACCCCTCTATGGGCCCGTGCAAAAACATCTGCCCCATCTCACCGGTACCCATTCACACCTTATGGGCCGGTGAGTCGCATAATAAAACACCTCATCTTGGGTCATGCATCGAATGTCCCCCATCATGGTCTCCACCCTTTCCTAGGGCATGCATCTCATGTATCACACCTCATATACTCATGCTCAATGCATCAACATCATTTATACATTTCTCCTACAACATCATCTACTCAATTCATTCCATATCACATCATGGATAAAATTACACATGGAACATCAATAGAAGATAGTCACATAACAATACTTCGTGCCACAGTCAATACATATTGTACATCCAATTTAATCTAATCAATTCCATAATACAATTCTTATATTAGATAAACATCCATCATATAAGTAAAGGATCACCACATTACATCAAAACAACACTCCAATATCAAGTTTGGACCTGGTAATCGATTATCAGAAGTCTGTAATCGATTACCAGAACAGTTACCCAATTTTTAGGCCTGGTAATCGATTACAGGGAGTCTGTAATCGATTACCAGAGGACTGGTAGCCTGGTAATCGATTACAACATGCCTGTAATCGATTACCAGGGACTCAGTTTCATGATTTTTCCCAGAAACACCTGGTAATCGATTACAGACTGGTGTAATCGATTACCAGCAACCCGAGAACGACTGCACCTGCGTTTTTACCCCTTTTTAACCCTCTTCTTCAATCCCTGCTCCAATCTTTAAGTTTCCAACTTGTTTAGACTCATTTTTATTGATTAAAATCAATGAATTCATCAATTATATCAACAAATTACTATAAAATTAACAATTGATCGATTATGAACTCTCACCCCCAAATTCTAATTTAACCTCTTTTCGACAATCTCACTCTCCACTCTCAAGTTCAGCAAGAACATGACAATAGGCATCAAACACACAAATTTCAAACATAATACATACGATTCATCGTTCATATTTCAAAATTTAGGAATCCTAGAGGGACTTATGGTTGCCCTCACTACCCAAGCACTCCAGCATACACATATAGTTGCACCCCTTCCCCCGTACCTTAAAGATGACGATCGAAAACGAATGACAGAACTCTCTTGATGATCTACTTTGCGACACCTTCTCCTTGTGGAGTCGCTTCTCTCCTCCCTAAGGTTTGGTTATCTGACGTTTGAAAAAGGATTGGGTGAAATAGATAACACTTCTCTTATTTAAATTTCTAATTGGGCTGGGCCTACTCCAACCCACCCATCCCTCTTTTTTAATTAAATAATATGATTTCTAACTAATAATAATAAAGATAATATCAATACTATTACTTCTCCATTCTATTTTATTTTATTTTATTGTAGAAATATTAGAATGTTACAACGTTTAATCAAACAGGCTAGGGAATTTTCACGTATAGGGTGAATAAATTCTTAAGGACATTGTTAATAAACACATTTAAGGCTTTAGCATATAGTGTTCGAGATTGACTATTTATCAATAGTTTAGAAGTGGAAGAAAAGTAGCTTGTGCATAATAACCAGACATATTGACCAAATCCATAACCATTTTAAATAATCAGTTATTCCACTTTTCATAATTGATTTTGATATTAGATTCAACTAGATGAAACATAAGTCTATCTTTTTTTTTAGACTGCATCGTTAGACTTTTTGTCCAAAATAGTATTAAGAAATACTACTTATCAAATAAATAGAAAAAAATATTACATGTATGGGGTAGTTTTTGCCACTGTGGCATCTGACTTGGAAGGTTGAGATTTATTTTTTACACTAAATGTTTAATCTCTCAGCATCTTTCAACCAACTATTTCTTGTGATTGAGTGGTGCAAATTGATTAGCGGAATGTGTATGAATTGGTGTTGCATACAGGGCGAGCGTTTATGATTAAGCTAAGGAGCGTCACCAAACCTTAAACGCTCGTCCGATATGAATTGCTTTGGCAATTCTCAATTTATTTCTCTACATACTTGGATATTGGATTTCAGGCACACAATATTTGTGTAACATCCCAAATTTCTAAATTATTTTCATAAACTACATAAGGTTAGAAAGGTGTTTTTATAAAAAGGAACCAGGAAAAGAGGGTAAAAAGCAGAGGATTAGGCTTGGAATGGAAATTTAGAATTTCCATTCTGCAGCATTCTTGGGTGAGACCATTCTCGCTTAGCGAGAATGGTCTCACCCAAGCAAATTTATCAGTAAAAAGTTGGGGAAATGTTTATGGTTTTCTCACTCAAGCGAGGCCCCCTCGCTTGAGCGCAAATCAGGGGAAATTCCATAGATGCTCTATGGAATTGTCTCACTCAAGCGAGCATCCTCTCACTTGAGCGAGGAAGCATATATATGTTCCGGGATTTAATTTTGTCCCCGCTTAAGCGAGAAGACCTCACTTGAATGGGAGTATGGCTGTCTTTTTTTAAAAAAAAACCTCTTTCTAGGGCAAGACCCTCATTTTATTACAATTTGTTTCACTTCTAGAGAGAGATTTCCTAGAGAGAGAAGGAATTGGAGCCAAGAGGAAGAAGAGGAAGTCAAGGATTTCACATCCCAACCCCCTCAACTCCATCCCCCTTCACATTTGAGTTCTCTTACTCACACACCTCCACTCATTTGGTGTGATTCTCCTCTTATGATCCCTATTCTTCTAATCCCTCTCTATTTGTCTTGTATTTGGATGCTTGGTAGTATATTCTCCCTATCTATACCTTTGTATGGTTGTATGAAACTAAGAATATGAGTTAGGGATTTTCTTAAGTTGGGGTTCTTCATAATACTTATGATAGTTGATATTTATTCCAAGAATCATGTGATATGCATTATGGGTGAGTTTTGCACCATGGCTAGGACCCCAGATAATCAGTAAATGAATTTGGCTTCGGCCCCAGATTCGGCTTCAGCCTCATTTCACATTTAAGAAAGATTAGACTTCGGTCCCTAGATAAAACACGAGTTTCAGCCCCTAGCTAATTGGCAGTGTTATACCCAAGGAAGAGAAGTTAGAGAGAGAGAGGTTGTGCTAGGGCTTTGCTTGAAGGAGGAGGAGAAGATGGGAGCTCCACCCAGCCCTCCGGGACTCCTTCCATTCCGTTTGCTCGGTCTTAAGTGAGTGTTAACCTACACACTCACTCTCATTCGGTTAAAACTCATGTATGACCCCTACTTTGTATCTTTCCCCTTCCATATTGCTTTAGATAGATGTATGATCATGTTTCAAGTTTTCCCTAACCCTAGGTGTTGTGATTGTCTAGGATTTTTGGAATATGGTTTTACCCTAGGGTTAGGGTTTGGGGATTTTGGAATTAGGAGTTGGTTTATGTAATGTAGAGCATGATAGAGTTAAGAATTTCCCTATGTATGATGAACATGTGCATTGATCATGGTAACCTAGGTTTTGCACTAAAATTGGATTAGTCGTTATGTGAGACATTGTATGCAGTAGGCAAGGTTCATATTTCAAGTATAAATTCATGTATCATGTCATTAACAAATGTTCATGTTCATATGCACTTCATGTTGCACGAAATTCAAGTAATCATATAATAATTAATCATGTTCGGCTTCGGCCATCAGGGGTCTTCAGACCATCATGTTCAAGTAAATAAGATCGGCTTCAGCCACCATGAGTCTATGATCATTATATTTCATGTGAATCCAAGACCGAGTCCCAATAGGTCTTGGGTTCGGGCCACGGAAGGTTCCCTTTGGGGGATAATCCAGCTTAGGGGGTGGAGAAGCTCAAGTGGTTAACGCTCCAGATCCAGTCATGGGCCATGAGTTAAGGGTCGTAGTCGTGGTTGGGGCGTTACACACAACGACGCCTTTTAAGACCATCATGTTAATTTTTTTAAAACGTGGCTTTGACCTTCAGGTAATGGCGCGCGACTTTATGTTCCCAAGGGAGATATCCCTTGTAGTCTGAGCTCAGGTCTAGCTTCAGAAAAGTGATAAGACCCCATGGTGATGGGTTAAGCACTCCAGGAAATACAAGCTTTATCATGTTCAGTTCATGTTTTAATTGGAAGAATCATCCTGCATGAAAACCATGTTTATTTCAAGTTTAGATGTTGCATTGTTTATAGTTGAAGTGTTTAATGTTTGCATTACATCTGCCTGTTGTTCCTACACTGCATGTTTGGTTACATTCACTAGGACGTTAGTCTCACCACATGTTTGTGGAACCCACTTTAAGTTTTGCAGGGTCCATTTTAGTTTGGGATTTCCAGTCGAAGATTTAGAAGCTTGAGGAAGTTTATGGTCATGTTTAGAATGTAGTAGAATGATCTTGAGGTTCTGTTATGTAATATTACAGTTTAAGGCAGTACTTGTGTAATTATAAAGGTTTATTGAGCCATTGATGGTAAATATCCTTTTAGCTTTTGTTTGTGTTTATGTGTTAGGCTTAAGCAACATTGGATTGCCTGAGCATCGTTGTTTTGTGTGTGTAAAGATATCGGTAATGGCACGAAATAATTTCAGGAATTTGGAACGATGTCTCTAACGGGCATTATTCTTGAATTTAGAAATTAGGACGTTACATTACAGGTATTTGGTGATGTCGTTTGGCTTAACCAATGCTCAAGCCGTGTTCATGGACTACATGAACCGGATCTTCTGGCCCTACCTTGACCAGTTTGTTGTCGTGTTCATTGATTACATCCCGATCTACTCTCGGCCCTTAAAGGAGCACGAGCGACACCTTAGGGTTGTCTTAGGGATTTTGGGAGAAAAGAGGTTGTTTGCCAACCCCGAGAAGTATTAGTTTTGGACGGACATGGTCCATTTCTTAGGTTATGTTATTTCCAGGGAGGGTGTGTCAGTTGAACTTAGTAAGATATAAGTCGTCCTTGAATGGGAAAGGCCTAAAACCATTACGGAGATTAGGAGTTTCTTAGGATTGGCGGGCTACTATCAGAGATTCATTAATGGATTCTCCCAGTTAGTCTTGCCCCTCACTCGACTGACCCGGAAGGATCAAGCCTTTGTGTAGGACGAGAAGTGTGAGAAGAGCTTTTTGGAGATCAAAGAGAGGTTGACCACTGACCCGGTAGTCGTGTTGTCGAATATGTCTAAGACTTTTGAGGTTTATATTGATGCATCTAGCAAGGGACTAGGATGTGTATTGATGCAAGAAAATAGAGTAGTGGCCTATGTATCTAAGCAATTGGGACCCCATGAGGAGAACTACCTAACCCATGACTTAGAGTTGGCGGTCGTGTTATTTTCCCTCATGATTTAGAGGCATTGCCTGTAAGGTGTGAGGTTTGAGGTCTTCAGTGATCATAAGAGTTTACAATACCTATTTGATTAAAGATCCCGGAGTGATAGACACGAGGTTAAGATAGACACTAGAAACCATCAAGAACCCATATGTCATTAGAAATCTCGGAGTGAAAATGGGAGAGCATAGCCATAGAATTTGTTGTGGGACTAGCTAGGGTCCCAGCAGGGTATGACGCCATTTGGGTCATTCTGGATCGGCTGACAAAAACGGCCCATTTCCTACCTATTAGGGCTACCTATTCCCTGAGCAGACTAGCAGACCTGTATGTTAAGGAGATTGTTAAGATCCATGGCATTCCCTCTAACATAATTTTAGATAGAGGCCCCAGGTTCACCTCTAGGTTTTGGAATTCACTTCACTCAGGTTTAGCACTGCTTATCATCCTCAGACTGACGGCCAGTCTGAGAGGATTATCCGTACCCTAGAGGATATGCTTAGGGCGTGCGTGTTAGAGGAGCAGGGTAGTTGGGATAGGTACCCACCCCTCATAGAGTTTGCCTACAATAACAATTTCCATAGCAGTATAGGCATGACACCTTATGAGGCGTTGTATGGTAGGAAGTACAGGTCCTCACTCTGTTGGTATGAGGTGGGTGAGAGAATCCTGTTAGGTCCGGAGTTGGTGGAGGAAACAAAAGATAAGATTAGGATCATTAGGGAAAAGCTTGTCACTACCCAAAGTCGGCAGAAGAGCTATATTGACAAGAGGAGAAAGGACATAGAAATTGAGGAAGGAGAGCATGTGTTTTTTAAAGTAACTCCTATTACCGACATTGGGCAAGCTATCAAGTCCAGAAAGCTTAACCCCATATTCATTGGCCTATTCTAGATCCTGCACAGGGTCCCACTTGTCCTGTATCCATGATGTTTTCATGTCTCTCAACTTAGGAAGTATGTTCATGACCCATCACACATCATAAGCTTCGAATTGGTATAATTAAGGGAAGACCTCATAATTCCCACTAGACTACACGAATTATCGACCAAAGTGTCAAAACCCTGAGGAATAAGACAATTCCGTTGGAGAAGGTGTTCTGGGAGGGTCAGTCATCAGAGGAGGCTACTTGGGAGAAGGAGGATGATATCCGCTCTCAATTTCCAGAATTATTCACTTGAGAAAAAGTTTAGCCTTTAATTCTTAACCAATTTTGAGGACAAAATTATTTTATGGGGTAGAATTGTAACATCCCAAATCTCTAAATTATTTTCATAAACTAAATAGGGTTAGAAAGGTGATTTTATAAAAAGGATTCAAGAAAATAGGGTAAAAAGCAGAGAAGAAGGCTTGGAATGGAAAGTCGAAATTTCCATTCTCGAGCATTCTCGCTCAAGCAATAATGCTTTCGCTCAAGTGAAAATGGTCTCACCCAAGTGAATTCATCAGTAAAAAGTTTGCTTGAGCACAATTCAGGGGGAATTCCAGAGATGCTCTTTGGAATTGTCTCGCTCAAGCAATACTTAGCTTGCTTGAGCGTGTTAGAGTCCCACATTGCCTAGAGATATGGCCATATTGCGGTATATAAGCCTTGGGCAGTCCTTACCTTACAAGCTAGCTTTTGGGGTTGAGTTAGGCCTGGGTCCAAAATCTAATATGGTATCAGAGCCTATCCTAGATGATCCGTTGTTATTGGGCTGCCACTCGTATAGTTGTCCACGCTCCAGATGTCCAGTCCTGGGCGTGAGGGGGTGTGTTAGAGTCCCACATTGCCTAGAGATATGGCCATATTGCGGTATATAAGCCTTGAGCAGTCCTCACCTTACAAGCTAGCTTTTGGGGTTGAGTTAGGCCTGGGTCCAAAATCTAATAGAGCGCAATTCCTAGAGTTGCTCTCTGGAATTGTTTCGCTCAAGCGAGCATCTTCTCACTTGAGCGAGGAAGCGTATGTTCCATGATTTAGTTTTTTCCTCACTCAAGCGAGAAGGCCTCGCTTGAGCGAGAGTGCGCATGTCTGATTTTTTAAACAACTTTATAGGGCAAGACCCTCATTTATTACCAATTGTTTCACTCCTAGAGAGAGATTTCTTAGAGAGAGAAGGAGCCATTGGAGCCAAGAGGAAGAAGAGGAAGTCAAGGATTTCACATCCCAACCCCCTCAACTCCATCCCCCTTCACATTTGAGTTCTCTTGAGGTGAGTATAACTCACACACCTCCACTTATTTAGTGTGATTGTCCTCTTATGATCCCTATTCTTCTAATCCCTCTCTCTTTGTATTTGGATGCATGGTAGTATATTCTCCCTATATATACCCTTGTATGGTTGTATGAGACTTAGGCACTATTTGGAAAAACAACTTAATTAGGTGCTTATAACGTAATCTCTTATTCGATAAGCACTTAATGAATAAGATCTTAAGAAAATGGATGAATAATGAAGAGGCCACAATGTACTTAAATTCTTCATAGCTATTCCATAAGCTATTCTCAGGAGCTTATTGAAATAAGCTGAAAGCAACTTATGGGAATGTCATAAGCTCTTTTTATAAGCTTACCCAAACAATTATATGAGTTCTTATGTCATAAGATAAACTCAAATAAGTTCTTCCAAACACCACTAAAGAACATGAGTCAGGGTTTTTCTCAAGTTAGGGTTCTTCATAATGCCTATGATAGTTGATATTTATTCCATGAATCATGTGAAATGCATTATGAGTGAGTTTTGCATCATGGCTCCGGCACCAGATAATCAGTAAATAAATTTGGCTTTAGCCCCAGTAAAAGGGCTTCGACCCCAGTTTCGACTTCGGCCCCAGTTCACATTTAAGAAAGATTGGACTTCGGTCCCCAGTTTAATAGACTTCGGTCCCTAGTTAAAACACGGGTTTCAGCTCCTAGTTAATTGGAGATGTTATACCGAAGGAAGACGTTCCTTGTAGTTTGAGCTCAGGTCTAGCCCTAGTTAGTGATAAGACCTTGTCTGCCGGGTAATGCAGGACATGCAGGCCATGTTTATGTTTAGTTGAGATATTATGTCCTGATTTATTATGCTATCCTATTGCATTTCATTTTCCTGCTTGCCCACACTGCCTGCTGATAAGTGAAAATTATATGATAAATTAGAGCAATTTTTAGTTCACTTATCAAGGATAAAATGGTATTTTTGCCCCAATTTAATCCCTTTTATTTAATATTAGATAAATTGTATTTATTAATCTTGGATTTGGTTTTGATGCTATTTTGATAGAAATATTGCTCATTTTTGCAAGGATTCGATTTGAAGGAAAGATAACATTAAATAAGGGAGATATCTGCAAGATTTGAAGTTTAATTGAAGACATTTAATAAAGGTTTGAAGATTATTTGAAGCAATTAATGAAGATATCACTGCCAATTAAACAAGGATTCTGCAGACAACCTTTCCAATTAAATCCAAGATGCTCAATAAATGCAAAGATTTCATCAAGAAAAGAGAAACAAGGAAAGATAAATCAACCAAAACCAGTCTCGGGGAGAGATCAAGTTAAAAAAAGGAAGTTTGAAGCTGCAGGACACATTCTGCACTTTAACCTGCGCTGTAGCGCAGGGTGAAGCGCAGAACACATGATTCTTGCCCTGTTGCCGTTTTTAGATAGATTTCTCCCCAAATTTCTTTGTCTTTCCTTAGCCTATAAATATGACCCTCTTGCACCAGGTCAAGGGTGCACGATTATTGTAATTCAGTTATATTTCAGTGATAATGCACCAGTTCTAATTTTAGAATAGGAGAAGAGGAGCGCTTCATAAGGATTGAAGATGGTGACAGCATCTTCGGTGGTTTGTATGGCTACCATGAGTAGTTAACTCTCCATTAGGATTGAATGTAGTTGATTCTATCCCCAAGTGTATGTAAACTCTATCTTATTATTTTTGAGCTCTCTGTCTATAATATTGGTAATCTTATTCTATGCTTAATCCCTGACTTCTGCACTTGTGCCAGAGTTATAGGCTAGTTTCGACTAGGATTGAGGATGAGGGAGCCTAGACATAGGAAACTCAAACTCTGAGTGAAAAAGAGGACTCAATATCAGAAAACCGACACATGAGCGTTACTAATGAGTGATGGGTAGTGACAGTACCATAACGAAGGGCGTTCACAGGATTAGGCCTGTGTATCAATAGCAAAGGTTAGTTGATAGTAATTCCAGGTGAACGACACATGGCCGTATCTAATGAGTGATGGGCAATGTGAGTATCCTAATGAAGGTGCGTCTACAGGATTAGGCTTGGTTTAACAATGAGTTCCTTTACAAATGGAATAATAAAAACAAAATAAGTCGAGGGTAAGTTTGTCGCTTGGGAGAGCCCGCACGGATTACCTTTGAGTGGTGAGGCTGCTGGTAACTCGGGGTCTTAGCAATATAGTTTGTCTACGGTATTATAGAGTAAACCTAAAATAATAAATAGTTTTTACATGCACGAAAGGGTGTGATGATACGAAGTTCAATCCTAATCCAAGTAAAGTGTCTCTAACTCTTCCTTTCTATTTCTATTAATTATTAATCTACAATTTACAATTTCCGCACAAAATATTCTCAAAACCTATTGTTTTCTCTTGATAAATAGATCACGACTATACGCGAATTGACCGTTCCATGTGGATACGATAACTCTTCTTACTATTATACTACTGGATTTTTGGTTCACTTTCTAGAAACCCATCACCTGCTGCATAGTTATATTCATTGAGACACCTTTCTCACCACACATTATGTGGTTTGTTTTAGACTCACAGGTTCCTCCTCGCACCGATCAGTGAGCAATGGATGCTTCAGAGATATTTTGCTTGTATTTTGCTTTTGGGCCCAGGATGTTATGTATTTAATTAACATGCCCTATTTATGATTGAATATACATGTTGTACATTTATTCATTTGTGGGATATGACTGTACATGTGCAGCCTCCAGGCCCTTTCAATTTTGTTTAGGGCACATGTATGATCGTATCCCATGTGATGATTATGTTTTGTATGACCATGTTGGCCTTGATGGCCTTTATATATTTAGTTGAGGTGTTCATATATTTTTTAAGTAATCATTGGAAACTTAAGCGTTATATGATGTATGTATGTGCGATATCTAAGTGGCGCGAAATAATTTCAGGAATTTGGGAATTTTGCTTCCAACAGGCATTATTCTTGGATTTAAAAATTAGGATGTTACAATTTGCAACAATCGTACAAATCTAGTGACTTGTTTCCTTTCAAGTGGATTAACAAAAAGTGGAGGGAGGGCTTTTTTGTACTGAAAGTGGATTAAACAGTCTCCATTCCTATCTTTGAATTTCAGGTGGTTAAACTAGTTTTTCTTATCCTAGAGAAGGGATTCATAAGTGATGGGATTGTGGATACCAAATCATAGCGTCTACTGCCTACTGCAACTTGGGACCAAGCTGCTTTTGTCCTGCGTGTGCCACAGAAGAAGCCCCTAGATGAAACTGAAGAAACACTTAGGACTTCTGCCTTTCCTAGTAAGGTGGGTCATAATACATTTGTTGCCTATGCTTTTGGTTATTAGAGTTAATTGTGGTCTGATCATACTTGATTTTACAAGAGGAATGGACGAAGAACCTTTTTATTGCTTCTATTTGCTACGAACGTACAATTATCTTCTAAAGGGAATTTGTTAAAATAACTATATTTGAATTGAAAAATTGGTTGAGACTAAAAAATTGATTTTGAATTTTTTAAATCGGTTGAGTTTGAACCTAGAAATTGGTTTTAAACCTCTAAAATCGGTTCTAGAAACTAAAAACTGGTTTTGAACCTCTATATTGTGATACAATGATATTATTTATTCATACAAAAGATTAAGTATTGACTATGTATATTAACTAGTATGTAACTTGTGCGATGCACGAGTCTTACATTTGATTTCATAATATTTTTTATATATTATTCATAATCCATGTTAATATTAACATATGTAATCTTGTTGAAAATAGAGTTGATAATGCATATAGATATAAAATTTAATGTTCATTTCATAAATTGCATTTCAAAATATTTTAATATAGAAATTGAGTATTTATCCATTTTGAGTACTTAGAACTTGATATGGTCACTAGAAGAACAAAAAATATCACTCAATAATAAATAAATAGATACAAATAATTGGCAAATAATTTTGATTTTTTGTGTGTAAACTCCACATGAGCAATCCTTCTTGAGCTGGTAACATCCACATCATGGTGGGGCTAACTCTCCCAACATAGATTTTTTTCATCCACAATACTCGAATCAGAGATTTTACTTAAGGGGAATCAAGTATGTACCACTTGAACCAATCACTATGCCAAATTTGGGATACAAGAGCACTTACTTTAGGGCGCTTCCGTGTTTTTAAGTGTTTCAAATGAATGTTTTACCTTCAGGGCGCTTCAAATTTGGGCGGAAGCGCCCTGAAAGTAAAATGTGCAGGGCGCTTCAGAGAAGCGCCCTCTTAGAAGGGCATTAATTTTTTTTTTTAAATTAACGTCCAGGGCGCTTCACTGCAGCGCCCTTTTATCTGGGTAATTAATTTTTTTTATATATTAATTTTCAGGGCGCTTCTGTGAAGCGCCCTTTTATCAGAGCCCTTTTAATTTTCAGGGCGCTTCTATGAAGCGCCCTTATCCGGGCTTTTTTAATTTTTTTTTATTTATATGCAGGGCGCTTCGCGAAGCGCCCTCTTATCTTTGCGTTTTAATTTTTTTTAAAATTTATATGCAGGGCGCTTCTGAAGCGCCCTCCTTTTAGGGCGCTCCATGAAGCGCCCTCCCCACAGGTCAGAGGCCATTTATTTTTAATTTTTCTCAACCCGCGTCTGTGTGGTTTCCCCCCTCTCTCTAAAAACCTTTTCCTCCTCCTTCTCTCTACCTCCCTTGCCTTCCTCCTCCGTCCGTCGCGCGCCAGCAGACGTCGTCCCTCCGTCCGTCGAGCAGCAACCGTCGTTCTTCTTCCTCCGTCCGTCGAGCAGCCGCCGTCCCTCCGTCCGTCGCGTGCGAGCCGTCGTTCTTCCTCCACCGTTCGCAGCCGCGACCAATAAGCAGCTCCACCGTCTCCTCCGTCATCGTTGCTGCAGAAGCAGCTCCACCGTCTCCTCTGTCGTCCTCGACCGCAGCAAGGTGAGGTAGGTGCTCCTCCACCTTCATCTTTCTATTAGCTAGTTAGGGTTTTTTTTCTGCAACCATTTTACTGACTGCACCCCTTTTTTCTCTATTTGCACCCTTTTTCTGTAATGATGTTACTGACTGCACCCCATTTTTCACTATTTGCACCCTTTTTTCTGCAATGATGTTACTGACTGCACCCCATTTTTCTCTATTTGCACCCTTTTTTTTCTGCAATGATGTTACTGACTGCACCCCATTTTTCACCATTTGCACCCTTTTTTTTCTACAACTGTATTACTGGCTGCACCCCTTTTTCACTATTTGCACCCTTTTTTCTGCAATTGTTTTACTCGCTGCACCACTGTTTTTACTTGTTGCACCCTTTTTTCTTTTTTATTTTTTTTATGGTTATTGATTATGTTAACATTATTGTTATTCATATTGATATAATTGATGATATTAAGATTGGAATTAATTAGTTATGCCGCTGAAATATTTAGAATTAATTAGTTATGCATGCATGTAGTAAATTAATTTGTCATTACATCTAAATTATGGTTGTCTTTAGAGTAAATTTATAAATGATTTGGTGTTTTGTTGATAGAATATGGATCGTTTTTGGATGTTTGCAAACCGTTTGACACGTGAGTATGAGGAAAGAGTGGAAATGTTCATAAAGTTTGTCGTTGACCATGCAACAAATCCTACAAAAATTGTGTGTCCTTGTACGAAGTGTTTTTGTTCTAAGCAACTAAGTGTAGCGGAGTTGAGGAACCATCTTTTCTGTTTCGGAATTGATAAGAGTTACACATCTTGGACATATCTAGGATTATACTCACTTTCGGTTGCCTGTGTTTGGTTGTAAGTGGGTTGACAACAATACTGGTGTTCGGGTCGATAACCTTGGCTTCATGCAAGTTAATTTTACCAAGGAAGCTTACAAAGATGAGCCATTTATCCTAGCATCCCAAGCTCAGCAAGTTTTCTATGTTAGTGATCCCGCATATGTGAATTGCTCCATAGTCATGTTAAGTAACAAATTCAATGACAACCCAAATGTGGATGATAATCAAGGGGATGATGTTGAAGATGATCCTTTTGTTACGACATCACAGTTTTTACATGGTGACTCAACAACAAATGATGGGTTGTACCTGAGAGCGGACCATAATGAGGGTATTTGGGTTAACCCATCAATTCGTCTTAGAAATGTTCCCACTAGTGTCAACCCAACTAGAAAAAGAAAAAGACGAGCCATGTATGTTTTTACTTATTTAAATAGCTATTTCTTTTATCTTATTGTTTACTAATTCAAGTTTATGCTAATTAATGACTTATGTTTCTCATGCAGATATCATGTCAGGATCAGATAATGATAACATGGCTGCCATACACAGACGTGGGGCAACAATTATGGCACAAGTAATCAGAGAGAGGAATAGAGGAAACATAATACAGGTAACCAATTTTATGTTTACATCAAATTATGTTCACATCAAAATATGTTAATATAGTTGGTCCTTTTGTTTAGGTTGCATGGAATGAAAGGGGCCAGCCTGTTAATCCCGGAGGAACTACACTCAGTAGTTATATTGGTGCAGTTGCTCGTCTAAAGGTACCAATTACCATTAGACAATGGAAGGATGAAGAAGTTCTTCCATATAAGAACATGATATGGGAGGATATAAAGGTACACACTATGTCCCCTCTTTATATTTTAAGATAATTAAGGACACGTAAAGTAATATGTTGGTAATTTGTTTTGATTTCTATGTAGTCATGTTTTGACATTGATGAGTCCCACAAGAGGTATGTGCTCATGTTGGCTGGTAAAAGAGCAAGATCTTTCAGGTCTGTGTTATCCACCAACCATGTATATGATGAGAACGGAGAAGTAATCCCGCATCCTCCTAAAAGATATGAGGATGTAATATCACAAGAGCAATGGGAATACTTCATTGCCATACGAACACAAGAACGTTTTAAGGTATCATAATCAACCATATGCTCCATGTTTTTTAATTCCAATTTGTTAAAAAATTTGTTTAATACTTGTATATATAACTCATTGCAGGAAATAAGTAAGACAAACAAGGAAAGAGCATCTAACCCCGAATATCCATATAGAGCCTCTCGCTTGGGTTATGCTCGACTTGAGCAACAAATTGTGAGTATTGTCATTAACATGAAATACCAAACAGTGTTATTTGTTAGTACTAATAGTGAGTAACTTAATGTAAACAGATAAAAGAAGCGGGTGAAGAGTCTGGCGAAGTGTCACGGCATGCATTGTGGAGAGTCGCTCGGATAAACAAGAAAAAAATGCCAATAATGAAGTCATAGAAGAGGTCTTTACACAATGTGTAAGTATATATTTAGTGTTATTATGTGTTAAATTTAGGGTTATTTTTGAATCTATGAGTTTATGTTTTTCACTTTTGTTATCAGGAACAAATATTATCCCAAGCCGATGAATCTGCTAATTCTGATGAGAGACAAGTCCTCGACAAGGTTCTTAAGAAAGACCCATATAAGGGACGTGTCCGGGGTATGGGTTTTGGTGTATATCCTGGCCAATATTTCAAACCTTCGCCTAAACCCAAAGAAGATGTTGTTTCTAAAAAGAAATATGATGAAATGTATGAGAAATACCAGGAAATGCACGAAGGTTATCAAACCATACAAGAACAACTTGCCCAAAATACAAGAATGATTGAAGAACTTTCGAGACAAACGGAGCATGCATGATTCTAACACGTCTCCCAGACCCGCCTTTCCTGTGGTAATTAATTGTTTATATTTTTGTTAACTATTTTGTTTTTTCCACATTATTTATCCATAAACATATTTATTTACCTCAATTGTTTAGGGCATTTTTCAATGCATATTATATTTGGGAGACACTGTCTTGAGAGTGGTTGGTAAGGGGCAAGCACACAATTTACCGGACCAAATGTTACATAGTTGCCCACTTCCCTCCGACCAATTGAAGGTGATGGTTCAAGTCGCTACTGACCCACATGTTCCCCTTCCATGCCCAGATCGTTTTGGGGAATTGAATATTGTGGCGGATGCGTTAGGGTGTTTCGTGGCTTGGCCATGTACTTATATTGGATTGGATGCATTGGTATGTGTATAGTTTTATTTGTTTAAAAAGTTTACTTATATAAGTTCAATTTCAATTACTAATCCTTGAATATGTTGTATTTTTAGACTCCTCAGACCTCTGCAGCGGCACCACATGTGGAGACACATCATTCCAATGAATCACCTATTCATAAGTCTCCAATCAGGGAAAGTACTCTACGAGTGGTCACCTCAAAACCCACCAATCCTCCCGGCATGAACCTGCAATTTCTTGAAATGTTTTACTCAGTAAAGATTAAAGGAACTGGTTCCACCATCTGCTGCAACGTAGCTGCGGGAATTATTCAAGAGGATGAAGTGAACACATACATTGACGAAAATTGTCTCCATGCTTTGTTGTATCGTGACTGGTTAGATGCCACTGTCATAAACATCTACTGCAGGTATTTTTAATTTTAAAATTTCATAGTATGTCATTCTCATTTAATGATAAGTTTGTAAAATTAGATAACAATATCCAAATTTTGTATTGCATAGTTACTTGTATAAGGAGATATTGGTTCCAACTGGCCGCCGGGATAGATATGTGTTCATTAGCCCAGAAATAACCACAGCTTTTGTTTCATCAAGTAAGCATGACAAAGTGCTGGGTAGGATCTTGTACAAAAAACGGGGGCAAGAGAGGTTGTTTCTGCTTCCGTACAATCATGACGGGTATGTGACGTATGTGTTAATATCTTAATGTAACTAATTATAAAACATTGCCTGTTTGACACATTTGACAATATCATTGTAGACAACACTGGGTTCTATGCGCCTTGAGTTTGGTTGATTTTGGCAAGTTTTACTTTTTTGACTCCTTGCGCAAAGAACCTACCCATTACAAACCGATGAAGTCTATGATTAATGAGTAAGTTTTATATGTTAAGTAACATTATACAATCACACTTACATTGTTCAATTAATGTTTTCATAAATATTATTTATTTTATTGGTTTAGATCTTTTAAAGAATATCGAAAGCTAAGTGGTTTTGATACTTCAAAGAATATGATGATACCTGAGCCCATTTGGTACCGCATACAGGTAATGTTGCGCGAACTCTTGTGTTCCTTCGTAACTTATCATTACGTAAGTTGATTTGATTATAAATTATTTTTGTAGTGTCCATGGCAAACTAACAACAGTGATTGCGGCCTTTATGTTATGCGTTTCATGAAGGAGATAATCCATCAAAATGCACTCACTATATCAAGAGAGGTAATTTGGAATTGTTATAACAAGTATTTTTCTCCACATATAGAACTTCTATTAATGAAATAAAATTTTAGGTTTTTATATAGTACTTTGCTCAACACCGATGCCCGAGTTACACTGAGGAGCAACTTGATGAGGTTAGAGAAGAATGGGCAAAACATGTTGTAACCACTTGTCTGTGATTGATTTGTAATTGTTGATGGTGAGTAATTACACATGTACTTTTACTCTGAAAATGTTGTACAAAGATGTTTACTAATGATAAGTTAAGTAAATTATGTATACTTTGATTTGATGTTATATATACTTTAATGACAAGCACTTGTTTCATGACATGAATTCTGGCTGCTGGTATGGAGTTTTACAGGTGTTTGATACATTGGGATAACTTGTAAAAACAGAGGAAACTCTGTCAAATTTTTTTTAGCTTATAATGAGTAAACTTAGTGATGGTTTAGGATGTTGTTTGTTAAGCACATTCTATGCACTTATGACCTTACTTTCATGACATGATTTCTGGCTTCTGGTATGGAGTTTTACAGGTGTTTGATAAATTGGGAAAACTTGTAAAAACAGAGGAAACTCTGCCAAATTTTTTATAGGTTAATAACTACACTTAGTCTTGGTTAAGGATGTTGTATATGTTAAGCATATAATTCAAAACTTTTGACATTAATTCCAAGGATGAAATTCTGGCTGCTGTATGGAGTTTTGCAGGTGTGAAATACTATATTCACAGCTTCATGTAAATTATAGAGCAGAACAAAAAGGGAAGGAGGGCGCTCCAACGAAGCGCCCTCCTCTCCAGACACTTTGCAGAGGGCGCTTCCGTGTTTTTTAGAAGCGCCCTCGTTTCCTTCCGTCAGAGCGCTTCTCAGCACGCCTTCGTTTTAACGACCAAACAAGAGCAGTTTCTATTAGGGCACACGGAAGCGCCCTTTTATGCTACACGGAAGCGCCCTTAAATACCTTTTTTGGCATAGTGAATCCCTTTGGGTGCAAGCAATTTTGCTTTTACTTTACCGTCTAACATGTTTTTTATTTGATATGTATATATAAATGGTCATTAATTGTGAATACGATGGTAGAAGTTTGACATTGACTTTGATTCTTCATTTTTTAATTTAAAAATCATATCACCTTTATTATACAATAAAAATGTCATTAGAAAAAGATGCATTAGAAAGGTGTGTATTACAAAATCTTATTAAATGAAGAAAAAAAATTGAACATTGTTACATGGTTTACAAACATTAACACAAATATTATTATTAATACAAATACATCTAATGACCTTTATTGCATGGGTAACATAATTTTTGAAAAGTTTTATATATAATTTAAATATTTTAGTTATTATTACTATTATAAAATGATGAAACAGTGAGAAAATTAAAATAATTTTATCTTTAAAAGTATTATATCTTTTAAAATTAGTCTTAATTTATAATTTTTTAACTTTTAATCTTTAAAAAAACAAATAAAGCTCATGTATTTTTAGTTCTTAAAAATATCTTAAATGAAACTATGAGAAAAATGAATTTAATTAAATATATTTGTATCTTTAAAAATATTTTATCTTTTAAAATTAGTATTTTTTAATTATTTTAACTTTTAATTTTTAAAAAACTTAAAACTCATGCACTTCTAGCCTATTCACTTCACACCTTATGTATTTTGAGAAAACATATAAAACTCATGTACTTTTAGTACTTAAATACACCTTGAAATAGTTTAACTGTGAGAAAAATGAAATAAATTTAAATATATTTTTATCTTTAAAAATGTTTTGTCCTTTAAAATTATATTTTTATTTTTAAAACTTTAATCTTTAGAAAACATAAAACTAATGGACTTTTAGTCCATTCATTTCACACCTCATTTTTTTCATTCTGTCCCTCTTCAACAGAGAGTAACATTTGTTCGAATCCACGTTTAAAATATGATTTTGAGGTAAATCAAACAAACTAAATATCCCATATCATGAATATATACCTATGCTTAATATATAGTCATCAACAACATGTTTATATACAACTTTTTTATTATGAGTGTGATAGATTTCTTCAATGAACTCACACACAAAGCATCTAGCTGTAATGAAAGAACATGTTTTAAAACTCCAACTCTTAATTCTGATTAAAAGATTTAAAACTGTAACTGAATGTTCATTGACTTAGAGCTAGTATCTTTGTTATAGTTGTATGATAATGTTCCACCATTCTTAACAATGCAAGTATAATTTTATAAGAGTTTAATATATATACACTGTCAAGTATAATTTTATAAGAGTTTAATATATATACACTGTCGTGTAAAGAAATTTTACACAGATATCCAATGATGTGCTACCACATCATTTATTGAATTTAATAACACACGAGGTGTCATATTCATTAAATGATGTGACGAGACATCATTGGATGTCTATGTAAAATTTCTTTACACGACAGTGTATATATATTAAACTCTTACAAAATGGATTTAATTGGTATACACTGTCAGTGTAAAGTGTAAAGAAGTTTTACACAAACATCCAATGGTGTGCCGCCACATCATTTATTGAATTTAATAACACACGAGGTGTCATATTCATTAAATGATGTGGCGGCACACCATTGAATGTCTATGTAAAACTTCTTTACTGACAGTGTATACCAATTAAATCCATTTTGTAAGAGTTTAATATATATACATGTATATTTGCAATCACGGTAAGGTAAAATTAGTTGCTTAAACCTCTCTATAACTACATTTACCAAGTATTCAAATGATCAAGGTATCTATCTATCTATATTATTACATTTGAAGACTTTTTTTTCACTGTTCACGGGAGGGCACATTTTTTTGGTCTCGATTTGACCTTTAAACCGGCACAACAAATCACTTAATGTGCTTAGTAGAAATGACAATTGTTTTGACCTTATGAGTTATTGGAGCTGCTGCACGCATAAGGCCTGATTCTGGCAACGACACTTTTTTCTTGTGGACATGATAGTCTTTTGATTTTTTTTTTGTATCATTATAGTTTATAGGTAGGATATAGAGTAGTAGAGTAGTTTCTACCAAAGAGTTGTGCCTCAGTTGGCAACACGGGCTGAGATTGTGGGAAGAGTTTCTGGGTTCGATCCCCACTAAACACATTCTTCGGGAGGTGTGAGGAGCCTTAACTGTGACTAAGCCCCGAATAGGATTGCCCCTAGTAATAGGGGATACCTATGGTTTACACAAAAAAAATAGAGTAGTTTCTATTTAAAGTATTTTTTTTATAAACGTAAAAACTATATCTGGTGTTCATGATAATTTATAGATTAAGAGATAGAGTAGTCTTGCTATGGATTAGGTTGGTAGAGTTATACATTGTTCCCAATATTTGATTTTTATATTTTACTGTGATAGAAAAGAAATAGGAAAATATTAGGTGTGAAAAAAGTGTAAAATAAATGAGTGAAAAAATCATCCTATTTTTTAAAGGGTATTGCAACTTTGGCACCTTACTTTTAGGGCTGATAAGTGTAAAAAAGAAAGAGATAAAAAGAAAAATAAATAAAATGAAATGATATAAGATGGAAAATATGGTAATCTATCTATACTGTTACAATCTTTATAGTTTATATGTAGGATATAGAGTAATAGAGTAATTTCTATTTAGAGTATTTTTTGATAAACATAAAAACTATATTTGGTGTTCATGATAATTTATAGATTAAGAGATAGAGTAGTCTTACTATGGGTTAAGTTGGTAGAGTTATACATTATTCCCAATATTTGTTTTTTATATTTTACTGTGGTAGAAAAGAAAAAAATATAGGAAAATATTATGTGTGAAAAAAGTGTAAAATAAATGAGTGTGAAAAAATATCCAATTTTTTAAAGGGTATTGCAACTTTGACACCTTATTTTTAGGGTGTGATAAGTTTAAAAATGAAAGAGATAAAAAAAATAAATAAAATTAAAAGAGGTAAGATGAAAAATATGGTAATTTATATGATAGAAAATGAACATAGACATAAAAAATTATGTGCGAAGTAGAATGTAAAACTTTGATATCTCAATTTTAGGGTGTCGTAAGTGTAGAAAATAATATTATTTTTTTTAAAAAAATATATTAATGTGTTGATTTCTTATTTTTTAGGGTATGTTAAGTGTAGTAAGGAAAAATAAAGATAAAAAATTAAGATGATGAAAATGTGATAATTGATGTAATGGAGAGATAAAAAATGATGTATAGAATAGTTTCTATTTAGAGTATTTTTGATAAGCGTGAAGACTATATTTGGTGTTCAATGTTCATGATAATTTATAGATTAAGAGTGTGTTTGGCAAGGCCAATAAGCTAGCTACTAGCATATTTGACTAGCTTATAAGCTAGTTTGACCAACATAAAAGTGTTTGGTAAGGTACATTAAAGTAGCTTATTTTATGAGCTTCTAGCTTATTATAAGCTACAAGCTAGTTATTTAATTTTCTTCCATCACTACCCCTTATATGTTAACACATTCTCCTTATTATTCTTAATTTCTTTCTATTTATTATTATATATTTTCAATTTTAGTGACAAAAACCTTCTAATTTATTTTTACCTATTATTACATATATAATAAGTAATTTAAAAAATTGTGAATTAATTAAATTGTTATTTTCACTATTTTATGAAATTATTTTTATATTATACTATTTATTTTATTAATTTCATTATTTATTTTAATTTTTAATTAAATATTTTATCATTAAAAAGTTTTAATGAGAATTCAATTATTTTTTCTAAAAAAATACAAATAGAATTTATATAATAAATTTTAGGTAGTTATGCCCTTTTATGTCATTTTACATTTACTAACTAGCTTATCAGCTAGTTTTACCAAACACTTCTAATTCAGTAAGCTAGCTTATCAGCTTGGAGCTTATAAGCTAGGAGCTTATCAGCTACCAGCTAGCTTATCAGCTAGTTTTACCAAACACACCCTAAGAGATAGAGTAGTATTGCTTTGGATTAAGTTGGTAGAGTTATAAATTGTTCCTAATATTCGTTTTATATATTTTTAAGAAGTATAAAAGTATAAAAGTGTAAATCAAGATATGCAACATAGGTAAATAAATTCAAGTCTTGTTGGAAACTTGGAACATAAGAATCCACGTTAATACAAAAATGAAACATGGTTCATTGATATAGGATGATAGCCAAACCTATCACCATTTTTCAAAATTCTTAAACTCATTTCTTAGCTTTGAGATAAATTAGTAAGTGTAGGTCGTGGTTGTGGTCATGGATTTAGTCATACATTTTTAAATTGTTCCTTTTTACTCTTTAGGTAACCATAATTAATATAAGACCTCAACAGACATAATAAGGGCAATAAACGATCAAATAATATAAATTAATTAATCAACTTTAAATATAGCCAAGATTAACCATAAGCTTGAAATAAACTAAACCATAAATATAGTAGTAGTGTAAATAGTTTAAAAAGACTTAAGTTAGTAAAAGAATCATCTTTCTTCCTCTATGTATGGATTTAATAACTATACACTTAGAATGTAAAATAATTTTACACAGTCATCCAATGATGTGTCGACACATCATTTAATGAGTCTAATGACATATGAGGTGTCATATTCATTAATTGATGTGGCAAAATATTATTGAATGACTATGTAAAACTTCTTTACACTGACCGTGTATAGTAATTAAACTCATATATTATTTAGGCCGAATTGTATATATATATTTTTCTTAACCTTTAAGTTCCATTAATCATTCATTTCAAGTGTATATATAGACCGTGTAATAATGCATTATTAGACGATAACATAAAATCTTTGAATTTAATATATACTGTCAGTGTAAAGAAATTTTACATAAACATTAAATGATGTGCGATTACATTATTTAATAAATGTGACACTTTCTGTATTATTAAATTTAATAAATAATGTGTATCAAATTAGAATATGTGATGATATAAAATCTTTTTAGATATGGAAAAGTAGAAAAAGATTATTAGAATAACTGCTTAATTGGATTTGAATTTTAAAAATAAAAGAGATAATAAAATAAAACGTAATATTTTCAGCGATGTGAGGATACTGAATGTCGGGGTACTATTAATGCCGGTTACAATTATAAATTTGAATTTTTCTCAATTTCTTTCTTCTTCACTCTTCAGTGTCTTTTCTTCTTCTTCTACTCAGTGGACGGTTACTGGTAACAAATCTCTCTTTTCTCAGTCTCTCATTCCTTCATACTCTTTCTTTCATGATTTCTCCAAATTGCTTGCTTCATATTCCTGTAGTTTTTTTTATTTTTGCTTTGATGGTTTTCTTGTTGTTCATTTTGTTCTGATACTTAACTTTTTTTCATTACATTTTAAAGGTTTTGTTTCTTCTTTTTATTCTTAGTCACGGTATAGTTTTTGGACCCTTGTTGATTGAGTGTGAAAGTTTTGTTCTTTAAATACATACTCACTATGTATGGGGTTTCTCTGCTTTGGGGAATGTCGGTTTATATACCAATCTTCAGAACCCTTTACTTTGCTTTCATGATGTTCTTTCTCCTTCCTAATATTTGAATGTTTAGAATGTACGAAATCTCTTTATTGGTTTTATGTTTGTCTCTACAGATTTTTTAGTCAGTTTCTTTTTAAGTTATATGGTTTCTTGGTTTTGAACTCTTCTTTCGTCCTTTCTGTGTGAATGTTTTCTTTTTCCCACTTATTTTTGGTTATTTTCTTCATCCTCTTTCTTTCATTCAAAAGCAAAATCGTGTCATGATTTCGCCAAGTGTTTTGCTCCATATTTCTATATAATGTATTGTTTAGTTTGTTTGTTTATTTGATTTTTTTTCCTGATAGTTTTCTTGAACTTCTAGCATTTCCTGTTCATTTTGCGTTACTACTTCATTTTCATTACATTTTAAAGGTTTGCCATTTCTTTTTACTCTTTATCACATTATATAGTTTCTGATTTTTGGACGTTTGTTGGTTATGTGGTTCAACTTCCTTAGGCTCGAAAAGTTTGGTTATTTAAGTGCATGTATCAAGTTTTTGTGCTTCTGGGAGCGTTATGTTTATGTTCTTGACAGATGGAGTGAGATAGAAAGGGAAGAGAGATAAGTAACATGTGAGAATTAATGTATGAATATCATCGTCTTTCCTGAGATAACTTTGTTTCAAGAGTAATGTTTTGTTTTCATGATGCTTTATCCAGAGCTTGTTTCTTCTATATTCCAATCTTTCGAATCTGTTAATTTATTTCATAATATATGATATTTTTTTCTACCCTTGTTCTTTGAATGCATAGGATGCATGAAATCTTTGTTTTTTATTGATCTCCGAGTTTTCCTCTTGCTTTTTTCTATATATTTTATTTTATTTTTTATAGTCTGAATCCTTTTTCTTGTCATGTTCTATGGTTTCTTCATTTTGATGTCTCCTTGTTTCACTATGATATTGTGAATAGGTGTCCTATTTGCACACAAGGGAATAGAAATGAAAGCTTTTAAGTTATTTGGGAGAAAGCATGAAAAAAAGACTCTTAGTTCATTCCCTACTTCAACAGAGAAAGACTCTCTGAAACACAGAAAGGTGAGGGAAGCATTGAAGACATTTAAGGACTTATATTACAAGCATTATTGCCAGTTTAAAGAAGACAAACTTGCTGGAAAATCAAAAACAAATGCTCTACAGGAAGTAGCAATTTCAATGAGAATGAATCATAGATGGGTGAACACTATAAAGAGAATTGGACATGTGGATGGAATTGAAGTAGGTGATAAGTTCCAATATAGGGCTGAACTCTGTGTTATTGGCCTCCATAATCAGTTTTCAAGTGGTATTGATTACATGGGAAAGGATATGTACTCTTTGGCCACAAGCATTGTTGTAACCAGTCGCTATTCTAATGTTATGAAGTCCAATGGTTGCTTGGTTTATGAGGGTCAAGGAGGAAATCCTAAAGTAGGAAGTAATGTTTCTCCCCATGATCAGAAATTAGAGGCAGGAAATCTTGCTTTGAGAAATAGCATGGAGGCTAGAAGTCCAGTGAGGGTGATATTGAAGGTTGGTAGAAAATATGAATCTGATGGGATGGACATGTGGAGCAATCCTCAGTACTCATTTATATATGATGGATTGTATTTAGTGAACCAGATGACCGAAGAAAGGGGAGAATATGGAAAACTAGTATTCAAGTTTACTTTGAACAAAATTTCAGACCAACCAACACATGTTGCTCCTGAGGATGTGGTTATGGATGGACGTTTTGCAAGTTCTAGACGGAAATCTAAAGGATCTGTAGCTCAAAAGCATATTGTTCGAATGAATGATGTTTCGAATGGCAAAGAAAAGTTACCTATTCGAGTGGTGACTCCAATTGATCATGGTCAAATGCCTGCATCATTTGAATACATGGTAAACATGGTTTATGGAGATAGGTTAAATCAACCAATTTTATTTGGTTGTGATTGTAGAGAGTCATGTATTGACTGTAAAAAGTGTAGTTGCATTGTTAAGAACTGTGGATCAATGCCATATAACAGTGACAAGAGACTAGCTTATCCCAATAAATCTTCCCTTATATATGAGTGTGGCCCTTCTTGCAAGTGCTCCTCATCTTGCATTAACCGAGTAAGTCAGTGTGGCATTCAGGTTCAGTTAGAAATCTTCAAGACAGAATATAAGGGTTGGGGTGTTAGAACACGCTCTTTCATTCGAAGTGGATGCTTTGTGTGCGAGTTCATTGGAGAAGTCTATCAAAGTCACAATAGAAAAGCTAGATCAAGACCTGATGTTGATGACTACATATTAAGCCTAGGTATATAGTTATTACATGGTATATCATGATATCTCTTGTGTGTGTTTGAACGTCATTTAATTGTTGCATATACATTTGCAGGTGTTGGCAAGGGTTTCATTGATGCAACAAATCGTGGAAACATTGCAAGATTTATAAATCATAGCTGTACTCCTAATCTTTGCTTCAAAGATGTAATCTATGATTCCAATAATAAGAGCATTCCCCATAAAATGCTGTTTGCGGTGAAGGACATACCTTCTGGTAGGGAGCTGAGTTATAATTATAATAGCTGTAAGGGAAAAATTATCAAGGTTGGGAACAATGATTGCTATTGTGGTTCACGGGAATGTAATGGACAGATTTACATTTGAAGGTATGAATTTTACGTTGTTTAAATATGTGTTAAAATATCAGGAAACTATTTTTTAGTATCTTTATTTTATTTTGAAAAAAATATGTTTTTCGTCCTATAGTTTTTTTTTTGTTTAACCACATGTATCTTCCTTTCGTCCCTATAGTTTCGGTCAACTTCAGTCTTACTTTAAATTCCGTGTTTTTTGTCCTTAAACTTTCTAAATCCCAAATCGTGGTCCCTGTCCGTGAGTGATATCTGATCTGATAATTTTATGAGCTGATTAACAAAAATTACATTTCAGCGAGTTCCAAATAACTGGATCTAATTAACTTTTTTATTAATTTTTAATTATTAAAATAACTTTAATTACTAAATTAGGGTTTTCATGTGAGCAATTTTTATTCGATAGAAAAACCATAATTTTATAATTATGGCTATTTTAATAATTAAAAATTTAATAAAAAAAGATAAATTAGATGAGTGGGTCACTATTGATGCTAACATATAACTTTTGTTACCCAGTTCATTAGGTTAACAATCTCACTAACAGCCCGGGACCACGGATTGGAGGTTTAGAAAGTTTAGGGGCAAAAAATAAAGGATTTAAAGTACAATGACGAAGAGACCAAAGTTGACCGAAACTATGGGGACGAAAAACATTTTTCCCTTTTATTTTTTATATTTTTAAGAGACCAAAGATAAAATAAAGAGGGACTAATTTTAAGATACCTAATATTTCCTTCAACAATTTTATACACATTATTATTATTTGATATGTATAAAAGGTTGGGATGGGTATAATATGGATGCACATATCTTGAAGAATGTTTATGCAAGTGTCCAATAGTGTGTGATTTCAGTGCTAATGGTAGTTTTGGTTACACTATATCATAACTAGTATGAAGTTTGATGATGAATGATTTCTTTGTCATGTAATCCTGTCATTGACTCTTAAATAGCAAATTCATGGCTCTATTATCTTGACACTTACTGATGATCTCTATTTTTCAGTGTAACCAAATGACACGAGATAACTGACAATTTGGGATCTTGAAGTCAAGCAAGTTTGATTTGGGTGTAGGATTGTCCTTCAAATTTTGTAATTGTAGTAATATTTAGAAGGCCAGATACCTTTAATAGTAGTTACTATGACCTCTAATATTTTTATATCACATCATATAAGTTTAATTTGCAGAAGCGATAATCCTTGTAAAGTGTGTAATGTTATACAGACTATTTAACACTCAACATCGATTCAATCCCAATGGTTTAGGGTTTGTTTGCTATATCGTTGTGCAACTATAGAATCAATTCTGAAGAATCGAAAATAGATCGAGTTTGTAGAATGTACATATGCATTTGCACAGAATCGATTTCCACAGTCTGGAACTTATTAACAAAATTACAAAAAGGCTATTAATCTTTAGCAACACTCAATTTATCTTTTTATATTTGATCATTTTGATTATCAAGTGTGTTATAATAATTTCGAAGTGAACTGTTAACGATGTTTCTAGTGAGAAAATAGTGTATTTGGCTTGCTATTTCAGCTGAAAGTTAAAAATAACAGCTGAAATCATTTTAACCGTGTTCGGAAAGGTAGTTTTTTTTTTAGTTATAAGCATTTCAAAAGCTAATTATTGTTTTAACTAGAATATAATTTTATATTTACTGTGGATTATTTTAAGTTTCATTTCTTCATTTTCAATTTTTTCAGTGGGCATGAATTAATTTATATTCAATTTGTAAGCTTTTAATAAGAAAGTTTTTCATGGTTTTGAAAAGAATAGAAGCTTTTAATAAGATTATTTTTCATGGTTTTAAATCCTCGACAGTAATTGAATTGTTCGATTTGATATTATACAAAATAAGATAAATGAAATTGTAAATTAATATAAATATAAACAATTAGTAAAATAATAAAAATTTATGTTAGTTTTAAATGTGTCTTTATTTATTTTAAAAAATAGTATTATATGATATGATGTTTCAAGTAATAAAATGATGAAATTATAAAAAAAAATAAGATAACTGAATTTGTACATTAATATAATTATAAACAATTAGTAAATAATAAAAACTTATCTGTAAAATTTAAATGTGTCTTTATTTATTTTAAAAATATTTAAAATTAAATAAGGTCGTAATCTAATGGAAGAAAAAGACGCCTGATTAGTTAGCCTAGTGTTGTGAGGAGCATTTTTGTTAATCCATTTACTATTTTTGTAAGGTAGGCTAAAGAGACTGTCTTCAAAGAGTACTCTGGTTGGTTGTATAGCTCGAAAAGAGTATGGTTCAGTTCAGTGTGTGAATACTTTGATAGTGAAATTCCAAGCGAAGTCTGGGGATAGGATGTAGCCATTTGAGGCACGTGCATTAAATATATAATCTCTTGGTTCTGAAAATTTTCCATTTAAAGTGAAGAAGGCAAATCAGTACTGTAACATAATATCAACGTAAAATTGAGCTGAGAAAGCTATGTACAGTACTGGTAGTATTATGGAAGAACGTTAATTAATTTTCAATAACAACATGACAAAACTGTTGGGAAACCCAAAGAGCCTTTGCCCAAAATGATAGTGGAACCGCAGTGCCTTGTGAAGCAAGAATGTGTGAGAAACGGTTATCACTGCGCGGAGCGGAGGCTATTCTGATCATTATTCTACTTTAGTGCCTCTAGGGTCTAGGCTTGCCTAACCTAAAGAATTCAAAGAGGAAAACTATTTCTGTGTCGATTTGGATGCTTTATTGTTGTGAAAAGAATTTGTAGTGTAGTCTTATAATGTAAATATATAATAATTAAAATTATAGAGTCGACCCTTTGAGTTTGGGTCACCATAGATCATTAACTTTTTTTATTATAAAAAGTAATTTTAATTTTATATTATATATTAATAAATATTTAATATTAAATTTATACTATTTATGGTAAAGGTCTACCATGGACCCAAACTCAAGGAGTGCACCGTATAATTAATTAAAATGTAGTCTTATATTGTAAATATATAATAATTAAAATAAATAGTATAATATCGAAAATTATTTTTTTACTGTTCTCTAATGATTTTCATTTTATTTATTTAAGTTTTAACAAAATACTTTTTCTTTAAAAAAATTTAAAAAAGGGAATAAAACAGAAAATATATTAAAATATTACTGATAAAATTCACCGAAACAAAGATGTTGATAAAGTACCGTAGAATGTGAGATGGAAAGGGAAAGATGTACATTGTTGGGGTGATGGGGAATTAGAGTTAGGTATTACAATTAAATCTGAACTTGCGGGTATCGATTCATCTCATTCCAACTATGATAGGGAGAGTCTGTTTTGATCGGGTTTAAGTAAAACTCGAACGGCCGAACACGCCCCCGAACCAGTCCCAATATAATAATTAAATAATTTTAATTATACTAATAGTTAAATAATAAAGATAAACTTATATATTTTCTTTAAAATATAATATAGTTTTTAAGTTTTTTTTATTTTTTAGGATTATCAATGTCTATATTTACATATTATTTGAATTAGAATATATTAGATATATATGAATTATTTAAAACCGTGTATTTAAGTTATAAAAAATAAGAAAAAAGAAAAATAGAGAAGGTGAAATCACCGGTGGTTTCCCCAACCCGACGAGGGACCCGCGAGAATGAGGTTGGATTTCATAATTTCATACCCGCTCTTTTCAAACTAAAAAACATCCCGACTATTACAGGGCGGGGAGAGCAACCGCTCCTGCCCCACCCCGTTGTCATGCCTAATTAGAGCTAGTAAAATGGGTCAGCCCATTTAGACCTGTCCCTAAAAACCCACTAAAATGCAAGACTAGAGTCTTTTATTTTATAAGCCCAAATGACTCCTAGGATTTTAGGTTGACCCCATAAATCCCGCTACCCGCAAAATCTCGGAAAAACGCACAAAAAACTTGGGCTAACCGTAAAAATGTAGCGCTCGAGCATTTATTTTATAAGTGAAATGTCTGCCAGGCTTTTAGTATTACCCATAAAAGTTTGCTACCCGCATCGGATCAGATCATGTATCCCGAATTGACAGCTCTATAAATAATAGGAGATAAGAGCTATTGTGGGAATGATTAGCATGCATGGATTTCCCGGACAGTTTTAGCGTAGGAGGTTGTGATATTTTGTCAACAAATAATTATTGAAAGGGTGTTTGGTTATGCTCTCTTTGTTTCCATCATTTTTTTAAGGTATAAAAGTGCACTGCGTTTTTCATTATTTGTCCACTTCCATCCCATTTTTTTTACGGTAATTCTATTCCATTTTTAAATATACCAAATATAGAACACAACTCATATTTATTCTGATATGACCTATAAATTGACATTCTTGAATGTCTTTTTAGTGTGTGACTAATATAATTGGCTTTGTTAGATAACGACCTTTTAGTTGTTTTTGTAATGAAGATATTAAACTAAATGTAGACCTTCACATTGTAAGGTATAAATTGTTATCAATTCGGGCAACCTACCTACCCGATGCGAGTAGCAGACTTTTGCAAGTCAGACTATATAGTTCAAGAGTTATTCGAGCTTCTAAAATAAAGGCTCAAGCCTTCATTTTTATAGGCCTTTTGTAGCTTTTTTTTTGCGTGTTTTGCTTGCTATTGTGAGTTTTTGCGGACATTATGGATCAGGCTAAAATATTAGGAGTTATTCAAGTTTCTAAAATAAAGGCTCAGACCCTACATTTTTACGAGTTTTTACGGAACGAATGAGTTGACCCATTTTTCCAGCTCTACTTTTAGGTAAGGTAAAAAAAACTAACAATTGATTAGGTAATGATAGAAAGAAAAATAGAGCAAAAAATATATATATTTTTAAGGTTTGAAATATGATTGAAAGAAAAAACTAACAATTGATTAGGTAATATGATTGATTTTATTGATAAATATTAAGGTTTGAAATTGAAATGTGTTGTGATACTGCTTTCCTTTAACTTGAATAGAGAACTTGGAAAACTTGGTTTGTTAAATAGGGTGTGCCTAGCATACATAAGTGAATAACTTGCGTAATGGTATCGAGCTTGTATGATTGGATATAAGTATATAACATGTTTCTTTAGTTAGATTGTTCTTTTCAGTTTACTTGATTTAAAAATTTGCCACAATTAATTATGATTTATTATCATATTGACCTTAATTATTTTTTTTTACTTTCAGCTCTGACCCCACATGCCCTTCCCGTCTATCCTCCACAAATCCAATTCATTATATTATTTTGAGGTAAAATATGTTTTTGGTCACTGAAAAATTAGCGAACTTTACTTTTTTTTTTGATAAATTGCAACTTTTTCATTGGACTGATGATGCAGCTTCTGAGCAAAGAGCAAGATTTGACGACATGCAGGTTATGGTGCAAGAACATGAACAATTGAAAAGGAAAATGGGGAAGCTACAATTGAAGTTAAGTGGTGAAAGGAGGAAGGTGATGGTAGCAATGTGTTGTGTGATTCTGTGTGTGGTTGTGAGTTTGCTGGTCTGCTTGTTGTGTATGGTTAAATGTGATGGGGTGAGGAAGAATGTGTAAGTTTAGGTTGTAAGTAAAACCTGGGGTATGCAAAAGTGAAATGAACAAATTAACCTTGATGGAAACCAAATTGTAAGGTTCAACATTGTAAGCAAAATAGTAGTTCAATACATATGTGAGTCTAAATAGGTGGACAACATTGTTCATAGTAATTGCCCATTAACAAGAAAGTAACTTGTTCAATACAACTGATCCAAAATAAAGGAAAACATTGGTCCTATAATTGCGCAAAACAACACTATTCACATTTGGTCCTATTGGCCTATCGCAAAAAAGGGGAATACAATGTCTTCAACTTTAGTTGCTGGAGTTATGGTTATGATTCACTGGTCCATGTTTTACAATTGTGACCTCGGATTCTTCTGTCCCTCCACCATCACAATCAGCAGCAACATTAATATTGGAGCACACATCTTCTTTGCTTCATCCTAATTAAAATTGTAATAGGCAACCATTAGAATCTACTTGGAACCTAGAATTCAATAAATAATGAAATAACAAGATTTGTAGTTACCACTTTCTGCATAAATGTCATGTAAGGTTCAACTTTATTAAAACCTAACTGGTTTGCAACCTTCAGCCAGTCACACTGATTGCCAAAAGTGACCTCTTGTGCCACACTCTGTTTCAAGAAGAAAGTTAGTATGGGAAAAATGTATCAGTTGTCATGAGCAGTTGCACATAAATGAAATGATTGAAATGATTCTATTACCAAGAGTTGTTGGAGGATATGGTTTGCCGCAACCAGATTTGTTGGCAAAGATGGACCACATTTGTTCTGTGAAATTGACCAAACTCAATCTCATTAGCTTTAAGTTACAAGTAATAGGAATGAAAATAAAGTAAGTTTGATACATACAACATATACAAGTTTGTATTATGTGCATTCCTGAGGAATCCAATTTGTTCAGTTGGGTTACTTGATTGAGAAGTAGTTTGAGAAGGAATAATGAGAAAAAATATTTTAATATTATAATAAAAAAAAGTGAGATAAAAAATAAAAGAAAAAAATGGTATGAACAGGATTGTCTCCCGTGGAGAATACCCGCGGGTGATAAAATAATTTCTTTTATAAAGAAACATATTAATAAAAATGAATAATGAGAAAAAATATTTTAATATCATAATAAAAAAAGTAAATAAAAGTGAGATAAAAAAATAAAAGAAAAAAAGAACACGATATGATTAAGACTGCCTCCCGTGGAGGATACCCGTGATTATTAAAAAATACTACTATAGAAGATAAATAAATGGAGATATAATTTTGATAAAAAAATAAAAAGAAAATAAAAAGGATGGGAGAAAAAAAATAAAATAGTAGGAACAAGACTGTCTCCCATAGAGAATACTCATAGCTCATAAAAAAATTATTTTACAAAGAAACATATTAATAAAAATGAATAATTACAGAAAATATTTTAATATTATAATAAAAAAATAAAAGTGAGATAAAAAATAAAAGAAAAAATAAAATGGTATAAACAGGATTGTCTCATGTGGAGAATACCCGCGGGTGATAAAATAATTTCTTTTATAAAGAAACATATTAATAAAAACGAATAATGAGAAAAAATATTTTAATATCATAATAAAAAAAATAAAAGTGAGATAAAAAAATAAAAGAAAAATAAAATGATAGGAACAGGACTGTCTCCCGTGGAGAATACCCGCAGGTGATAAAATAATTTCTTTTATAAAGAAACATATTAATAAAAAAGAATAATGAGAGAAAATATTTTAATATCATAATAAAAAATATAAAAGTGAGATAAAAAATAAAAGAAAAATAAAATGGTAGGAACAGGATTGTCTCCCGTGGAGAATACCCATAGGTGATAAAATAATTTCTTTTATAAAGAAACATATTAATAAAAATAAATAATGATAGAAAATATTTTAATATCATAATAAAAAATAAAAGTGAGATAAAAAAATAAAAGAAAAATAAAATGGTAGGAACAAGATTGTCTCCCGTGGAGAATACCCGCAGGTGATAAAATAATTTCTTTTATAAAAAAACATACTAATAAAAAAGAATAATGAGAAAAAATATTTTGATATCATAATAAAAAAATAAGTGAGACAAAAAAATAAAAGAAAAAAAGGATGATGTTATATTTTTGAGAGAGAAAGAGACTCTTTGAGGAGGAGGAAAAAAAATAGAATTAGGAAAGAAGAAATACATTTTTGACCAGAAACAATTTCAAAGGATAAAAGAAAAAATTAATAAAACGTGTGATAAAATAAAACGGCAGAAGGAGAACTGTGTCCCGTGGAGTATATACATGTGGTTTATAAAAAAAACCACCTTATTAAAATGATAAGAAAAAACTAGGCTTAATTGCACTTTTGGTCCCCCGACTATTATCAATAAGCGATTTTGGTCCCCCTACTTTTTTTTTCGCGATTTTGGTCCCCCTATTTCCAAATTCGCGATTTTGGTCCCTCTAACACATACTTGGGAGGTATAGAGGGACCAAAATTTTGAACTACATCGCGAATTTGGAATAATAGGGGGACCGAAAAAGAAAAAGTAGGAGGGCCAAAATCGCGAAAAAGAAAGTAGGGGGACCAAAATCGCGGATTGATGATAGTAGGGGGACCAAAAGTGCAATTAAGCCAAAAAACTAAAAGAACGTAAGTGAGAAAACATGACACATGGAAATAATTTTAATATAGATTGAATGGATAAGAGAGATAATAGATTAAATTATTAATCAATAAAATAATGAGATAAATAATATATTAAAAAAGTGAAAAAATAACATCCTAAATAATAAAATAATTTTAAAAAAAACAAAAAAACTTGTGTTACATAGAAAATGAAAAATGAAAAATGAAAAAAAAGGGAACAACATTTCCTCAATTGTTCATTGTAAAAAAAAGAGAGAGATAGGATGGGCGGAAAAAAATTTTGACACGTGGAGGGACAGGGGTTTTGTTTTGCTAGATATATATAGATATAGATATATAGATATAGATATATATAGATATAGATATATAGATATATAGAATATATAGATTTTTTCATTTATTATTGAAGCCTGCTAAATTAAAATACTGCAGATTTTAATTATAAACTACATTGAATTAATATAAGAGTGTGTTTGGTAAAACTAGCTGAAAAACTAGCTGAAAGTTTAAATTTAGCTGAAAGCTGAAAAGCTCGCTAAAAGCTTAAAGTTAACTGGAAACTGAAAAGCTATTGAATGTATTTGGTAAAACTAGTTGAAAATGGTAAAATGACATTTAAGGACAACATTAATTATTAAATAATGATAGTGGGGGTGGTTGAGGGCTAAACTTGTAATTAATTTTCAGCTAGTAGTTGAAAATTGGAGTTTTTTAAAAAAAACTACTCCAAGTAGCTTTTTAAGCAAAGCTTGTAGCTACCAAAAAAACTACATTCCCAAACACTGCTGAAATGGTTTCAGCCAGGAGCGTAGCTAACGGGGGGCGGGGGCTGGCAGGGGCCATGCCCCCCCCAAAATTTTTCAAATTTTTTATTAACTATATAGGTCCCGTATAATACATTTCATGAACTATTACTTTGGCCCACCTAAAAATTTCGTAGATTCTGCAGTATTAAGTACTTCTTTATAACTCCTGTTATTTATCTTTATTTTGTCAAAAAGAAAAGTTTCAATTTTTTATTATTTCATTTTTTATATTGGTTATTTTTTTTCTTATTTGGAGAAGATAAGATCATATTCAAAATTGTAGATAAGATTTTATTAGAAATATTAGTCTATAAAAAGTAAAAAGATCAAAAAGGGAAACATACGAGCATTACAAAGAATAAGAAAGAATGGAGAAAATGTCATTAAGTAGCATAATATAACATTAAAAGAGATTTTGTTTGATTTGAATATGTTTTTTAGAATTACGTGATAAGAAAAACAAAAGTTTTAATTTGCAATTATTTGAATTAAATAAGAGATTTAACGAAAAGACAGTTGAACTTCTTATACCCGGTTCAACTTTAGATCCCAAAGACTCTTTAAAATAATTTGATATTGAATAAATTTGTCAACTTGTTGAGAAATTCCATGCAGATGAAGGAACGAAGAGTTTTATTTAAATAAACTTACTATTCATAATTGAAATTATTTAATATTTTTATCATAATTTTTAATAGTGTTAAATATGTTTTAGTCCTTTAAAATATAGCGAAATTTGGTTTTGGTCCTTCATTAATTTTTTTTTATTGGTTTTGGTCCTCCATTTTTTAAAATCACATGATTTTAGTCATTGTCGTTAGTTACATTTCGCTAAGTGATAACGTAGTAATATTTCTTGTGGATTTTTCTATGTATTTTCTTTCGAAATTTCATACAGATTTCAAAATTCAAAGGAAATTTCGTTTAGATTCTAAAATTTGCGGAAAATTTACTATATATTTTTTTATAAGAAAGTAAAGAAATTTTATAGCAGCATTTTTTTGTAAAAAAAATTGTAGTTTTTTTTTTGAAAATTTACTACACATTAATTTTCTAGAGAAAAAATCACAAAAAATTCCTGTAAATTTTTACTAGGGAAAAATTGTAGTGAAACTGCGAAAGTGACTTAACAGAGTACAGTTAATGAGGAGGACTAAAAGTATATGATTTTAAAAAATGGAGGACCAAAATCAATTAAAAAATAAACGATGGACCAAAACCAAATTTCATCATATTTTGAGAGATAAAAAATATATTTAACTCTTTTTAATATTTTATTCCGGCCTCCCAAAAAAAAATTCCTGGCTACGCCCCTGGTTTTAGCTACTATTTTTAACTTTCGACTAGCTGAAATGACAAGCCAAACACACCCTAAAGTTAGTTAGTATACAAAGATAATCGGCTGGTCTCATGGGCACGAGTTTTTCAAACAGAGATAGGAATCGGCAATCATTCACAACAGAGAAGCGGCTCGTGCATCAATGCTTACTTTGATTCGTCCCAAAAAAAAAGATAATGCTTCGCGTACATAAACAGTAAACACAGTCTTTTTACCACAAATACTTTTTTTCTTTTTGCACCCCTCCCCTTTTTTTAGGTGTTTTTTTTTTGTTTTTTTCTTTTTACCCCCTCCCAAAAAATGGCTTTTTAGCCCACCCTTTTTACCTTTTTTTAAAATAGTTTTTATTTTTTTTATTTTATTATTATATTTATTTTTATTTATTTATCTAATTAAATAAAAATATAGATCAAGATATACAATAAAAGATCACATAAAATCTGTGTTAATCATTCATGTTAACACGAGGTTGATTATGTGTCCCGAAACGGTGAACATATTAAAAAATGAGGTTAATGGTGTTTCCGTTTGTAGTTAATAGAAAATGATTTTTGGTTAATTGATTTTGTGAGGTTAATTGCAATTCTTGTTAACACGAGGTTAATCATGTAACCAGAAACGGTGAACATATTTAAAAATGAGGTTAATGGTGTTTCCGTTTGTGGTTAATAGAAAAAGATTTTTTGTTAATTGATTTTGTGAGGTTAATTGCAATCTCTGTTAACACGAGATTAATCATGTGGCTAGAAACGGTGAACATATTTAAAAATGAGGTTAATGGTAAATTGATGTTGTGAGGTTAATTGCAACTCCTGCTAACACGAGGTTAATTATGTGTCAAGAAACGATGAACATAGTTAAAAATAAGGTTAATGGTATATCCATTTGTGGTTAAAAGAATATGATTTTTGGTTAATTGAATTTATGCAGTTAATTACAACTCTTGTTAACACGAGGTTAATTATGTGTTCAGAAACGGTGAACATATTAAAAAATGAGGTTAATGGTGTATCCATTTGTGGTTAACAGAGTGTGATTTTTGGTTAATTGAATTTGTGAGGTTAATTTCAACTCCTGTTAACACAGGGGTTAATTATGTGTCCAGAAACGGTGAACATATTTAAAAATGAGGTTAATGTGTATCCATTTGTGGTTAACAGGATATGATTTTTGGTTAATTGATTTTGTGAGGTTAATTACAACTCCGTTAACACGAGGTTAATTATGTGTCCAGAAATGGTGAACATTTTAAAAAATGAGGTTAATGGTATATCCATTTGTGGTTAACAGAGTGAGATTTTTGGTTAATTGAATTTTTTAGGTTAATTGCAACTCCCATTAACACGGGGTTAATTATATGTGCAGAAATGGTGAACATTTTAAAAAATGAGGTTAATGGTGTATCCATTTGTGGTTAACAGAGTGAGATTTTTAGTTAATTGAGTTTGTGAGATTAATTGCAACTCTTGTTAACACGGGGTTAATTCTGTGTCCAAAAACGGTGAACATATTTTTAAATGAGGTTAATGGTGTATAGATATTGATGGTTAACAAAGTGAGATATTTGGTAAAATTGTGCGCACAGAAACAGTGAATGAAGTAGTACATTTGGTTAATAACATCAAAATAGAATAATCATGATAAAAAACTTATGTTAACCCTTCAAAAAACACACATTTATTGTATTTTGTTATCTATATTATTATATTAAAATAAATAAATAAATAATAAATATATTAAAAAAATAAAAAAACTAATTAAAAAAATGAAAAAGAAAAAAAATAGAAGAACAAAAACGGTGAATGAAGTAGTACATTTGGTTAATAACATCAAAATAGAATAATCATGATAAAAAATTTATGTTAATACTTTAAAAAAACACACATTTATTATATTTTTTATCTATATTATTATTTATTAAAATAAATAAATAATAAATATATTAATAAATTAATAAAAATAAAAAGAACTAATTAAAAAATGAAAAAGAAAAAATAGAAGAAAAAGAAAAAAAACGGATAAACAGTGCTCCCACGTTCCACGTGGTAGAAATGTTGGAGCACTTTATTATGTATATATAGCGGGATTGCAAAAAAAATACAAACCTTGATAAAAAAATTGTCAAAAATTACAAGTATGCCATTAATGAGAAGAACTTGTTCTCGTGTGTTTTCAATTTCCAAAACAGAAAAGAGAATTAGAGAACGAAAACTAGTAAAACCTGTTTTCTTTTTTTAGTTTTTAAAACAGATTTTAAAAAAGTGGTTAATCAAACAAGTTTTTTAGTATTTAAATTTTAAAAAACTAAAGAGAATTCAAACAGCCCCTTAGTCACCAACTCAGACACCTTAGCAGTTAGCACGAACCTCCGACTCAACCCAAAACCAGAGCTCAGTCCGTAGATAGTATCCACCAAAGCACGCTTTAGCCACTTGAGCTTACCGCCCATTCCCTCCTCCACCAGAGTGGTGGTGGCAGCGACCGGAGTTCCATTTCCACCATTGATGTAGCCGTCAACGTGGCCTCCCACTCCTTCTGCCCATTCGTCCTCATGCTTTGGGTTTGTCTAGTTCTTAGGTCGATTTGATCCCTCATTGGGGTCAAATTTATCCAATGAACACCCCTAGTGCTTACTGTTGGGGTGTTGAGACAACATTAACAAAAGGCAGTTGTAAATAGCAGTTTGGTGCAATTGGTTCCTACATCGATTGTTAAGTATATATTCTCATACACTTCTGAATAACAATTGACTATCAGTAATTGTTTCCACAACAGGCTACACCTTAACTCGCTCAAACTTTGCAAGGTAATAATGAAACAAATGAGAACTGCCAAGTTCTAGATTTGACTAATCCTAACAACCTTATATGTATTTTTCATTTTTCATTTTTTCAGGAATCATAATTTCCAAAATAATAAAGAAATGCTGCAGACCATTTAACAATTAACAAGACCCAAGCAAACAATATCTCCATAATTATCATTTCCTTCAACTAATTTATTCACACGACAAAATCAGCTAAGCATTTTTCCACTAGGTGGGGTCTGCGACTGCTTTATTCAAACATCAATGGAAATAAAAATTAAGAGAAATTTCATTCCAAATAAAAAAAAAAAATAGATAAAGAGGACAGCTCAGCGGTTCAATGTTGGTACTTTTTGTGGTCATTCTTTTCTAAATATGGGAAGCTACAAATGAGAGCTGATTGCAAACCTGCAATAAGCAAATTTATCAAACTATCGTTGAACGCAATAAAAACAAACAGTCCAAGACTATATTTCCTTTTAAAACATGAAAATGTCTATGCTCATGTATTGACAGTGCAAAGAAGTTGATTATTACCAGAGATATATGGCAAATCCATATAGAAGGCTAAACATAAACAAAGGCAATACGGAAATAACCACCAAAACCAATACGCTAGTCTAGGATCCCCAAATCCACCTTATTGTTGCAAATGAAGTATAAGATAAGTTAGGCAGAAGCTGTCTTCTTTTGCTGGAAAACAACTGCATAGACAGGAACCGCAACACCAATGCTGAAAGCAGTGAACACAGCAAGGGACATTTTCAACTTCTGATGCTTCATCCTGTCCAAGTTGTACATGTGCTTTGCGTGCATATAATATGGCTCATCATGGCCATGTCCACCTCCCATCCTCTTTATGCCAGTTGAATGAAAACCTCTGCTCACTGTTACAATGTAATATTGTCCGTCAGTGAGAAGGTTGAAATCTGATAAAAACAGTGACTTTCCTAGGCATCTCAAAGGATTACACACGCGCGCGCAAGCTTAAGATCAATAAATGCTATTAATGATGCACTAGTATAACCAGATACTGCTAATTAAACGTGAAGTCCAAGCTTAATCTATCTCCACAACAACTAAAACTAAGCCTCATCCACTAGATGTGTAGAGAAGCTTAATTTACCTCTATCCTGATAACAATTTTTTATGACAAAACTGTATGCAGCAAGATTTTCAATCATGAAACAAACGAAAGCAGAAAATGAAACTCAAATTGCAGCTTTGTAAACATAGTAAATATATGGGCAGCAACTGAACAAGGAAACATTAGGGCCTGTTTGGTTTGAGGAAACGTTTTCTGTTTTCATTTTCTGTTTTCATTCTGTTTCCTGTTTTCTGAAATTTTACAAAGGAAAAACTGGAAATGCTGAAAACAGCAAATTTTTGTTTCCAACATTTCCAGTTTTTCCTTTGTAAAATTTCAGAAAACAGGAAACAGAAAATGGAAATAGGAAATGAAAATGCAAACCAAACAGGTACTAAAGAGTAAAGACCCAAAATATATTTTAAGGGTAAGTTTGGTTAAGGAGAAGGGGCATTGCTTGGGAGATTTTAGAGATAAGGGGAACAAAATGAATGATTATAATGTAATCTTCCAAAACTTCACCCTTACGCATTTTCACTTACATTTTAAAGTTTCAACCCCAACTTGGAGGATTTTAATCATCCAAATAATTCAACAGAGTGAAGGAAAACTATTATTAATGCCTCATCCTCATCCTCATCCTCTTCTCTTCCCTTCCCTCCCCTTTCCCCTTTATTTTCCTTTTTGATTCCTTTCCATACTAACTCCCAAACATACACTAAACTAAATGCCCTATAATTTCAGTAGTGGATTTGGTATTGAAAACCTGACAATAACAATGTAACTATGTGAGTTTAACTGGATAAAAAGTAAAATCCCGGAACTGTAAAACAGTTGCAAAGAAAATTATACAGCAATTCAGAAGAACCAAACTAAAGCACTCCTAACACTCTTTCTTGCATTGAAAACTACTGGTCCCTAGTAGACTCCACCAACAAATATTTAAGGCTTGCACAGTATCAGAATTAACTCCGGTCCGCCACTCCATTTAAAAAAATATCAACATTTCCACCAATTTCTTGAAATTAGAAATTAAATTCACAGCTGAACTCTTCCAACATCCAACATTTCACAGGCAGAAAACAAAAATCGCAAATAAAAGAAAGAAAACCTGCAACTACACAACAGGAACTAAAATTCCTCCAATCCTATTCCTAGCAATCACTACTACCATGCTACAAAAGGGGGGGGGGGGGGGTACAAGTGATGAAACACGACTCTCATTGTTCAAGGTGATGGTTTCCAACTCTTTTGTTTGAAACACCCCAACAACATTGGAAAATCCCTGTTCGAAAACCTCAAATCAACAGCCATATATGCATGATGATGTTCATTGTAATCCTTTAATTATTAATAAAATTATTACATATGATAAACATTGTTGGATGATTGAGCCTATTAATATGAATCATGTGCCCTAATTATAGCTCTCGATACAGCACAACCCATAACAAACTTGTTTATTTTGCTTATTAAATAGAACACAAAAACAGATGAAAACAAAGCAAGAAATGAAAAAAAATATATAAATAAACCTGCCCCTTACAGAACAGAACAGAACACACCTCATCCCTCATCCCTAACCGAATTCAATTTCAACAAGAAACAATATAAGGAACGTCGCCGTTTTAACGTAGTAAAAAGAGAAAAGATGAGATTTGACCTGACTTAGAGAGGGAGGATTCGGAAGAAGAGATTAGCTTTGCAGCAGATCTGAGAGCGTTGTTGAAGGCCATGGCTAAGGCTAACACACAGATTAGATTCAACCGCGACGGTCGCCTTTCGAGAATTTGTGTTTTTCTCTTCTGAAAACCCTTTCTTCTTTCTATCCGACGCACTCTTTTTTCTTTCTCTTTCTCTTTATTTTTTTTTTCAGTCTTTTAATTTGATTGGGCTGGCTTAACTAATGCTTAAATATAATTAAAATTTAAAAAGGGAATATTAATAAAAAAAAAAGAAAAAAGCTTGCTTGAGAGAGACAAAATAAAAAAGTTAATTAAAACTTATCATTGTCGGCTAGTTTCTAACAAATATCAAATTAATATAAAAAAATTAGAATTTAATTAGTATGCACTGACAGTGTAAAAGAGTTTTACACTGACGTTTAATCATGATTCTTCATTTATATGACCTTTAAAATATTAATTAGTAAAGTCAACAAACTTACCATAAATTAAGGGTTGTGATTAACTGTCAGTGTAAAAGTCAGTGCACAATCTTTTTTCTCAAAAAATTAACTGTGTACGAAATTTACTTTGATAATTGATATCCTTCAACGTTAATTTGAGAGATACTGTTCCTTTTAAGAATTAAATTGTAGACATTGGTAATTTAATTGCATTTCACCCTAGAATGACCCATTGTTTATTCATGTTTGCTTATCAAACAAAAAATTGTTTATTCATGTTTTAAATTTGTTGAAATGTGTTATATACTTATGTTATAATCTTTTAAAATAACTATTGAAGGTGATCAAGGTTTTATTACTTATTTTCACTTGAGATCTAATTTATGCATCTTTATTAGAGAGTTTGTTTATAATTTTCACAAAATTAATACATATAGATGGAAGTAGTTTTAAGTTAATAATTCTTTTCATAGGATTTTTTAAATTTATATTAAGGAAATTAGGAAACAATATGAAATTGAATGGGTTTAATTATGATATTAAGAGTGTGTTCAACACGTCATTTTAACTATAGGGTGTGTTTGACGGATTGAAATCGTCTATCTCCTCTCTCTGTCTCTAACCTTGTCGTCCATATTAATATTAGCCATGTCAATTGAATTTTTTAAAAAGCTTTTAACGTTGCAATTATGTTACACGTGAAAACTTTTCTCCGTTTAGTTTCACTCTCTCTAATTCGGCTTTCACTCATTTAAACTACTAGTGCATACACCTTTTCTCTTTCAATCGTTTTATATTCGTGCTCTCTCCCAATGTTGCAAGAACAGACGTTGTACATTGTGAGAAACTTCATTGCAGAACCTCTATTGAATCAAGCTCACCTCACCAACCGTAATCTCTGTCATCGTGTGTTGATCTATCATGACTAATCCCACAGTGCCACCCTCTTACCAAAATCGAAGCCACGCCCATCTGGATCATGCCACTGCCACACCAAGTCATAGAATTACCACATATTTTATTTGTCATAGTCTCACCGGAGCCACAATCGAGTGCTCGATCTATTTCAGAATCTAGTGCTCCCTCCCTTTGCACTTTCTAGTTCCAAATTAAGTAGTTTATGAGAGTAAGAGTGGTGATGCTTTGGCCGATTGGTTACATTGTTGAGAGGAGAGGTGGCGATTTTAAACCGAGACCAGAGGCAAGTGTTTGGAAAGAATGGAATTATGAGGTAACGACGTTAAAAGCCATCTAAAAATTTTAATTGAGGCGACAAAATTGAAGATAGGGTGATGAGACAGATAATTTCAATTTGTGTTTGGCATGTCATTTTAGCTATTACTAGTTGAAATTTTTGTTAAAGCATTTCAACTCTATTTGGTAAAGTGACTTTTTAAATAGCTATTGGCGTTTTTTGAAACTCTACTCAAAGTAACGTTCTAAAAATTCAGCCTCCAACTTAAATTACTTTTTAGGTTTTTATTTTTTATTTTTTTTCATAATCCCTTGTTTACCCTTATATTTTTTGGCAACAAAATGTAAAAGAACAACAACAAAAATGAAAGGAAAAAACCCACAGAAAAACTACATTTTTGGGTAGAGTACCCAAGGAATCAGCCATCAATAAAAGATTAAGCTCATAAAGAGGAGATTGAAACGAGACGAGTCTCTATCTTTGATTAGCTCCAATCTTAGCCAAATAATCTGCACAACTATTACCCTTTCTCAATATAGATTAATTTGAACAATCCAATTCCTCTGAAGCCAATGACGAATGTTCATGATCAAAGAAACATATTTTGTGAAACTTTATAGAATTCGGTTCAATGAGCATAACGGTGTGTTTGGAATTTGTATAACATATATAACACTTCTAAATCCAACAGTCCAAATCAATTCCAATCCATGAAGGATAGTCGAAAGTTCTGAAAAGGTGGTATCGACCTCACCCACATACCCTACTTGGCCAGAAATCTAGGCTTTTGACCAAAAAGGAGCAAAAAAATTTTCAATTACCACAATAATGTGAAAAAAAACTATTTACTCTTATGGGATGATTTTGGCCAACGTGAAAAGCAGTTAGCAAGATACTAACCCATATAGCTCCTATAATATTTCTGTAGGGAAAAGCGCTGATCGATTTTGCACTTCGTGATTACTCTGACCAAATAAATGCCTTACACACAAAAAAGTGTTAAAGGAATGGGGCGCCTTTTGGGATGACGTCTCCTTTAACACGATTTTGTGCATAAAGAGAATTAAATAGTCTTAATGTTTAAATGCTTAAAGAAAACTTCAACCTAACCAAAAAAAAATTGAGCCACATAATAGTCCAATCTTAACTTGTATTGTATGTATAATAACATGCACACTTAATTTCTACATAGAAATAATGAAATATAATGTATTTAAAATAAGGATGCCATGGAAATTTCAACCCCACCATAGCATTAAGGCCACAAGAAATTGAAAACAAACAAACAAAAGAGTGGAATTTATTTAATTTAGACTTTCCCTTCACCACTAACTAATAAAGACCACCAAAACAAAACCAATCCACACCACACCACACCCCACTCTATTCAATCCACTAAAAATTCCACCCAAGCAAGCTGAGAAACTCTAGATGGCCACAGCAAACCTTGTTTTCCCTCTTGTGCACCCTATCATCATCTCCCAACGCTACCCATCATCTATTGCTCCTCCCACTCTCACTCCAAATGCCTTCTCCTCACTCCGCACCACTCCTCCTCGTTCTCTGGCCAACGATTTCTTGGGCGATTTTGGGGCCAGAGACCCTTTCCCAGCTGAGTTAGAGAGTGGGTTCGGAGAGAAAGTGCTCGGAAACCTTGACACTGAGCACAAAATCCTCATCCCCACTATCTCTGCTCTCGCCCTTTCCCAGCAGGAGTGCTCTCCCATTTCCCCTGTACAACCCCCCATTTCTGAAGATGAAGCTCTAAAGCTCGCAAGAAAGGTAACAATTCATTACCTACCTCTATCCATATATTGTTAATATATGAAGTGTACCATGTGAGAGAACATGCTTTCATGAGAAGAATTAATACTATGCAATAATATAGGATAAGAATGAATGATCAAGATTTAATTTAAGTATATGACAAGTTCGAACCCCAACTCTAGCTCTGTAAGTGCTCTTTTGAGCAGGAGGCTTTCTCTGTCTTAGACTGGGTAACATCTCCTCACCCTAAATTTTTAATTTACCAAAAAAATAAGTAGAACAATATTAAGTATTAACCATCTATGTATGGTTATTTGGTGGTCAAAATTAATGGCTTTCACCCACCTCTTACGCTCTTACTGGACATGTATATAGAAGCTCTCAAAAGATGTTGATGAAAAATTAGTCTCTGCCCTTGAGCCTGTTAAAATTTTATATTAATCAGTGATGCTCAAGTATTGTATGGTTTATCTGAATTAGTTTGTGATTGTTCAGATTTTAGCCTGTGAAAAATGTTGATTGTTTATAGGTCTTTCATATTTTGTAAAAGTTGGTTTTGTTTTATAATTAAGATGGATCATATATACTTGAAATTTTGCTTCTTCCCAATTATTTTTCATACTACTCTAGTCATTAAACGTATTTGGTTTTTTAACTTAGCCTTTTGTTGTCACAGTCATCCATTCATTGGCAATTGTTAATATGCCTGCTTTCTCATTTAATTGTGTATGCAGCCTATTTGACTTGATAGTCAAATCTCATACACATGTTGAAAACAAGGTATAGGAAAGCTTACCATAAGAAGCTGGTTTTTTTGCTTTTTATACCATACCTTGATAGTTTGATCACAAATTCTTTCTCAGGCATTGAAGCAACTATGATAAAGTCCATTTTTCTTTTTCCAGCTTCTTAAACATTTTTTCTTCATTTCCGTAGGTTGTGGGCTGGAGACTCATGCATGAGGAGGGTGGACTTAAACTTCAATGCTTGTGGAAATTGAGAGATTTTAAATGTGGAGTTGAACTCATTAACCGGATCTCTAAGGTTGCAGAGGCTGCAGGCCATTTCCCGGATATCCACTTGGAACAACCAAATCAAGTCAGAGCAGTACTATGGACAGCTTCCATTGGTAAGCCATAAACAAGTGCCTATCTTATGTACCACATTCAATATCACTAGAGATTTTTGTTCTAGTTGCATCTGATCAAAATACCAATTTATTTAATTGCTTTCATTTTATTTAGCATTTATTAGTTTCTGGTTGCAAGTTCCCTGTAGAGGGTTCAACAGTCCCTCATGGAACAACCCTTTAACATTCCCATTTCCCCCTCCCCGGCCCCTAATGGAGATCCTTTATGGTCTAGTACCAAAAATAAATTGTACTCATCTTTCAGCATGACATTTGAAAGGGTTCATAATTTTGCAGGAGGATTAAGTATGAATGATTTCATTGTGGCCGCAAAGATAGATGAAATAAAGACATCAGATCTTGTCCCAAAGAAAAGAATTTGGGCGTAATGCTCCATGAACTTTGTAACACATTTTGTCACAAGATATTCTTAAATACAGAATAGAATTACCACTGATTTGTGTTATTTGATGAAATCTGTTATTCTTTGCCTTCATTGTTAAGTGTTGTACTCCTGAAGGTCGGTGTACATGTGTCATTCCTTGTTTTTTTGGTAAGTGTAGTGAATGACTCTCAGCATCCGGAAGCTATACTATACCAGCCATTATAAACCTGGCAGTCTTGCTGGTACTTGGAGTGGGAGGGTTCAACTAAGAATTAAACATTATGACTTTGTTTAGTTACATGTTTATTTATTCTGCATGAAAGTCGTCCGCAAGCACTTCATGAGCACTTTCCTTATGCTACTGAGATTGTGTCTTAACATTATGGTTTATGCAAGCAGTTATTACTAGATCTCAAGTTTGGTTCAGCGTATCTGGCCTTGTAGATTTCGTCCGGAACAAAAATCTAGCATATTGAATTTTATCCACCCGATAGGATAGGAGCACAAACAATTTTGGTATGCAAGTTAATGTTATGCTTCTAAGAGCATGTTTCGTCTAATGTTAAAATGTGTAAACTCACATTTCCATGTTAAAAATAATTGTATTGAGGAATCTAAATTCAAGTTTGACCTGCCAAACCAAATACTAAGTAAATAACCAATGAAGTTTATGTTATACTATTGAGTCGCAAATCAAAAAAGACATTTCAATATGGTTTCATCTGGATGATATAGTGGTTCACTTAATTTGCAAACTATACAAGGTTGTAATATGATCCCATGAGATATAACATGCAGTAAGGTCTAGATAATACTTGGCCAAGCTTGAGGTTAACATTCAAAATACATAAATTTGAAGGAAATGATTGTAAAATAAATATAATTTATTTTTCCAACTAGAAGTCCTAATGTATAATATATTAAGGATATAGGAAACTTTTTAAATATTAAAAATAAAAAATATTACATAAAAAATTTTAAATTCTCGATATATTAAATATCATATGCTTTATTTTTTTTAACAAATATTTTTAAAACATTCATTAGCTAGACTTTTATTAAACTAAAATAAATAATTAATTTCCAAAATGAAACATAATTGAGAAAGAACATTATTTCTTGAAAGACCTAAGGATAAAATCTACAAAGGATTTGCTATGCACAAAATTAGTTGATACTTGTGATACTTATTCGTGATTACTAGCTAGTCTAAAGGTCATTATTGGGATCGAACGGCTCGGATTTGGTGATTGTCCAACAGTCGATTGTAGGAGATCCAACCCCCCCATTATTGGATGATGTTTAGAACTACATCATAAAAAAAAAATCTAAAAAAGGAATTTTATTTGGTTTTATTTGAATTTGACTTTTAGGATTAGGTAATAATCTTTTTAAAAAAAATCTTTATCTTGGTTTTAATTTTATTTTGAGGATTATATGATAAGAGAATAAATGACTAAAAAAATCTTTTATTTAATTTACCTTGTGTATTACTAGATTTTATGTGTTAGAATAATAAAAGAAAGAATTTCAAATGACAAATAAGAGGAATTTTTATGACAAATAGAAGGAATTTCAAATAATACATATTCATAGAGAATTTCAACATTTCTCTTTTATGTTTAACTTTTTAGATTAGCATTTACAATTTCACATATACTTACAATCAATATTCCCTATTACAATTTTGATAATTCTAAAATCATACATCCTAACACACACTTAAGATTTTTTTTAAGATTAGGTGATAAAAAAAGAATCCTTATCTTAATTTTATTTAAATTGTTATAATATAATATATATTAAGAAAAGATGGTTTAATGTATTAGTTTTTAAAAAAATCTACAACTTCTGAGTTTTAATGTATTAATTTTATTTAAATTGTTATAATATATATATATATATATATATATATATATATATATATATATATATATACATGAAGGCCTGCTGCATAGTACACCACGCCACCAAGGTGGTGCCTCTAGCATTGAGTCTAAGTAAAAAAAAAATAACAAATTAATCCAATAATGTCTCTATATGATTTTTCCTATATATAAATTTGGTCAATAATAATAACAATAACTCATCTTATAAATTGTTTTATTATTATTTTAAATTATTTATTAAATATTTCTATAAATACCGTCTCATGCAAAATTATTAAAAAAGTGAAAACGAATCTTATAAAATTATAAGGATTTAATGGATATACATTGTCTGTGTAAGAAGTTTTACACAATCATTCAATCATATATTATTACATTATTTATTGAGTTTTTTCTTCTTGTGTAAGACCATAAGTATCCTTCATGGGAGACAATTCTACTAGAGCTAAGTAGGAGGACCTCTATGAGCGACAAAGCCCTCTCTCTAAGTATTTAATGCAGTTGTATACCTAGTCACCAATCAAGTTGGAACAACCATGTACCAGCTGATCTACGCCCTCGGTATAATTTATTGAGTTTAGTAACACATGAAGTATCATTCATTAAATGATATGACAAGACATGATTAGATGAAAATGTAATACTTTGTTTACATTATTAAACTATAATTCCCTCACACCTTTTTTTTCAACTTTATTACTTTTACACATTCTCTCTTTTTTATTTTTATTTTTCCACTCCTATTAAATAATCAAACCATGATATTTAAACACCGAATAATTCCATACACCTATTTAACGCCTCTCATATTTTTCTATCTTTTTTTACTTATATTATATAATTTATCATATCTCTCTCATGTAATATAATATGGATCAAATGGTTGTGACTTAGTTGGCAACGAGGCTGAGATTGTGGGAATAGCTAGAGTCGGCAATTCAGGTTACCTGACGTGACCCAATGCGGGTAACAGGCTTTATCGGGCTAAGCTAAAAAATCGAAAGTTATTCGGACTTCTTAAATAAGTGTCTGAACTCTATGTTTTTACGGGCTTTTTACAAGTAGCCCATTTTTTGCGAGTTTTTGCAGGCTACCCAATCTTTTGTGGGTTTTTGCGGGTGGCGGGTTTATTGAGTTGGGCTAAAAGGCCTAGGAGTTATTCGGGCTTCTAAAATAAGTCCTCGATCCCTACATTTTTACGGGCTTTTGCGAGTTGAGAGCATATTTGATTTAGCTTTGAAACATGGTAAACTCGTGTTTCCAATGTTGGAATAGTTGTGTGGGGGAATCCAAACTTGAATTTGGCCAGTTTAAATGCCAAACCAAACACACATTCAGTCCGTCCGAGCTAGCCCATTTTGTCGACTCTAGGAAGAGCTCCCAAGTTTGACTCCCACTAAATACACTCTTATAACGCTATGTTTGGATTTAAGGCACGAGGTGGAATATAATAGAACGGATCATAATGGGTCATAAAGGAGTGAGATGGAATGGTATAAATATATCATCTGTCTGTTTGGATATTTTATAACAGAATGAAAGAGATATTTCATTCCATTGTTTGGAAAAAGAATGGAACATAAGGAATTTAAAATGGTCCATCATATTCCTCCTGTTTGGGGTAAGAAATTTGGGTGTGAGCAGTGAAATGGAATGATATTGCCTCTCTCTCTCTTATCATTATATTCCATCCTCCATTAATCAATTGAAACAACGGATCATGGCACCGCTCCATTTCATCCCCTCCATTCTACGAGATGGATCCTCTCCAGTTTCAAATAAACTGGACACAATCTCCACCCTTAAAATTACTTAGTTTATATATAAAATAAAACTTAAAAAAATTTATAACCATAGATTTAAAAAACTTTCAACTGTAGAGGATCCTATGTAATCTATCATAATTTTCCTTTTCCCCCTCCTCCCTTCTCTTTCTTTTCCCAATTCTATCTTTCTATTCCATACAATATCATTCTCATGATAGTACATCCTGATAGGGTTGTGACTGTGAGATTATCAATTTTGAATCTTACAATAATGTACTACATGATATGATAGTACTACTAACACTTGTACTACTCTACTAGCTCACTCAACTAAAGAGGTGACAAGTAGCTCAACGTAAAGATTACAAGAGCCAAAATATTTTGAAACACTTCACTTCTAAGCAGAGTTGAAGAGATGAAATTGCTATCGCCATCCATTCCCACTACTACTTACCTATCACCTTCTGCTTTTCTTCCGCGCCACCCCCATGGTTCCACCTCTCTCTCCCTCCCTCCCTCCCTTCCTCTCTCGTCTTTCTGTCTCTCCCTGACATGGTTTTCTTGTTTGGTTGGCAGGGTTCCAGAATCCGGGGTCTTTTGGTACCTTCAAATTGTCGAAGAAAGAGGTTTGCTTTTCCAACTGTTACATGTCAATTTGCCTCATTTTTACTCTCTCACACACAAGCACCACATGGTGTATATGTCAAATGTTGAACACTGCTGCCACCCTATCCTATGTATCAAATTCAAACCATTCAAGCTTTCAAAATTTTAAGAAATGGGGTTTTCTTTTGCAAAAGTACTTTTTAAAAAAGATAAAACAAGTTAAATTATTTATTATTATGTCGTGTGCCTTTTTGTTGTTGAATAGGAAACCATGTTGAAATTCCATTCTGATTACACCCATATTATGTTTACATGTAGAGTTTTTCCTAGCTAGGTATCCTTTTTGTTTGAGCTTATATTGGTAAGTACAAAGTGGAAAACCTTTGTTATTGTGCACAATCTTCGCTTTGCACAGGCAAGGCATTGATGTCTCTTGAGCTTCTCTGTCGTGATAGAACAAATGCATAAAGGTTGTCAATTGGTTTGATAATGGTATCAGAATACTGTGGGATGCTGTAGGAAGATGATAGACCCATAACATATGTTTATGCTAGAAAAGAAGAATAGGTTGAAGGGGAGTGGGCTAAGTGCCTGTGTAGTTTACAGTTGAGTATAATTGATTCTAGAATCAATGATTGAAAATGAGTGATGCACGTTTTATGAAACACAATAGACAGAAGTAATTTAAAATCAATTATGTGGAATTGATTTTGTATCGTGCAGAATCTAAACTAAACAGGCACTAAGTGGCAATGTTGGGTCTCATGTAAATGACGGGAGAGGTGAGAAAGGAATTGGAGAAAAAGAGAAAAGGACCCCTGCAGAGACAATGCCAAGGAAAGAGTTAGTTGGGAGAGAGAGAAGGCTGTAATAACATGGACAGCTGTCACATGTTGAGTGGAGGAGGGAATTCCTGTATCATTCTGGTATGATACCAGAACTGGGAGGCAAAAATATAGAGGGAGAGAGGAAGGGGGCAAGTAAGCATTGGGTAAGGATTGGAGTGAGGGGTATTGGTAGCATCACCACAGAATATTTCCATTGTTTTTTTTTTGTGGTTATATTTTCTTCCGCATTTTACAGTAAGAGAGTTACCTCTGCTTATAAGGATCTTGGTCTACCTATATCCTAATACAATCTCAAGTTTTTTTGTTTTTATCAGAACTATCAGAAGATGATTAATATTTTCTTTACACTGTAAATATCATTTATTTTCATCACTTCTTCCCCACATCCTGCATAATGTATAGTTCCGGCATTTGGGCTATATTTGGACTGATGAAAAAGGATGGAATGCAAACTATTGTTTGAATTGTTTAAAATAGGACAGGATGGAATAGAACCTGATAGAATACATTCCATTCTCTTCCATCTATTACCTCTCTTTTTCTTCCCTCGCAATTTGAGGGATATGAGATAGAACCTGTACTTTTTCATTTCATCGTAAAAATATACAAACAATGGAATAGCAATGATATCATTCAATTTCATTCCACTTCATCTCGTTCCATTCTATTCCATCCCATTCCATTTAATTCACCATTAGATATAAGATGCATCATATTTCCTTGTCCTTTTATTTTAAGAAAAAACGTTGAATACTGCAGAGAAGATGCATAAGGAAAGCTGGACCTACTAAAATCACTGCAAAGTTTGAGCTGAAGCCACCACCATACCCACTGGTAAGATCTAACGTTTGTCCAGTACTCCATTTACCTCTAGAATTAATTGTCCTTCAAGTTGGCTAATTTTTCTTGGTGCATACTGTAGCAAGGAAATATTTACACATCTCAGATTTTTTAAAACCTATGTTGATCACAATTACTTCCCCAGTTTTATTTTACTAGTACTGTACAGTCTTGATCTGAGTAGCTTCAAAGAGATTTATCATTAATATGAACCTAAATGCCTAACTGGAAAATTTGCCAATATGATTTGATAGTTATTTCCATTTGTTTTCTTTTTTCTAATGATCTTCTTTTCCCTATTCTTCCTTGCCAGAATCTTTGTTGGTATTGGTTCAATAGTAATTTTTCTTTTCTTTTGCATTTTTTTCTTATGCTGCTACTCCTTTGTAATGTACTTGGGTTTATTATATCACATTATAATGACTAGCTCCCTGGTTTACCCCGATCATCCATTAATCTGTTGGGCAGTCATAAGTGTATTACAAATGGCCATTTAAATTCTTTCTATGCAACATATCAATTACACTAAACTGATTAAACAACATGAGAGATTCTTGTAGTTCTTGTAATGACCTAACCATATTTCTTGTACTTGCTGAGATTTTGATGTTTATGTTGGATTGATGATATATATTTTACCAATACTTTCATAATCAAAATTCTCAGAATGCTTTGGAGCCAATTATGAGCCAAGAGACATTTGAGTACCATTGGGGGAAGCACCACAGGGCTTATGTAGATAATCTGAACAAGCAAATTGATGGAACAGATCTAGATGGGAAGTCACTGGAGGAAACTATAATTATTTCATACAATAAGGGTGACATTCTTCCAGCTTTCAACAATGCAGCACAGGCATGCATGCTTGTATTGTAACCGTAAAATCTTATTAAGGTTTCTGAGCGATTGCTTAGTAATCTCATTCAACTTATTTCAGGCATGGAACCATGAATTCTTCTGGGAGTCCATGAAACCTGGTGGTGGTGGAAAACCATCTGGGGATCTTTTAAAACTGATTGAAAGAGACTTCGGTTCATTTGAAAAATTCGTTGATGAGTTCAGGACTGCTGCTTCAACACAATTTGGTTCAGGATGGGCTTGGCTTGCATGTGAGTAATTACCCTTCCCACCATACTCTTGTTTTCTGGCTTCATTTTTCTTTTATTTAAAATTTTTATTGGTATATCCAACATAGCAAGCGGTCTTTATCCTTTTTCTCCATTTGCATTTATGAAATATAGATAAAGAAAGCAGACTTGATGTTGGAAATGCTGCAAACCCTCTTCGAACTGATGAGGACAAAAAACTAGTCGTGGTGAAGACTCCCAATGCTGTGAACCCCCTTGTTTGGGGCTATTATTATGTAAGTAGTAAGGATGAGTTTTAATATTCATCATCTATTTTGTATGTTTTGAAATATGAATGCTAGGGAGGGTAGAAGGTTAGAAGCATCATGGTTAAAATGTCTGATGAGATTTTATTTTAATTTCTTGCAGCCACTCCTTACAATTGATGTCTGGGAGGTATTAATCAAACTTACTTTCTGTTAGTGATTTGAGAACTTTAAAACCATTATTTCATTAATAACATATTGCTGACTTTGTAATATAATGTTTCACTTTTGTACAGCATGCTTACTACCTTGACTATCAGGTGAGATGCAGTTCACAGGATTTTACAGTGATCACTGTCTTTGAGAGTTGTATTTGATTAATAATTATAACTACGACAACCTTGTTATCTTGGCAGAACCGGCGCCCTGACTATATATCAGTGTTCATAGATAAGCTTGTGTCTTGGGATGCAGTCAACTCAAGATTTGAGCAAGCTAAGGCTGTGATTGAGGAGAGGGAGAGAGAGGAAGAGAGGAAAAGAGAGGAAGAAGAGGCATCGTCAACTACTGAGGTCGCTCCTGAGATATATCCTGATAGTGATTCTGACTAGAATCCATAATGAGCGAGTTTTTTTTCCCTCTAAAAGAGTTCAAAATGGTGTTTCCTTTGCACCAGTTAGGTGAGATATAGAGGCATTTCAAGCTGCAAATTTTGTTGTATGATCGATATTCTAAATAAGTGCTAAATTCATTCATTAATGATATGAAGTCTTGTGGATTCTTATGAAAACCAATTAGACTTTGATATTATGACAGAGAAAAAAAAGTAGTATTTATTTTTGAAATGGAAAAATTCTTGCTCAGTTCAGCATTGGCAGCAAGCCTATTGTATTTCATTGCAAATTGTCAAATAAATTGAACACTTTGATGTAGTAGTACTTGAACATTTTTATGAAGCACTTCATTCCATGTTCAATTTTTAATGAGTCCAGACATTTACCCGTGGCTTATTTCTCTTCATAAAATTTTCGGAGTACACACCAAATTTCATCTTTCAAATAGATATATACCATCATATAATATAATGCTATGTAGTAACAAACCCAATCTATCCATGCAACTATAGATAATAGTCAGTAGTCACGCACCATTGAGTGATTCTCCTACTTGTGTCAAAGCAAAGAAAAGGGTGGAAGAATGGAAAACAGATTCAATTTTCACATGCAAGTGCAACCTTTGATATGAGATTGCAACATCTACCTAGATTATTATCCAACCATAATATTCCTCTCATCAATCAAACATGGAAATTAGTTTGAGTGAACTGTCTCAAATTTCACTATTCTTTTGCCGGCTAACAAATACAGGAATCCCTTTTTTATTTACCAATATTATGTATTTCTCTCAATAAATCATTTACAACATTAATTAAAAAATTCACCACTGTAATAAGATCAGTGGGAACATAACTATTTACACAAAAGAATGCTACTGTAACAGAACAAAACTTTTTTGTTTAATCATCTTATTGGGGATATCTTCAGAGACAGAAGGTTATCCAGATCTGAGATGTCTTTAGTATCTGTAACAGGTGGCCCAAAAATATCCCAAAAGCGAAGAGTCTCATCTGCCCCAGCTGACACCACTGTTACCCCATCCGGGCTCTGCATGACACAAGAACCTATTGTAACTTGAAAGAAATAATTGCCTGGATAAAGTTTAAACTGTTTAATTCATGTTTTATATATTGACCAAAATTGTAGTTGTAGTCACCAACATATGGTGTGTTTGGTTTGGATCCATGTTTGGCAGAAGCTACTTTAAGTAGTATTTGCCCGAATCCACGTTTGAAACTTGGTATTGAGGTAAACTTAACACATAATCACTTTTGTAAAAACAAATCCAAGCACTATATCAGATGCTCTTGCTAATTGCATGCCTTAGATTACATGCTTTAAAAATTCACAGTGGACCACTCTGCTAGAGTTTAAATTAATCATGACTTGCAGCATACCTGAGACAGATCGAGGATTCTGGAAGAGTGACGGTCCAAATCTCCTACTTTAGTCATTGATGGATACCTCCACAAACAAAGTTGGTTGTGATGTGTATTTGTACTAAAGCCATGGCCACTTAATATCTCCTTGTGATGTCTATTCCATTCTAATCCACAAACCTGCATAACAATACCATAATACTGCAAATTATTGGGTGAATCTAATTCAGCTAGCAGAAAGATGCATCTGTCCAAAGGACTAAATAGTAAGCAATTAAGACAAGGGTGATTACTTCTTTTTGGTAAATGAAAATTCTTAATTCTTAACTAACTAAAATAACATGCAAGACAGTTACTGAGACTAGGAATATAAAAATGCCTATCTTGCCTGAGCTTTGGTATCTATGCTGCAAATGCAGGTTCCCTTGCGTACATTCCATATCTTAATACATTTATCTTCTGTGCCACCTCCAGAAGCAAGCACACCTGAATCATAAGGGCACCAGGCAAGTGCCTTGACTGCAGCACAATGGTCTTTAAAACAGTGCAAGAAATTTGATGAACTCATTTTAGATGAATCCCATATATAAATATGATTTTCATTGCCACCACTTGCTAACATATTACTGCTTCTTGACCATTTTAAACCACAAACTTCTGCTGTGTGTGCTTTTATCCGGGAAATCACATTTCTTCTTGCTCTAACTGCTTCCAAGAACATGATAGATCAATATGGTTATATTATCACCATTTCATCAGTAGATTACTATACTCACACAATACATCTAAAGGGTTAGAAAGAACAATACCATCATGGTTTATTATAGATTTGTCATGGCTTCCAGAAGTTAAAGTATAACCATTCCATGCAATAGTTCCTATTCTTTGACTATGACCTTCTAGCATTCTTATCTGAAAGTTAAAAACTAAGAATTAGTCCAGCCGGTTATAGTGCATAACTAGTTGCTGATCATAGAGAAGCCAGATAACTAGAGAGATGCATACTTGCTTAGAAGTCTCAGCATCCCAGAGTTGAAGTTTAGAGTGCATAAATCCTATTGCCACAAATTTGGTATCCTCTGACCAGGCAACACTAGTGGGATAATCACTGTTTGTGGCTTTAAATAACTTAAGCACATCACTGTTCTTTGAGTTCCAAAGGTACACTTCTGAGCCCAGAGCAACAGCTAGAATGTTGTTGTTCCCCCAATCCATGATGCTTGAGTAGTAATCATTTCTAATATTTGGTGCATCCAATATCCTTACTTCTTTCTGCAAGCATAGGTATCCAGTTTATCTAATCAGAGTACAGCATGAGATTATTATGACTTTGTACATTATGTAATTATGCATTTATACTGCTTGGATGACACCTGAGAACATCAATTCTGTTGCATTTGAAATGGTTAAAATTGAGGAACACTTTGAAAAAGGTCACACCAAAGACAAGCAAAGGTGCATTTTGCTTAGACAGATATGCATTCTACCACACAACAATATTTTTTTTTAACAAAGGGATAAATTGATCACTGTATGTAGAGAAAAGAAAAAGAAACTGAAGAAAGAACATTGATATGAACATAACCTTGGGCATTACACGACAGTGATGTTGATTGCTATTGTTCTGAAGTGCTGCTGCCTCTTCTTCTCTCATCTCATCAATATGACGAATAGATTTTCTACTTGATTTTGGACTTCCCCTGAAAACTAACATCCTAAATGGCTTGCCTTCTGAATTCAAATTCAGTTTCTCATCCACTTTCTGTCTGTACACTTCCTGTGATTATAATATAAGGGAAAAAACCTCAATACATATCAGTTCTCTAAAATTATCAATTTCAACAATGTAAATAAATAAGAGAAAGATTCAAAATCTGAAGCATAGGCCAGAAACAAATATATTTTGTGTAATTTGGTATAAAAGATAACTTACACAAGAAAAAAAAAAAGAATGAAAAATTTCAACAAGAATGTCATTTCTTGAGGTTTGAAATGACACTGAAAAGTTGACAGCTTTAGAAACAGGGAAAGAGCTTTTTAATTTCAATAAAAGAAAGGGTCCAAAGAACCTTCAGAGGTTCAAATATTATATTTCTTGAACATGGAAAAAGAAAAAAGAAAAATAGTTAGATAAAACAGAAGTGATGAGGGAATATATATATACACTGAATTGCATATTGCGATTTTTCTTGGTCCTGTTTGTGAGCAAACTCTGGGCTTGATCAAGATCCATCAAACTCCTGTTGGGTATGAACCGATCACCCTTCACATAAAGTAAAATGGCATAAGAATGAAGATTAGAAAATGGCAAAAGGGGAATGAAATTGAGTAGTGAAGTTTGATTTGATGTACTGGAAAATCATAATGGGTGGGAGTGCTGAGGAGGCTTTTGGGAGAGTACCAATCACACTCAAGATTCCACATTGCTATCGCTTTCAAGAAGATGATCGTTTTGGTTTATGAATTCAAAGTGAGAATTTTGGGTCATCTCTCTCCCCCGCCAAATACAGGTACCATTCAAATAGTAGTTTTTTTTTCAACCGTTGCCACTTTCCAATCATATTCACAAAATAACCAAATCCATATGTTTATATAGGATGGGATGGGTCCGGTTATTGGCATTTTGGAATTGACAATGAATCAACCCTAAAAAACTATACATAGATAGTCTTATGGATAAATTATACATGAATTGCGTCAACCCATTTTTAAAACACAATAGATATTGCTTTTTCTTATGGATAAATTACACATGCTCTTTATATTTTTATTCTTTTTTTAAAATAAAAATATATTATTTTATATATTCTTGTCTTTTTTTTTTGTTGCATGGAGGGGTAAACACCCCCACTAAACTATATATCTACCAACAAAAGACACTCCTGAGTACACTTTCAATATATTATTTTCTTATGATTTTATATTTATTTCAACATGCATTTTTAAAGTGTTGATACACCACCATCCCCTAAAAAAAGTAAATTTCTTGAAATAAGTTACAAAAAAATCTTCTATTATCATTAAAATTAATTGAAAAGTTAAGAGCGTGTTTGGTTTGAGAAAATATTTTCTTTATTTATTTTTAATTTTAATTACAAAAATGTTATCTCATTTTCATTTTATTTTTCATTTTTAAAGATTTGTATAGGAAATAGTTAAAATCAATTTTTTTTGTTGTTTCATTGTTATATTTACAAATATTTTGAAACAAGATACAAAATAAATATAAGATGGTATTTTTTAATTAAATTTAAAAAAGAAAAATGCATTTTCAAACCAAATAGACCCTAATATTTTCAACTTAAATCATAGTTAAAAGGATTATATAATATAAAAAGAAACTTAAACAATTTTGATGATATCAACCCATAGGACATAAAATAAGTGTGTTGAAAATGAAAATCTTTTAATAAAAAAGAAAGCACTTATTGTTCTTTTTTGTTTCTAATGTAATAAATACTTTACTTAAATATGTTTTTAGTCCCTATAAAATATACACGTTTTTATTTTAATCCCTGTAAAAATTTTCTTTAGCTTTTGGTCCTCGTGAAATCAAACTTCTACAAAATAGACCTTGCCAAGTGTTTGATTAACATATGAATGATGTGGTCGTTAATGACTTGCTGATGTGGAACAGGCAACACATAAGTGGCACTACAATTGTCAATTACTAATTTTATAAACCAATTTTATTATATATTAAAAAGAAAATCGAATTCCCTTCTATTTCTAGACAAAAAGGTCTTCAACACTATTGTAGGGTCGTGTCTCTTTCATTCAACAGTTTTGTGCCCCAAGTCTTCTCTGATGGAAGCGAAGAGTGTTCGGGGGTTGTAAGGAAAGTGAAGTAGTGCATGGGAGTGGTTGGTGATTGCATTGTAGCTTCATCACCTTCCTTCTCAATTCTACAACTTCTTTTAAATCTTCCTCTTCTTGGCTTTCTTAACATTCACCACTAACATTTCATCCTCACACCATTGGAAATAGTTATAGTTTCTAAAGGTCTGTAATGAGTTGCAAATTGAAAGTAATGAGGTTGGGGGATGATAAGAAAAATGGAGAGAGAGGGGGGATTATGTTCTTACATTCCAATTCCTACACCTCCAAAATGGTTTCTCAGGATTTTCAGTTGTTTTTAATCTTAGCATAATCACTTTCTCCCTATACACATTGTTCATTGGGAGAATGGAGAAGAGGATGACGACTTCATCCCTGATGTCTTCTTCTCCCTCTCAAGCCTCACACTATCCACGGGAAATTCACATTCATGCGAGGACACTTTCATTCTGGGAAGAGATGGATCTTAAAGCAATAACAATGGCTGATTAGGATTCTAGTGCAGTAGGAAATACCATGTGAGCAAGTCACTATCGACAAGGACTATTTTATAAAAGTTTGATTTCGGGAGGCCCAAAAGCTAAAGATAAACTTTGTAGAGATTAAAATGTAAAAGCATGTATTTTACAAGAAACTAAAACATATTAGCCTACATACTTTATTTTTTACTGAAAACTTACAATTTTCGAAACTCTTATCATCAACCCTTATCAAAATCATGTTTTAAAAAAGGATTTAATTGATATATATTATTAGTGTAAAAAAATTATACACAAACATTCAATGATGTTCTATCACATCATTTAATAAATATAACATCATGTATTATTGAATTCAATAAACAATGTGACAACACATCATTAGATGTTTGTTTAAAACTTTTTGCATTAAACTCTTTAAAAACAGAAATATTAAACAATACGAATTATTTCGGATGGAACAAGAATGAATACCACATGACATTCCATCATTAAAACCAATTCCTTTATATATTATTACTAGTTTTCTCTCTTGCACAGTTATCAAAGCATGACTGGTTCTAATGAGTTTCGTACAAACTCATTCATACCGAATATTTTCTCTAAATTAGTTACTTATTTATTTGTCATATAATTTATGAAGTTCAAATAAAGAACCCATTGAGAACTTTCCAGTTTCCACACATCCCACCCCCTCCCACCAACCAATCATAAAGGTTTAGTGCCCCTGGTACTCTGACAGGTTGGGGGGATATTGGATAGTAACCAAGCGATCAATCTCAAATTTCCATACCAAATATATCTAGAATTGAAAAAAGGAAGAGCCTTCGCTTGGGTATGCAAATTAAGATACATGTTTTTGCCCCTAGCAATGGAAATCATTAATTTATTATAATGGCAAATTAAGAATGCCTTGTCCTCATCTCATAAACTGGTACTCAATCACCCATTAAACTGCGGTTGACCACTAGTATGGCCTGAATCTTGTTGGTGGTCGTCCATACCTTGGAACCAATCTGCACAGCAAAATGATTTAGTCATCAGATAACTAATCAGACCACAGAAAGAATGACTAATCAGAGCATGGATGCTTAAATGGTTTCAAATTGACAGAAATTTTTAAAGGTTGAGGCCTTTTTCATTTCTGTTTTTAAAAACTGTTTAGTTTTTTAAAACAGAAAAACTAGGAAAACATGTTTGGATAATTGCTTTCTCACTAACTATTCTGAAAGCCATCAGTTTTGAAAACCAAAAAACAAAAACAGTCTAGAGATTTTTTTAGTTTTCAGTCTAAAGATATCTTTTAGTAATAAATGAAACACAACATAAAATAAATTTACAAAACAAGTTTTAAAAACTGAAAACAAAAAAAAAGTGTTTCAAATAGGCCCTTATCTCTACTAACCAACCAAAAATGCTCTTGCAATTTTTCATGAATCATGACCACTGTTGCAAAGAACAGCTAATTTTTCAAACTTCTTGGCCTTGGGTTGAGAATTTGAGATTTAAAAATAGAAGGTGAAGACGAGACCTATCATAAGAGTATTATTGTCACAGAAGCAAATCCATCTTTTACTTTCCAATGGCACTTGGTTAGATGTAAAGCACCATTTCAAGCAAAAATATTTTTACCTTTCAAGGACAGCACACACAGCAGAGACAATTGAAAGCAATTAAAACCATTTTTCATTCATCAAAATCCAGGGTACAATGTTTTATATTCTCCAGTTCCTGATAATTGCTTACCCGAAACCAGGTGGAGGATGGAGTGAAGGCCTTCTATATCTTATACCAAAAGGTCTTCTTCCTTGATACTGGTTTATTCCAGGAAGGTTTGTACGCTTAGCAGAGACCTGGAGTGCAACCAGAATTTAAGTATAATTCAAATGGAAAAACTGACGAAGAGACTAACTGCATTTGCACATATTATCTGAAAAAAACCTTTAGTTGTCGACCATGCAGTATTGATTCATTTAATAACAGAGCATTGTGAATAGAATCAGTCTCAAGAAACTCAACATAAGCACATCCTTTTGGTTGACCAAATTGGTTTGTCAGAATAGTTACTCTGTTCACAGTTCCACATGCTTTGAAATGTTGTTGGACTTCTAGAGCTGTGCATGCATAGTCAACCTGAATCATAATTTAGAACCAATGTTATATTCCAATAAATCACAACATTCAATTGAAGATTGATAAAATTATAATGGAATAACAACTACACAGAAGAGAAATTCAATATGCATTAGAAATGTGATTGTCTGATGCACTAAAGCCTGTCACAGTCATGTTATCAAATCAAATACATGCATGTGGTCCTGTGCAAGCAGCAAGAGGACCATGCAATTTGCAAAGCTTAAAAAGAAAATATGCACTAGCATGTAGTACAAGTCTGATACAGTTAGGAGCTTAGGCGGGCAAGCAGAGTATTCATCTCTTTCTATTAACTGGTGGTTATAGAAGCTTCCAGCATTCATTTTAATGACTTTCCAGTAAGAGGCTAAAGTCTTATGGTCTACCAAAATCAATAGAGATTAAACTTATTTCAGCAGCCAAGAAGCTCATTTCTTTAGAATCAAGCATTCAAATAAATTCCAAAATCTGCAGCCAATGGAGCACCTCACTCAGCCAGCTATCTTTAATCCTTTCAAGGTGACAAAAAAATAGAAAGAAAGAATTTGGCTCCTCTAAAAATTGAGGAGTTGCACTTTAGAAGATGAAGTTCAAGGATAACTTTCAACGGTTAAAATTGTGATAAAATACATTTATATGTATAACAAACTATGGAGGTGTCTCAACAGTTGATTTTCCAATCAACGGTTATAATTTTGGATTTTATCCTCTAAAATGCACTCATTAGAGGAGCCAAATCCAAAAAAGAAGCATATGCAAGGAGAAAGTAACAAACTTTTAAGAAAATGCTTTTCTGGTTCAAGCAAGGCACACCTTTAGCATATGCAAGAGGCATGTGGCCCACTGCTACAAGCAAGATTTAGTGACCTCTTTCTGGTGCCTCACCTTAACACCTTAGGCATGCCTTTTGGCTACACTTGCAAGGGAATCAGACTTATTGAAAATCCAAACTCTAATATTTGGGTAGCAAAAAAGGTTAACAGAATGTAGACTACAAAGCAAAATGGTAAAATCTGCAGCTTCTCAATTACCTAAGAGTCATGCTTAGATAATTTTTTCTCCTTATCTAATCTAATTGGTTGCAATCTCTCAAGTGTGATATCTATCAGCCTTTTTATCTTATCAGCAACTCTCAGTTTTTCAACCCTTCCTTATTCTTGCCTAGGAGTAGAAGATCAGCACCCAGTAAAAATGATGAGGAGATCATCAAAGAATAATCACTTGTGGAACAATTCCGCTAATGGGCTCAGAGCATAATAGAATGGGATACATGGAAATGGAGAGAGAGGATTGGGTAGGAGAAGGGATATAAGGAGAGTGAGGATTTGGGAGGGAGGTTACAGGTCTCTCAAATGAGCTGTGGTATCTTTTTGTGTTTCTGTTTTGAGGAATTACAGAGGTTTACCTCCATTATAACGAGCTAGTCTCCATTGTTCCATTAATAAATATCACGTTCTGTCAATTTGGTACCAAAGCTCTAGATGTGGGAACTTAGTCTAATGCTGAATTTGAAGATGATTCCAACATTTATTGGAGGAGGTTGTGGGAATCAGTGTGATAATTTAGGAATATTTGTATTAATTACTGCAATGATATGTAATAAGTGCAAATCTATATAGGCTGTAGATTAGGAAAATTCCCTAAATCAAGGGATTACAGGTTAGAATAGAGAGATGTTTTGTTTCCTAAATTAGCCTAAAACTTCTATATATAATTTGTATGACTATGCAGTGAATAATGCAATGAAATAATTCATTAAACCCTTAATTTTCCAGATGGTTTCAGAGCTCCCAATCTGCGAGGCTCTGTCTGCACACCACAAACCCTAAACGGCAGCCTTCAATGCTGCTGTGGCAACCTACCCTTTCTGTGCCTTCATCGCACAACCTTTTCAAGTCGACATCTGCTGCTATATGCAGCTTGACCTGCTATTCGTAACCATCTTGCTCCCTGTGCCCTTGTTGTCGGCCATTTCCAGTTCTGTTGGTGGCCTGAGTCATTAGCCATCATTTAGGCCTTGAGGAGTTTTAAAACCTTGGTTATCCTATTCATTGTGTAGTGCGGTTCTAGTGTCCCTATAATGTCAAGGAAAGAGGAGGTCGTGAATCCAGTCACAGAAATAGGGGATGCCCAATCCCAGCAACCTGGAGAACTATAGAATATTCATTCTGCATATAGGCTGAATGGGAAAAAAATTATCTAAAGTGGTCCCAACTCATTTGTACAGTGTTGAAAGGAAAGGGTAAGTTGAATCATCTCATTGTGGTTGGACCTAAGACGGATGGTGTTAAGTTCACTACACCGGATGAGGAAGACTCAATAATCATGGCATGGCTGAGGAATTCAATTATTCCAGAAATCAGTAACACTTGTGTGTTTCTCAACAAAGAAAAGGAGATTTGGGATGCTGTGGAGCAAAGGTGAAAAATTTAGCAGCAAAACAAGGGAAAAGGTCTGTCAATGAATATGCTAATCAGTTCAAATAGATGGAACTAGATCATCATAGAGTAATAAAGACTAAATGTTCTGCTGATGCAGCAATCCTCAAGGAGTTTAATGACTATTGAGCAAGACAGGGTTTATGACTTCCTCGTTGGTTTGAACCCTGAATTTGATTAGGTCAGGATTCAAATCTTAGGGAAAGAAAAGGTTTCATGCTTCAATGAAGTGGTGACTATTGTATGAAGTGAAGAGAGTAGAAGGAGCCTAATGTTAGTTGAACATATTAAAGTTGGTCCAGCTAATATGGAGAAGAAAAACGATAGACTATGGTGTAACTACTGCAACAAGCCAAACCACACCTATGAGAAGTGCTAGAAATTACATCAAAATCCTTCCAATCGAGAATGGGGGCACAAGGGGGGCTCTTCACAGAAAGGTCGACATGCTCATGTTGCTACTGTTGGAACAAGTGAGAACAAATCTGAACCTGTTAATATCAACCGGGAAGTGATAGAAAGGGTGATGACTTTCCTTAGCAAATTGGATAAACCAACAAGTACTTGTACTTTGGCGTATTCAGGTAAGTTCCCATTTACATTCAGATTAAATGTCTTAGAAACACCCTCTAACCAATACTGGATATTAGACTCTGGAGCCACTAAACACATGACACCTTTACCCAAACATTTTTCCACATATTCCCCATGTCCCAACAATAAGAAAATTGCCATAGCTGATGGTACCCTTATAACTGCAGCTGGTCAAGGAGATGTCCAGATAAACCTATCAATAACCTTGAAAAATGTTCTTCATGTCCAAGAATAATCCGCCAATTTGGTTTGTATACAAAAACTTACAAAAGATCTGTCTTGTATTGTTGTTTTTCACAGCAGTCATTGTATGTTTCAGGACAAGGATTCGAGGAGGAAGATTGGACATGCTAGAGAATTGAATGGCCTTTACTACCTTGAGAATCAAAAGTATCCACTTAGAACAGTCTATCCCACTTTCTCATATTTGATTCTATGCTGTCAAACAAGGAAAAAAAAAAAAGTTTCTTTATCACTATCTGTGGGAGCATCCATCTTTTAGGGTTATCAAAATTTTGTTCCCATCCTTTTTACAATATAGATGTTGACAGTCTTTGTTTGAGGTGTGTGAACTTGCTAGACACAAGCACCCTTTCCAATTAGCAAACAAAGAAGCACATTTCCCCTTTATCTTGTTCATACAGATGTATGGAGTCCTTCTACTATTCCAAATGTGTCCGATGAGAAGGTTTGTAACCTTCTTGATGATTGTACCAGGGTTACTTAGGTTTTTTTACTTAAATAGAAATCTGAAGTTAGCATGTTTTCCCAAATTTCTTCTCTATGATAAAAAACTAATTTGGTATGGTCATGAACCAACTATCCCAAAAGCCTAAGTTGTTGGGTGAAGACACCTGAATAATTTTATTCTAACACGCCCCCTCACGCAAGAGCTCACTGGGCTTGGAGCGTGGATAATGCACAAGCCCACCTACCTTGTGCTTAATTAAACCTTTTTTAATTGGAATAATGGGGACAACAAGGATCAAACACTTGACCACTTGGTCATAGAGGCTCTGATATCATGTCATGAACCAATTATCCCAAAAGGTTAAGTTGTTGGGTGAAAACACGTGAATGGTTTTATTCTAACAGGTATGAACATCAAAAGACTTAAGTTTGACGATGCCAAGGACCACTGTCATATACCAACTATCCCAAAAATCTAAGTTGTTTGGTGAAGCACATAATATATTTCTAATACGCCCCCTCACACAAGAGCCCTTTGGGCACGAAGCGTGGATAATTCACAGGCTCACCTATCCTAAGGTGAAATTAAACTTTTTTTTTATTAGAATAATAGGGGTAACAAGGATCGAACTCTAGACTACTTGATCTTAGAGGCTCTGATACCATGTCATGAACAACTATTCCAAAAGTTTATTTTGTTAGGTGAAGCACATAATATATTTCTATTAACTAATTTAATCATGTGCTTACTTGCTTCTGCTAAAGGGAGAGTATAATTTGAGTCTTCTTGTGTCAAAACACTACAATAGAATGGAATCGCAAAGAGCAAAATTGAGCACCTTCTAAATAAAATCGGAACTGCTATTTCAAAAATTTTCAGGGAGAGATTGTTCTTACTTCTTACGGCAACACACCTTAACAATAGATTACCCTCTAGAGTCTTAGGATCAAAAAGTCCTATGGAAGTACTTTCTTCCTTCTACTGAAAAATCTGTCTACAACAAATAATCTTAAACCAGGAATATATAGGTGTGTCTCATTTGTTCACATCCATTGTCCAAACAGGGGGAAACTTGATCCTAGAACCTCAAAGTATGTCTTTGTTTACCCTTCCCCTCAAAAAGGATATAAATGTTATCATCATCCATCCAAAAATTCTTTGTCACGTGATGTCACCTTCAATGAGCAAGAGGGTTATTTCAATCAACCTTAACTCCACGGGGAGAGACTTAGGGAAGAGAAGGAAATACAGTTTGGTTATCCAATTTCTCCTTGACCTGTCATTTGAGCCTAAGCCAAATCAACCTAAACCTAAACTTGAATTTGAGCAAAACACACTTGTGACTCCATCACCTGAATCCAAGATAAATGAAGCTGGCCTTCCGAACCAACCTAAACTTGATGTTAGATTTAGAGAAAAAAAAATCATGTGTACTCAAAGAAGCGAAAGGTCATTCCAATCCAGGTTCAAGAGTCCAACTCAACTCCCTCAAATGAGGTAACAATTTCTAAATCCCTAGCTTTCCGGGATGTAACCGAAACCCAAACTATTCAAGATGACCTATACCTTTCAATTGCCATTAGAAAAGGAACCAGAAAATGCACCAAACAACCTTAATATCCTCTCTCAAATTATCTCTCCTTTAAAAATTTCTCATCTACCTACAAAACCTTCCTTGTAAACCTAAGCACTACATCCATGCCTACTACCCTGTCTGAGGCATTGTCTGATAAAAGATGGATGTAGAGATGGAGGCATTAGAGAAGAATAACATCTAGGAATTGGTCACTTTACTGGCAGGAAAAAGGCCAGTTGGATGTCAATGGGTATATGCAGTAAAGTATAAGGCCAATGGATTGATTGAGAGGCAGAATTGTATAAAGCAAGGCTTGTTTTCAAAGGGTTCACACAAACTTATGAGATTGATTATTTGGAGACCTTTGCTCCAGTTGTCAAATGAATGTGATTAGGGTGATACTATCTCTTGCTGCCAATTATGGTTGGGAATTGCAGCAATTTGAAGTTGAGACTCGAGAATGCCTTCTTATGTGGGGATCTTGAGGAGGAAATTTATATGGAAGTGCCTCCTGGATATAGTGAAAATGTTGCTGCCAATACAGTATGTAAGTTGAAGAAAGCCTTGTGTACAGTCTGAAGCAATCTCCTTGGGCTAGTTTGGGAGGTTTAGTAGAGTTATGACAGCCTTCAAATGCAAACAAAGCCAAGGGATCATACTTTGTTCATCAAACATTGTGAGTCAGGGGGAGTAATAGTGCTATTGGTGTATGTGGATGATATTATATTAACAGGAGATGATAGGAAGGAACAACAAATTGAGTCAATTATTGGCCAATGAATTTGAGATCAAAACCTTGGGAAAACAAATTATTTTTCGGGGGATTGAAGTGGCACACTGTAAAATAGTAATTTTCATATCCCCGCAGAAGTACATTACAGATTTGCTCAAAGAAACAGACAAGACAACTTGCAAACCTGTCAACTCCATTAGATCCAAGCCTAGAACTTAGAAATGCAGAAGAAGTTGCTACAGCAGATAAGGAGATGTATCAACGTCTGGCGGGAAGACTTACATACTTGTCCCATATCAGACTGGATATTGTCAATGCAGTCAGTTTGGTTAGCCAATTTATGCACTGCCCAAAAGAAATTCATTTGCAGGGCTGCACATAGAATTCTACAGTATCTCAAGGGAACTCCACTCCAGGGAGAGGAATTTCATTCAAAAGAAAATGGGAATGTGGCTCTAGATGGTTACATCGATGCTGACTATGCAGGGTCTACAGGTACTGCACTTTTCTTGGAGGAAATCTTGTGACTTGGAGAAGTTAAAAACAAAGTGTAGTGGCTCAATCTAGTGCTGAAGTAGAATTCCAAGCCATGGCACAAGGTGTGTGTGAATTACTTTGGCTTAAATCATTATAGAAGATTTGAAGATTAAGTGGGAAGAACCTATGAGGCTCTATTGTGACAAGTAATCAGCAATCAGCATAGCACATAACCCAGTGCAGCATGATTGAACTAAACACATCGAAGTGGACAGCATTTCATCAAAGAAAAGCTTGATATTGACTTGATATGCACTACATATGTGTCCACACAAGGCCAACGCACAGGTATCCTCACCAAAGGATTGAGCAGCCCTACTTTTGAGAGAATTGTATCCAAGTTAAGAATGGAAAACTCCTATACACCAGATTGAGGGAAGTGTGGGAATTCATGTGATATTTTAGGAATATTTGTATTAATTACTGCAATGATAAGTAATAAGAGCAAATCTGAATATTGTAAATTAGTAAAATTCCCTAAATCAAGGGATTGCAAGTTAGAATAGAGAGATATTATGTTTCCTAAATTAGCCTTGAACTTCTGTACATAACTTGCATGATTATGTAGTGAATAATGCAATGAAACAATTCATCCAATCCTTAATTTTCCAGAGAGGCATACTGGTAGTTGATGTACGGTGAGTAGCACTTCAGTGCAGCAAGAACACCTGAAGTGGAAAAGCTGCCAAGGGCTATGAAGGCTCTAAGAGTTTTTGCTCTCAAGTCTCAACTAGTCGCTTTAGTGGTGGTTTCTAGAGGGTTATTTGATAGAATCACAAGCCTAAATGTTAATATTGGGCCCAAGAAGCCTATGCAAGTTTATTCTCGCAGACCAATGAAGTAGATGGGAAGAGGTTAACACCTATGGAGGGAAAGTTAGTTAGAAGAGATTGATAATAGATCTGCTGGCATTGGCCTAAATAGGTTGCCAGCTCTTAGTGTAACTGCAGATTCTGTTATAGCTCCTAACAGAAATGCAGTCACAGTGTTGCAGTTAGCGACCTAGCATTATAAATACTAGCTCGTACAGTCTGAACCATTCTATGTAATTCATTCAGAAACAATAACAGAAATTCTCTCATCCCTCTCTGAAATTCTTTCTCACACTTTCTTTCATTTTCTTTCACTTTCTCTGCTGAACCGCTTCCATCACACTTTCTCAACTTTGAGCTTGGGGCCTTTTCTCTTGCTTCTATAATGTATTTTCCTCCTATTTTCTCAGTGTTGTTAAATGGCGGTTATGGCGGCGCCATAACGGTATGGTGCTCACCGCCGCAATCCGTCATGGCCGTTTGGCTTGTTTATGGCGCGGGTCCGCCATTTCCAATATGGCGGCCGTTATGGCGGTAAACGACGTGGCAGGTTATGGCGGCCGTGGCGGACATGGCGCCCAAATGGGCCTCCCCCCTATGGTTTGGGCTCGGGTCAACCCGGCCCGGTTGAGTGCCAAACAAAGGCACGCGCCTCCTCCGACGAGTTCTGCCAGCGCCGCCGCCTTCGACGCGACCACCTCCGACTGCGACAACTCCGATGCGTCTCTGACAGAAAGCGACAGCTCCTCCTTCTCCTTTTTCTCCTTCTCCGCGCGAATCTTCTCCGACTGCTCGAGCACTTCACGGGTTGGCTTCGATGACGTCGTCAAGTGCGGAAGCGGCCATGGACGGAGCAGAGAGGGAAGAAGAAGAGCAAGAGCAAGCGAAGGAAGGGGAAGTGGACTTGTGAAGTGCGTCGAGGCAGAAGGAGAAGAAGACCAGAGGGGACAGGGATGGGATTTGGGAAATTGTTTAGGGTGCAGAATGGAACGAGAAGTGCGTTTTAGGAGTGGGGGGATGGAACAAGAAAGAGAGAGAGTGAGGGCAAGGTGTGTGTGTAGCCATGAGCATGTTTTGCTATAAGAAGGGCACCAACCAGAGTACCGTATCTCATTTTGAAAATTTGATCTATCTGTATACTTGGCTTTTTAGGTTAGGTTCGATAAGAAAATCTTTGATATGGATACTTTTGCTTTTACTTATGAGATATATCATATATGTTACTTTTATGATTAGTATTGAGAAAATTACTTTGCTGTTTTTGCATCATATTATATTATATATTTTTTTTTGTCCGCCGTGATGACCGCCATGGCGGTCGCCATGGCAGTATGGCGCTTAAAGGTCCTTGCTGCCATCCGCCATATAACCTTACTGACAACACTATTTTCTCAACAGAATACAATCTCCTTTCAGATCCTATTAAATCAATGCTTTTATTGAGAGCATTTCTCGGGGAAATTGATCAAAATGCATGCCCACTACGTTGCAATGCCTCAATGCATCTGTTGTTCATGTTGCCACTGTTGAACTTGAGACCATTCTTAGAAACTAGGAAGCTCCGCTGCACAGTCAAGATCAATCAGTGAGGTTACATGACTTGGCACCAAAGGAGCATATAGCTACACTTAGCTCTTTGATTATTTGTGTTAGGGACATTACCATGGTACATAGTATCATTGTATGCCAAGGTGCAAGACAGGATTCAAAAGCATGAAACTTCCAGCCTTCTACAGGGATGATCCAATTGGTTGGGTCTTATTAGAATTTGGAGCGGGCCTAACTCAACCCCAAAAGCTAGCTTGTAGGGTGAGGACTGCCCAAGACTTATATACTGTTAATTGGCCTTATCTCTAGGCAATGTGAGACTCTAACACACACCCTCACGCCCAGGACTGGACATCTGGAGTGTGGACAACCTTTTATGGGTGGCGGCCCAATAACAACGGATCATCTAGGATAGGCTCTAATACCATATTAGAATTTGGAGCGAGCCTAACTCAACCCCAAAAACTAGCTTGTAGGGTGAGGACTGCCCAAGACTTATATACTGTTAATTGGCGTTATCTCTAGGCAATGTGGGACTCTAACAGGTCTCATGAGCAAAAACATATTTCACCACCAGAACAGCAGGTCCAACTCGCTCAAGCCTCGCTCAAGCCTGTATGGTCTATGGAAGGGATGACTTGGTACTGGTTTTTAGAGTTCTGAAAGAGACTGGCCTGAATCTGGATTGGGAGCAGCTGAAATGCACGCTTTTTAATCGTTACAGAGATAACCATTTTGGTAATCCATTTCCCAACTTAAGGTGTTGAGTCAAGAAGGAATATATGTAGAAGAATTTGAGATGTTGGTCGATCATACTCAAGATTTAAGGCTTAGGTTTTGAGATGTTGGCTGATCAGATTCCTCCAATGTCTGATGATCACTATATGGGTCCATTCTTGGGAGGTCTGAAGAAGGAAGTACTCTTGGGGAGGTCTTTGCTCTTGAACCACAAAATTGTTTTCAGTGGCTAGAATGATTGGGCAGAAGTTAACACATGGTGGTATGGACCAACACCCATCCGGTTGGTGTGGAAATCATAACTCCAATGGAAATTTTCCTTCATCAAACTCAGGGATAGGGGGGACTCAGATACTCTGGAGTTGGTCTGTCCAAAACAGGATTTAATCCAACCACAGATCCACTCTGAAAAAGGACAATGGCATAGGGGACTAATCTCATGGCACATGTAACAAATCAGGAGTTGATGGACTAACGAAATAGGGGGCTGTGCTTCAAATGTCAGCAGCATTACAGTCCTCTTGGTCTAAACTACGAGTATGATCCTATCCAGGTGTAAATGTGAAGCAAGGAGATACTACCATCCCCTTCTGAGGTGTTTTACACTGTCAATGGGGAGGAAACCCATTAGGAAATTTTGCTCGAGGGAAAATCCACTGATGGGTTAGCCTTGTTGAGTTTGAATTTCTGTGTGTCTAACTCAGACCACACAAGGCAGTATTTATAATATGTATGCAATAAATACAAATGATTATGATTGCTAAATATAATCCTAATTAGCAACTAATTATAGATTGTACAATAATTAGTGGTTACTAATTAAAATCAGCATGTGACTAATTCTAGCACACCCCCTCAAGCTAAAGCTTACTAAGCTTTAAGTTTGTTACAAATATGCCCATATCAATTAGTAAAATTTGAGATTATAGATCGCGGGCCCAAATTGATTACACTGGAAAGGCCATGGTGCCAGGAAGATTACACTGGGAAGGCCACAGGGCCAGGTAGATTGCAATGGGCTAGGTTTTGAAAATCATGGGTAACGACAAACATAGTGAGAAAATGCATCCAAAATAGGAAGGACCCGCAAGTACCGAACGTAAACCAGACAAACGAAGCCTAGATCGGGATAAAGGACGGCAAGGCGAGTTCAGTGACAGCAAGATCGGCCAGAAAGGTGACCGAACGTTCTTCCACACGCGGTGGACGGCAGCTGGTAGCAAGAAAACGTGCCAGCAAAGATAGCACACGTCGGAGCGTTGTTCAAGGCAGTTTTGCCAGCGGAGGACTAGCTTGGAGGGGCGACTCCAGTGGTGAGGTCGCTGGTTGGAATCGTTGTTGCCGCTGACAGTGGCAAATGACAGCAGCGGCGGAAGACGGTAAACGTCCGGGAGAATGTCGAAAGCGCACAGGAAAAGACTACAAACGGCGGAGGAGAGCGACTGACGACACTAGCAGCAACTGAACAATGGTGTTGACAGCTGGAAAAGGTTTGAACTTGGCTCCTCCTCTTTATCCAAGCCTGGCAAAGATAGTCACTGGTGTAGACATTGTAAGAAATCTGGCCTCATGAAGGAAAACTGATCTGAACTCCATGGGAAGGACCAAGTTATCAACCACACAGAAGGATTCAAGGGTATGCAGTGCAACTAGACAAATCTGACTTCTTCAAATTCTCAGTCTACAGATGAGGTCCCAAAGGTGGAAGGTGAAGTTTCAACTCTCAAAGAGGATGAACTGGGGCGCCTATGAACTTTCACCAGTACTCTTAATAAGCCTTCTGGAATTTGTTCATTAGCCATGACTGGTAAGAGTCTTTGTTCGCAATCATTTAATGCTTCTAGTACTGTTATAAGGATTCGCGATTTTTTATTTGGGATTATTTATTGTCATTTTCTATTTAGGGATTTATTCTATTTGGCTTAGAATAGGAATAGCTTATTAGGGGTGTTTGGCTTTACTAATAAGTCTTCAGTGTAAACATTTGAGATGCTTGGTTGATATGATATTCAGTTTTCCTACTTCAGAAAGTATCTGATATAGGAGTCTGAGGAGCATTCTGTCCTAAAGGAGTACATTAGGTTTATTAGGTGAGTACCTTGTTAAGAGGAGTACTTTTGAGTTACTTGTCCTATATCAAGAAAACTTAAAAGTGCACTAGGGGGGACCTTTTGGTAGGCTTCTTGCTGTGCAATTAGTATCCAGTCACCTAGATATGTTTTTGTGACTTCAGTATTGCATATAACCACTCCCAAATGTTTATTCTCTACTAGCTATAAGCTTCTTAAAAATGTATTAATATCTTGTTTTGACTTCTATAGGAAGCCTCCTATAACTAAAGCACATAAGTATCATTTCCATTTAACCCCTTGCTTCAAATTTTTAATTCTTCATCAATAGGACATAAGTCAAAAAACTTGACATAAAAGATGAAGATGCAAAACAAATGCCTAAGAAAAGCTTCAATATATCTAACTGTCATGAACCAACAATCCCAAAAGCTTAAGCTATTGAGTGAAGACAAATGAATGGTTTCATTCTAACACGCCCCCTCACACTTATTAGAATATTGGGGAAAGCAAGGATCGAACTCTTGACCACTTGGTCATAAAGACTCTGACCTCATGTCATGAACCAATAATCAAAAAACTTAAGTGTTGAGTGAAGACACGTGAATAGTTTTATTCTAACACTAAAAATTCCACCACTTTAAAATTTATCAAAGGATTGCATGATTTATTGAAAGGCTAGCACAAGACAAACCAGCAAGCATGTTCAGTATTTACAGAAGTACATTCCCCCTCAACTTCATTGTAGGCAAGCTAAGACCAACAGGCTGCTAAAATCCAGTAATCCACAGCAGAAAAAATGGGACTGGCCAAACTAGGCAAGCTAAGACCCACTTTTTCACATACCATATTTCACAAGTACACATAAAAAATAAAATGGAAAAAGATGTCAAGTTATTATATATAGCAAAAGAAATGAAAAGGATAAGAATAAAGATATTAACATCTCACATTTCCAACATAGATAGACCGAGCATCCACTTCCTCCTTTGCAGCCTGAATTGCAGATGGACCTTCAAATCAAAAAAACATTTACAGAAAGATATTAAAATTATCCTTAAATGCCTCAAATGAAAAATAATAACCAAACAGCATTAGAAATGTAAAGTATCATATTTGCCTTATAGTGCAATAAATGATGGCGAGCATCTTGCCACCATTAGAAAGGGACAAGAGACCCACATCTTTAATTTGACAACAATACAAGATTTTATGAATAGTGAAATCATTTGAAATCAAGTAGACAAATATCTAAACTATTTTGTTCGCCCATTTATTGTATCTTCCCTTCACACACCGCCTTCTCTTGCTCTTCGTGCAATCTCCATTATACGGCAACTGCTAATGGACTTATTGTTTACCTAATGGTTGTGTCATTTGCCTCTCCCTTTCACACCGGTAATGGTAACAGTATTTTTAAATCAATATAATAAATATCAAACATGCAGTGATTTTCTTTCCTACCCAATAAAAAATCCATTTTATTGATGACATTAACATAAATTTCTGATAAATGCTTCTTATTGAAAACGTAATATGAGATTGCATCCAAAAAAAAACACAAAAAAAAGGACAAGAATACATTTGACTATAGGAGTACATATCTCTTGAGCAAAATATGGCTCGATACAACAGAAAAACAGCAACACGAGGATGTTCAATGTTGGTCATGAACGAAAAATAGAACAGAGGTAAGAGAGAGAGAGAGAATAGCAGGGATAGACGGCATAGTAACTGTGATAAAACAACATTTAAGGTATTCACTTTGATGTAACATACTTCATTATTATCCATAAAGCATATGTTGTTGATAATCCCATGTCATGTTGTAATCATATACCATATTTGTATTTCAATTCCCTAGATTATAGATTCTAAAATCAAGCAATATAAAAACACATATGAGAAGGTCCTAATAGCAAGGGATTGACCATAACTACATCAACCTTGGTTATCTATAGTATTATGCATTCCGAAAGCCCTAAACAAAAGTCACCTTGGTGTTATCAGGTACTAGCTTGGGTCTCTTTAAGACTGGGGTGTGATGATGATGTGAGAGGTTTGATTCTCCACTAAAACCACATATCCTCCTTCCCTACCCAAGGTCTTGCACCACCAATATACCAAACGAAATGTATTTTTCAGACCACACGTACATCCCGTATTTAAGAAGAGGTGAACTCAATTTTCACACAGGCTCAGTTTATAAATTTCCAATCTTATATCTGTAATAATGAAATATTAATTCTAACTAGATTTTGTTTTCACCAACAAACATCTCCCACAAAATCATACATTTCATTCCAAAAAGCCCTAAATTTTCCATATCAAACAGTAAAATTGGAAGAGGTAGAATCTGCTCAACCACAATGGCATAGCTCAAAATTCCAGTTCATACCTTTGAATGAAAAAGCGCCTCTGGCGGGTTGCATCGTAGGTCGTGACATCAGGTTTTGTATAAATACCCTACTAATGTCTCACCACACCACAATCGCCGGTGATCTTGGTGCTTTTGCAGTTAATCTCTGGTTTATTTCTGCAACAAATTTCGGTATTAAAGAGAGCAGAGAACAAGCAGTCTGCAACGGCCAACAAACCAATGCAATGACGAGATACACATTTATAATCAAATCCAGACTTTCACAAGATAAAGCATATCAACACGGATGCAAACACAAGCAATGAGAATTTAACACGCACAAGATGATGGCCAAAATGAAGAGAGAGAGATTTACCAAGGACACGGGGTGAGACAGAAAGGAGGATGAATGAACAGCCCATATTGAGAGAGTAAAGTCTTATGGGGGGGGGGGGGTTTTATAGAGAACCGGGCCAAGCATGTTTTGAGCAGTTCTTTGAAACCAAAAAATATAAAAAAATAAAAAAAACCTAACTTTTAACCCGGCCAGCAGCTTGGTCCGGTCCATACAACTAAGATAGGATCAATTCTGATTATTGCCCCTCTCCTTTATTTGGTACATTATCTATCTTTTATAAATTAAAATGTAAAATCTAACTTCAAACAACATAATCTATTGTGATTAGTATTATTCTCTAAGATTCATCAAATTGTTAAGCTAAAACTTGAAACCAATCACAAAGGCACATAAAAAATCTCCAATGTAGTCACAATCTAACCTATAAGTGGTCCTTCTAGAAAGGTTGGAGTGTCAAACACACTTCTAACACTGACACCGTACGACTCGTGTCAAACACTTTTCACCCGGTGACCAATTCAAAATTACTTTTGTACCAATTTGGACACGCATTGGACATGACTTGGACATTTAGCCGAACTCAAATATGGCTTGACATGTGAAAGATACGGCTCTTATTAAAACAATGATTTTAATAAACTTCTAGAAAAGTCAACTTGCAATATAACAACAATAAAAAATAGTTAAAACCTAAATATTACTAAGAAAGGTCTCCAACATACTTCTTTAGGGAATGCCATTCCTTCCTCTATTCACCCTTGTATCCCTACATATGTATATATCGGGGGGCATGTCAAATGAGGACATGAGGTAAGAGAAGTTAATCTTGACCATACTATCATACATAGATGGTCAAAATTATTTTTTTCATCCTCCCATTTAATACACTCATATATACATATATGCAATATATAGACAGAGACATGGACATAGGCAGACATATACATATACATATATATGCCAGGTCCCAGTGTCATATTTTAGACATTGTTCTGTGTTTCATAGATCTAAAGAAGGCCAAAAGGCAAACATGTGCAGGTAGCTATCTCCATTTCTAGAAAGCATTATGTCCAGGCCTTAAAATGAGGAAGAAACATAAGACATTGAACTAATACCAAATTATGTTAACACTGACTAACTGGTATACTAAATGCAAAAAGCAATGAATCAAAATTTGAAAAGAGAATCAATTGCAATTGAAATCACTGAGTAAGGCACATATCAAACCCAAATAACAGATAATACAATCTAAGAATTAATCGACCTATTTGGTTTGGTAAAACGTTTTATTTTAACTGTTTTCTATATTTAAAACAGAAAGCTAATTGAAAACAAGATGAGACTTTCATGATTATTGGTGAAAATAGAAAATATTTCTCAAACCAAAAATATCCTAGGTTCAATGGTTCTTGTACCCCTTATGGCAAAGTGAACACAACAACTCATCTTAAGAAATAACTCAGCATTCAGAAGAAAAACAATAAGGGTAGGCATTGAAAACCAAAAAACATTGATGGGTGATTTAGTGTTTGATAATATAGACCTTGAACAGAACACGCCTCTTTCTCAACCTCGGCCTGCATTTGGCCAAGTGCCCCAGCTTCTTCTTCATGTCCTCCAAGTCCTGTGAAAGTGATGAGAATCACAAATAGGCAAAATCAAACAAAGAGAATGAGACAGGAATTGAGGGTGCAACCTTGTTTGGGTGCCGCTGCTGCTGTTGTTCTTCTTCCTCGTCCAACTCTGCTTCCGCCTCCATATCAGGAATCAGGAGTCAGACCTCAAGCCTCAAGGTATGTTTCACCGTTAAACATAAAGTATCTGTATTCTGTAGGATATATTCATATTTAATTGGATGCTGCGATCAATCGGTAATCATCAGTTCTATATTTGGAACCCCTTGAGCAGGGATGAATGGGTAGGGTATATAATAATCATTTTCATACCTTTGTTTAAATAAAAGTACATGTGTATCTAGATTATATCTAGCTCATTAATCAATCACCCGTACTCATACCCAATACTCACATTTTTGTTAATTATAAAAAGATAATTAATTAAAAAATAAATGAAAATTAATCTATAAATCGTCTAAGTTTAACTTAAAAAAACAACTATCATATGTGGAAGTGAATGAGAGATTAAAATAATGGGAGAGAAAATGAAAATTAGTTCATGTTTTACTATTTAGTGTTTAGGACAAAATTATAAAATTTAAATTAATTAAATTAGTAATATATATTATGTTTTTTGGTGACTATAAATATATATTAATATTAATTATTTTTGGAAAAAAATATTATTTAATAATATAAACATATATATATTAAATTAATCATATGTATATAAATTAAATTATTATATATATTATATGAGTGCGGATATGGGTAAGGTAGGGTACAATAGTATCCACACCCATTAAAAAGTGTGGATTACCCGGATCCATTTTTGTGGGTAATTACCCTACCCATTAGTGGCAATTTTTGCGGTACTCACTAGGTCTGGATCCAATTATCATCCCTAGCCTTTAGTTGCACGTGATGTTGGTTTTTATATGTATATTATTTTTTAATAAAATTAACTTATAATATAATTACATAAATCAATTAATTAATAGAATGTGAAGAACATATTGCTATCATGTTTATAGAAAACAGTAATCAATATATCATTAATATAATTATAAATTTAAAATATATTAAGATTTGAGATCTCATAATCCAATCACTTTAAACTATATAAACTGTATGTAAAAACTCTCGCTGGGAGAGCTAGTCCCGCCATGATGTATTCACGACATGAGCATGACTACCTCCCGTGTAGAGTACTTGTGGTCCATAAAAAAATCACTTTAATGAAGTGAGAACTAAAAAACTAAAAAAAATAAATTAAAAAACTCAAGTGAGAAAACATGATAGTGTACTGGGAGAATAATTTGAATATAAAGTAAATAAATAGAGAGAGACAATAAGTGAAAACATTAATGAATAAATAGAGAGATAAATTATATATCGGATAAAACACATTAAATTTAATATAAATCAACATATTTATTGTATTTCTTAATATAGATTTTATGTAACGAAACAGATAAACATGAATCGATAATGAGAGAAATTGTTTAAACATAATAATAATAATAAAAGAAATTAAAGTTTGATTAAAAACTCATTACCCCTACTAACCCAGTCTCTCTAATTTTAACTTCTTCCTCTCATTCTCGTCATCCTCCTCCTAAGATTCTTTCCTCCTGAGTCTAATTCCCTCATTCCACCCCATAGTCTTCTTCTTCACCTTGTTACCTTTGTTTCCTCCAAACTCCAGGGTGTGATACCTATTAAGTTAACCTATAATTGTGTTGGGATTAACCCTTGGTCTCCTTACCAAAACCCCCCTTTAAGCTCATGATTAGATTAACAATAAATTCTCTATCCTCTCCCCCTTCTAGTTTACCTTTAAACTCCTGAACTTTCTTTTTACTTCCAATTCCTTCTCTCGATAGAATTCACAGCCTAAGGTTTCCACTATATTTTCTAAATCCTAATTTTTGGGATGTTACAGTGGACAATTTGAAGAAGGTTGCAATCTAAGGAAATCCAAAGTAACCATGGCCACTTTATTACATAAAAAACTAACAACTTTTTTGGTATGCGGGTAACAACAAAAAACCATTCCTGAAAGCAAAAAAACTGGTTGTTGAACGTTTTTGGAGTTTTCAGGCATAGAAAGCATAAATGTCGCTTAAAGCATGTTTGGAGTACGATTTTCAAGCCTACTCCCAAGAGACCTTAGGCAACGGTCTATTAACTTAGGCTACGATTTTTAATCGTTGCCTAAAATAAAGGAATAAGTCACGGTTTTTCAGAATGAAAAATAAAATTCTTAAAATGGCCAAGGTATGATTCAGACACAGCTCCTCATCTTTAAACACTAAGTTCTATCCGCTAAGCTAAGACAACACACACACACATATATATTTGTTATATACATTGATAATTTAATATATATATATATCATATGAACCACAAATTTTAAAATAAACTTATAAAATCTCTTAGTTTAATATCAAAGATATAATTTTTTTATGTTAGATCATTGATTTGACAGATAAAATTTAGTAAAACAAAAATTTGAAAACTTAAACATTAAATCAATATTGTTTAATAGTTTAAACAACGATTTTTCTTGTTGTCTGTTGAAAAATCGTTGACTATTACATGTTTTGGCAACAATTTTATAATTATTGACTAAAATATCTCTACAGTTGAAAAAAAAGTTACCTATTTTATGTTTTGGTAACGGTTTTTACAATCGGTTGACTACAAAATCAATAAAATTTAAAAATGTTGCCTATTCTATGTTTTGGCAACAGTTTAATAACCGTTGATTATATGGGTGTAATCGGGTTGGGTTAGATCGGGTTTGGGGTGACATCAAGTCTGAACGGATAGAATGGTGGTGGTTAGGTTGGTTCGGGTTATGTTATTTTGGGTGAGTAACCCGACCAGAACCAACCCGAGTATGTTCAGGTTGGGTTGGGTCATCGGGTCATGAGCATTTTCTTTTTTTTTAAAGAATGTGGAAGATGAAATGAAATGATGAAATATAAAATGAAAAAAAAAGAAAAGAAATAAAGAAAAATAATTGAGAGGAGCATGTGGAAATAGGATTTGGGGAACCAAACTCTTGCTTGTGCTTCCGCTGCTCCTATTTATATTCTCTCTTTACATGGAAATGAAATAAGATTAGGACTTATTTTTTTGGTTTGGTTTGGTTCGGTTCGGGTCTATCGGGTTCAAACATAGGCAAACCCCGAGACCCAAACCGAACCAGATCAGGTTTTGAAAGAAATGTGTGAACCGAACCGAATACCCGAACCGAACCGTTAAATATCATCGGGTTGGGTTGGAATCCGTCGGTTCGCTGATGGGTCGGACCCGCTTACACCTCTAGTTGATTAGGAAAAATCACCACAATTTAAAAAATGTTGCCTATTGATGTTTTGGCTACGATTTTTCAACCATTGTCAAGAAAAGTGTTGCCTAATATACGACTACAACTTGAAAATCGTTGTCAAATATAAATGAGGTCTACAGTGTAAAACCGTTGCCTATTAAATGTTTCAGCAACGGCTTTTTAAATGTTGTCTAAAAAAGATTGCCTAAGCATAAAATGTTGTAGTGAAAAGTTTTCAGTTATAGGACTTCTTCGGAAGCTCCCATTCTCCTTCATGTAAAGGATCTCCCATAGGGAATCTACCAGTGCGCACCCATTGCTTAGAGAAGGAACCATGCTGACATTAACAGAATAATCTTGCATCTTTACACGGTCAGCATCAGATTGATCACCTTCAGGATCTGGGTAAGAGCATTTCCCAGCTTATTCTCTGATATTCCAATAGGAGTTCCAGACCCACTTAATCTCAGTGTGGTCTAAACCCTCCTTCTTCATATAAGCTTCCATTGACCAGGAGTAAGATGCTTCAGAGGCTCTAGCCTTGTGGAGCCAGTCATAGACTTCTCCATCTTTTGTGTGAATCTATCTCCGAAGGGAATTCTGGGGATAATTTTATTAGGAACCACCTTGAACCCAATGCTATCTAAAACATTTAAGGTTGGGGAAGCCTGTAAAATTTGGCCCCCAAAGGTCCTGTTCCTATGGCTTGAGTAATAGTCCTCCTCATCCACCAGTGTAACCAACAGACTCAAATGGATCAAACTTCGTCAGAGAATGCTGGGGCATAGGGATTCTATGCCCAATCTTCTGAAGTTCAATAGGAATTATTAAGCTCACTCTCAAACCACCCAGTAGACCACCGAGCAATGGTCATATTAGCAAGCTCAAGCTTCAAACCTTTTCTTGATATCAATGAATGGGGGCTCATTCCTAAAGTAGGCTAACTCATCCCTCAAGCATTTCAACTTGGGAAACTCGAGGCATGTCCTCCAATGGAATAGGCCAAGTTTATGTTGAACCTCTTGAGAAAGTTTCGAACCCATTTCAGTAGTAGGAGTAACTGTAGGATCATAAGTTCTTCCTGCAAACTCAATCCTTTTAGAGACTTCTACATACTATGCACCCAAACCTCCATGATGAAAGAAGGTTCAACTATAACAGATATTTGAGGTCTAGACACCTCTTCAGAAAGAGGGGTTCAGAACCCCCCTCTTGTGCTTCAGGTTCCGTAACAATCTAAGCTGCTGGAAGTTCCTTCATCTGAAGAACTCACATTACCTAAGATTAATTTGGGTCTCTTAGGCTTAAGAGTTTGTTGTTCCTCCATTTCCTTCATTTGAAGGTCCTTCTTCCTCTCTTCTTCTATTCTTTTGTCTGATTTCTTGAGTAGCAGTAGCTTGGATATGAGCAACTTCAGTACTTGCTCTACTTGTCGTCATTCTCTTAGTAGGTTCAGGTTCAACAGTGGTAAATCTGAGCTTCTTCTTGTGTGCAAACCTCTTCCTCTTCCTTCTTGCTACCTCTTCTTCCTCAGCCTTAAGATATGCAACATAGGCTTCTTGAGCAACCTTGGCAAGAACATGATCCACGTCTTCTTCTTCTTCTTCTTCTTCTTCTTCTTCTTCTCTTCTTCTTCTTCTTCGTCTTCTTCTTCTTCTTCTTCTTCTTCTTCTTCTTCTTTCTTCTTCTTCTTCTTCTTCTTCTTCCTCTTCCTCTTCCTCTTCATCAAGGGTAGTTTCAAATTAGCCATCATTTCCATCATTTGAATCTAGATAGCTTTCAGCAAGAGGTTGAATATTGAGTACCTCTTCTGAGTTTAGAGCAAGGGCTACACCCTCCATAACGGGACCTTGTTGGTCATTAACTTGGCCCTCTGATGTTGAGGTAGGCTTAGTTCCAATATGAATAGTTTCCTTAGTTCCCTTCTAAAGTCCTTCCAATTGCCCTAGGGCATCCTTCTGAACTTCTCCAGATGATCTGAGTAGTGCAGTAGGATCCACAACAGGTGTAGTCCGAAGATCAAAATCTCCGGCATCCTTCATCTTCGGTTTTACCACATGAGACTTTATTATGGGCTTCATCACCTTAAGTCTTCTGGCAGGTGCAGGATCTTTTGAAGGGGCCTTTTTCTTTCTCAAAGGCTTTTCTACCAGGGTCACCATGCAACTCTCCTCCAGAATATTCAAGGTTGTTCTCCTAGTGGTTGATGTCTTCATATTCACAAAACCACTTTGATAGTAGGCTTTGGTTCTGGAGCAACAACTGTAATGCCCATAGCCTTGATGTTCTCCACAGAATAATACCTAGGTGCCTTGTGCATGGGGAGCTTGAGAACAAACACAATGAAGTGATTCAAAATGGCAGTAATCAAAGTAGTATGATTTCCAAACTACATGTTGAATAATTTATTCTCTTCATCATGTTAGATAGGAGTAGCTCAAGCAAGTTGATGGCCTCTTTCTTCAGCGAGTTTATCATACAAAACCTCTCCATCTCAGAGACATGGTCTCTGCTACCCATCTTAGGTATCACTATAGTAAACAGAATGGCATGGACTATTATGGGATTGAACTTCTGCTTCCCTCCGTGAATCTTCTTTCAATCACTGTAAAAGGCAAGTCCCATTAAAAGTAGTTTCAGTGACAATGGATAATATCTCATCATCCATAATCACCTCTTTGTTAAGAACCCTACTAGTAATGGATATGTACTGTGTGTTAGGGTTGACAACTATCTTCGCGTTCTTTCAGAACTCCACAACACCATGTTTTAGGCCATTCACCATCAATTTTATTGAAGAATGAAACCCATCCAAACAACTTCAAACTCTGGGTATAGGCCCATCCAGCGTCTCTCTGACTGGGTAGGTTCACTGTCTTGCTTTCATTATGTTGCCATCGACTGGCTTCTTGGATGCCATTGATGAAACTGAAGGTTGCAGCGAAAATGCAAAGCTTGTAGAGAAACTTAAGAGCTTGAACTTGCAGGAAAATGAGTAACGGTGCCCCTAACACGATTCTCTTTCCAAATATATAGCTTCATAGACAGCCTAACAGTTACGACATGATTACGCAGACTTCGGGTAACGTGCGAAATGCAAAGGTCCACTTTTTTGAAAAAAGATGAATGTTAACCGTCTTAGATTGTCACGTCATTCATATGGGTGAGACTTCAGAACATCACACAAACTTCAGACACATGCATTCAGACAGGTACTTCAGATCATGCATATCAGACAGTCATGCAATTCAAATAGGTCACTTTTCACAAAGTGCATAAATGTTCGGATGACTACTTATGATCTTAAATTTATCTTCAACTAGGGTTTTATGAATATATCATCCCATTGATGCTCTGTGTCAATGAACTTATTATCAAAAACATCTTTCTAAACATAGACTCTAATGAATAATGCTTGATCTCAATATGTTTTGCCCTAGAATGCTGTATGGGATTCTTAGACAAATTTATAACACTTGTACTATCACACATAACAGGTATACAAAGCTCAGAGATATTAAAATCTCCAAGTTGATCATGTACTCATAAAAGTTGTGAACAACAGCTTGCTGCTGCAATTTATTCTGCTTCACCTATTGATAGTGCAATGGTGCTTTGCCTTTTGCTTGACCAATTGATCATTTTACTTCCAGTGAAGTGACATCCTCCACTGGTACTTTTAATTTCAATTCTGTCTCCAGCAAAGTCAGCATCACAGTATCCAACCAACCTACAATCCTTACTCTTCTTATAGCAAAGACCAAGATTAGTAGTACCATTTAGATATCTGAAAAATCTCTTTACAGCCCTGTAATGGGTAATTCTTGGATCAGACGGAAATCTTGCACACAGACAAACACTGAACATAATCTTTGATCTACTTGTTGTAAGATACAGTATTGAGCCAATCATTCCTCTGTACATAGTTTAGGCAACAAGTACTTCTCCTTCATCTTTACTTAAGGTTGTAGAAGAATGCATTGGAGTTGACATATTCATGTTGAACTTCTCAAGTATTTCTTTTGTATATTTTCTTGATGGATCCATATATAATTAGATTCTTGCTTAATCTGAAGTCCTAAGAAGAATTTTAATTCTCCCATCATGCTCATTCAAACTCAGATTGCATAAGCTTAGAAAACTCCGTTGCATGAAATAGCTTGGTTGGTATTTCACGGGTAAGGTAAGATTTAGGTTTTTCTAGCTTGGTTACGTACATAGTGAGCTTAGCTAGATACAATCCCTCTTTTGGAGTTAAGGTTACAGCTAAAGATAAGATATGATTGGAAGATGAAGAGAATAAATGCAAATGATAGTTGAGTAGCTAAAATTCAGTTTTTACAGAGGTTCAGCAAAGTCTCTCAACATTAGCATTTATCAGGCTTGTTATTTATAGGCTTTCCTTAGCTAGCCATTGTTGTGACCGTTGGAAGAGAGAGGGTGTGTGTGTCCTTTTGCCTTAGTCAAACAGTCATATGTGTCAGCGTGTCATGATGACTTCATATTGTGGCTGAGTCTCAGTCTTAGGTTCTTAATCTCAGGTACAGGTCTGAGTTGTTAGCGCAAAAACCCTCTGAGATTTGGTTTTAATGACAACAAACCTATTGATCAAACTTAATGTTTTCAGTTCTTGAAGTTACTGATGTTTTGTTATGTGAGATCTTAGAAAGACAGGATTCTCATGAAGAATGCAGAAAGATCAGAATCCAAATGATAAGAAACATCAGACTTCAGAATTGTCTTTGAAGAATAGGCAGAGCTTAGAAGTTCTATATGCTGAAGGTCATTTCAGAAGAAAGCCTCAAGACATATCCTTTATCAAAAAGTCTTCAGAAGCTTTAAAGGGAAGATGGCCTAAGTTGAGAGAGGTGCACATCAGAGTGAAGTCTCAGCTACAATCAGAAAAGTCTCTACTAGAAATGCCAATCATCAAGTCAAGTCAAGATGAGACGCAGACTCAAGCATAAGATGCTATCTCATGTTTAGATGCAAGCTCAGTCTAAAAATTAGCTTAAGACCAATGCTCAAAGAAGAGACTCATCTACAAACTTAAAAGGAAGGATCAAACAGTCAGATGCAAGATCTGCCAAGAGATGAGACTTTAACTTAGCTTCAGAATCAAGAGATAAGATCAGAATAGAAGATTCCAAACCAAGAAGAGATTCAAAGTCAGCTTGAGACAAGCTCAAACTGTAAAATCAGATTGAGACAAAGCCCAAATTCATTATAAGATCATATTCAGTCCAAGCATGACAAAGAAGAACTTTGAAATATGAAGCTGAGCAAAAATGAGATTCAAAGTTAGACTTGAGATGCAGACTCAACAAAGATGCAGAATCATACTTGAGATGCAGAATCAGACTTGAGATGCAGACTCAACAGAGATGCATAATCAGACTTGAGATGCAGACTCAACTTGAGAATGCAGAATCAAGACATGAGACAGTCTCAGATCAGATGCAGTCTCAAGTTCAGACACAGAGATCAGATACAGACATGAGACGATCTCAAGATCAGATGCAGTCTCAAGTTTATACGTAGAGGTCAGATGCAGACATGAGACTCAGACTTGAGATGCAGAGATCAAATGCAGACATGAGACTCAGACTTGAGACACAGAGATCAGATGCAGTCATGAGATTCAGTCTCATCAGAGACTCAGCTGCAAAAGCTAGTCAACGCAAGTACACTGTCACAGCAAGAGACTGCACCAGAAAAGTACTGAGCTCATGTCAGAAAGTGAAAAAACAACTTCTCTCTCTCTCTTCTAACGGCTAGTTTAACAGCTAGTTTTCCTGAATACTATAAAAGGAAGTCTCATTACGATGAGACGGGTGAGAGACTACATTGATTAATTAAATATCTACCGCATCTCATCACATCTCAAGTGAGATCTCAAGTGCACGTCTCAAGTAGTTCATATTCAGACCTGATCTCAACTTGAGAACTCATCAGTCTCTATCCCCTTCTCTTCTCTGATTGTAATATTCTTATCTCATTTAGAATAGAGAATCACTAGCTGAGAACTTATTGTCTATCCATACACTGTATATAAGCTAGAATCCATCTCAAAACATCATTCTCTTGTAACCTGTCTCATCTAAGATAGGAAGCGTGCCTAGTCTTAGATTGAGAGTGTGTGTCCTGAAGAGGCAGTAAGAATACTTGTAACTCAGCCAAGATAGGTAGTGCCTAGGCTTGGTGTGAGGGGCGTCCTGAAGAGGCTGTAAGAATACTTGTATTGACGGGTTTGTCAATAGTGAAAATCTCACAGGTGGTGAGGACTGGACGTAGCCCAAGGTTGTGGGTGAACCAGTATAATCTCTGCGTGCATCTCTTCTCCTTTATCTCTTTATTTACACTGCACATCTCATTTATCAAATCTGCTGGTTAAAATAAACTAAGTACATATAAAGAAAATCTATTTGTAATAACACAAAGTCTGTCTCATCTTAAGTCTCATCTTACATCTTAAATCTGTTTGCTAAAATTGAACTCTTCTAGAGAAAGCCAAGTTTTAATAACTTAAGAATCATCTCTACTTGGTTACAAAATTATTGTTGAGACAACATCTCATCTAACCTATTTGAGACTCCAAGTGACAAACTTGAGATCACGTCTCAGCTTGGATTTAAGTGTGTATTTTCAGGAACAAATATTTTCAAGTCTCTATTCAACCCCTCTTCTAGAGACGTCCAGCCAACTTCATGAGTTGCCAGTCTTAGGTACGAGTCTGAGCTCTGTCAGTCTGAGGTTAATCTTATCTCAGTTTTATGCATATGAACTTCTTCTTTGTTTGTGCATCTTGATTTTCCTTGCCTTTATCTTCATTTTGGACATAAGATTCCATTGGTCTTAGTATGCGTTGTAAGGGCTTCTCAGTATTACCTGGCTTTGCTGAGTCTTATCTTAAGACTTCTTGTACATTTGTATCTCATGACTTGTAATTTTTGATATAAGATTTAAGAGTTGCATTACTCAACACACATGTTAGTAACACAAATGAATCTTAGATAAGACAACAAGATTTACATACTTAAAGGGTTTGTTGTCATTAAAACACTTAAGATAGAGTTTGTCTCAACACTTTATTGCAGAGATGTTAACTAGATATTTTGCTTTACTTGTTATCATTTTACTTATTTTGATTTATTTATTATTTTACATGCATTTACCATGACTTACCTTAGTGTTGATCATTTCAGGTTCAAGGTTTTACAACCTTAAGATGACCCATTAAGTTGTGATGATAACATAAAAACCCAAAAAATTTAAATAGAAAGCTTACATAATTGCCTTACTTTATTTTTAAAAGATATTAATTTCAGACAACCAGACGAACTTTAGACAAACCTAGAGAAAGCATTCTCAAGATCAACTATCTGAAGTCTGAAACCCTGTCTGAAGTAAATTATCAGAGTGTTGACAACTGATTAAATTCAACAACTCTCTACTCCTTGAAAGGCTAAGCTAGTATTAGAAAGCAAGACAAAAAGAAGCTTTACATGTTGAAGTCTCAAGTTCCATATAAAAAAGGGATAAAGTCCACAATAAGTACTCAAAATCTACAAAAGCATTGTACCTCGTATGAGAGTGTCTCACAACTGTTCCCATGAATTTAATGCTACTCAAAACAGATATTTTTCAAAAGGGAAGGCTAAGGAACTCTATAAATAGAGTGAGTGGGCCGACCCGCTCGAACCCGCATTTTTACAGGGTCTAGACACTGAAATTTGAACCCCCAAAATTTTATCAAGTTTTTATCCTGAAATAAATAACCTCGTAGTGATTCCGAGTTCAGACCGTGTAGCCTGGGGGGCTTTCAAGCTACCCATATATATTAAAAAAACAAAAAAAAAGTTGTAGGAAAGGTGCACCAGGCATACAAACCCATTTTTTTTTTCAAATTCTTTCTATATTGTACATGCTTTAGTGGCATGTGAAGAAAGTAGATTTATATGGTTTGCCTCCCTTATTGATCTACATGTAAATCCACATGATCACTTGGAATTTCAAGCGTGACTATTACATGTTATATATGTATGTGATAAGGAAATTACAAGGATCATATTTTCTATTCTTTATGCCATTTGGGTGAAGAGGAATAAGTAGGTGTTTGAAAAAGTTTAAGTTGAGGAGTTTGATTATGCACAGAGAATAGTGAAAACTTAATCCCACTATACATTCGATCAAAGAACTATTACCTTTAGTTAATTGTACAATTTGTTTATAGATTTTAAAATATTTATTTTACCCCTAAAAATGATCAAGATAAAATAAAAATGATAATTTTTTTATTATTTACAAAGAAGAATAATTTGTGAAAAGGAAAATTTGACCTGAAGAGAGATGATCTCATTCCTACGTATCCCCTAGTGTAATTGGAAACTCAATGTCACATAGTTTTGATAAAGAATAAATGGATTGGTTGATTTTGATTTGTTTAAAAAATTATAAAAGGATTGATTTAAATTCTAAAACGTGATGGTTTTTGATTGCAGGAGAGTAAATTGATAAATGATATAAAGGAAAATGTTTATGGTTGATAGTGATATAAAGTTAATATTTTTTATAATTAATGGTGATATGAAAGAAAATGAATTTTAATAATTGATGATTATTTTAATTTTGAGATGATTTTTGGATAGAATTAAAATTAATATATATTTACAAGAAAATACTAGATTTAAATTAAGCAAATTGATTAGGACTAAAATTTATACATATTTACGAAATGATATGCAATTCAAACCAAGAGAACATTACACGGTAATTGATTATTCACAAGACCGCACAGAGATAACAAATAATATTCATACATAGATACATTATTTAGAAAATGATATTACACATAAATCAAACACGTATTCACAAATAATTAATTTAAATTGACATAAAAGCAATAGATACTTAATGATTTAAGTGACACAAATGACAACAATTAAATTTAACAATTATTCACAATATTATATATATTATTTTTATTTTTTCTTATATGGAATTAGGTTAAATTGTCACAATAAAATAATAATTTACAATGATATATAATAATTTGGCTTAAATACATTTTTGGTCCATATACTTTGTAAATGGGTGATTTTGGTCCCTATAGTTTTTTGCTCAATTTTGGTCTCTCTTCTTTAAAAATTGAACAAATCTAATCCCACAGTTAACTTTCCATTAAATATTTAACAGAGTTTGTTGGTATGTGTTGCAATTATCCAATTTGTCATGACCCAATGCCAGCTAGGAAAATAGAGAAATAAAAATATTAAATTGTTAAAATAAAACATTTTCCTCAAGAGTCAGGTTAATGTTTCATCCCCTTTCACCACCTCCCCTTTCATCTCCGACGATGTAAACCCCTCTTGCCTCGCCAACGACGTCAGTAGCATCTCTACCAACCACGTCGTCGTCTCCCGCATCGCAAACCACCGCCGCCTCTGTCCGCCCTGTTGGACACAACTCTTTCAGTTCACTTCACGCCATATTCAGCTCTCATCGAAGTCGATCCTCTGTCCGCCATATTCAATTTGCTTCACGCCTGATTGAACTTGAAGTTTGCGGATTTCAGTTCGCTTTTGATTTCATTTTCGATTTCATTTCATGCCCGGATGAGATTCAAGTTCGCTTGGTTGATGGCCTGAAGCAGACCTGCAATTGTTTTAACCTTGGAACTTGTATTTTCTTTATTGTTTTTGAGGAAATTAGAGTGTAGTAGTGGGATTTTGTTTTTTGATTTTGTTTTCTCATTGTATTAAATTATGCAGAATCAGATTTTATTTTCTGATTTTTTGTTTAAAAAATTAAATAATAATCTTTGTCATGTGATAGTTTACACGTCACAAAATTAAATCTATGGCAGGCTCTGTTAAATATTTAATGGGAGGTTAACGATGGGATTAGATTTGTTCATTTTTAAAGAAAAGGGACCAAAATTGAACAATTAAAACTAGGGGAACCAAAATCACCCATTTACAAAAGTATAGGGACAAAAAATGAATTTAAGCCTAATAATTTTTTATTTTAGGTGATGAAGATATAAAGTTTAAACACAGAATTAATTAAAAGACACATGTTTACACATTTGATACGATCTTGGTTCAAAATCAATACACAACAAGAGATATGTTAAAAAAAATGATTTGTCGTCTCTTATCATCCTCGACCCGACAGATAGAAATTAGACACACATAAAATAAGTCCATAATACAATTATACACAGATATTTATAAAGTTACGTGAAATTGTAACATTTAATATATACTGGATGTTATCTTTTTTTATATATATTTTTCCTTTTGATTATTTTTTATTTAAAACATTCATTTTGCCGATACATTTACACAAAAAAGTAATAAATCTCAAATAAAATCACATAAGATAAAATAAAATAAAAAAATAGTCTAGGGGCTTCACGCGAGTCATCTCTTACTCTTAAGTAGCTCTTGCTTTCGAGTGGTTTGTTAACGGAGGGATGCACATTGTGCTACAATGGCAGCGAGGTTAGTGTGCAGTGTGTTACGAGATCATGTAGTTTGGCTTAGTGGTGTTGGTTGGAGGCGATGAAGGCTCACAATGGTTTATGGATGTGGTACTAGTGGCTACTTCCATGAGTGTGGTAGAGATGCAATGGTTACTGTGAGATGGTGTACGGTGGTCGTGATGACTGATGAGGGGTTGTTGGTGTTGTAGATAGGCGAGATCAAAAGGTTTGCACAAAAGGTTGTGCATGATGTAGATGTGGTGGTGAAGGGGACATAATAGCTTAGATTGGATCGATTGGGACAATGAGGTGTCTGTGGGGCTTACAGGTTGAGTTTCGGTGGAGGTTGATGCATAGATGCGTTGAACTAGGAGGTTGGTAGCCGATAGGGATGATGGGCCATGGAAGAACGCTATGGTGCTAGTGGTTTTATATTGGATGTGTTGGTTTGAGTGACTACCATGAGAGTTGATGGAGGGTTATGGGTTCAAGAACGAGTTTGTTAATGTGATTCTAAAGGGAAAGGGGGAATCTGTAATTGAGAAAGAGAGGGAGAGTGAGCCATGTGAGTTGATGATGGCTTCATACATGGATATGGATACGAGGAGCCTTGTTGATGGAGTGTGGGATGATATACGAGACGAAGAGGCTTGAGGTAGAATTTTATTGTTGTGTGTGGTTATTTCGTATAAGTGTGAAGGAGATGGTTGGGGTTTCCTTGATGGGAAGCTAGAAGCGAGCAAATGTGTTGGGTTTACATGAGGTGATAAAGAAGTTGGTTGAAGGTGCTAATCAAGTACATGATTCTTGGATTGCAATTATAAAATGTTTAAGGAAAAATACAATGTTATAATCATTAAGGATGGCATCATATCTTTCCTTAAAATTTAGGGAAAAATGTGCTACCATATGTAATATGTTTTATAATTGCAGTCTTGGTTGGGATTGCGACTGACATATTATAAAGGTTTATGGTGATAGAGTTTGGCAATACTATGTAAAGGTATTATATACAAGAGCCTGATATCCGTTGCTTTTATTTTTTGTTTTAATATGCTTACTAAATCAATGTTATTTCATATTTATTTTTCATTTTTTTATAAGTAAGTAGTTACATAAATAGAGCGACTGAGAATAGAAAGATTTAGCAAATATTTGTGGGTATAATCATGCCATATATAAGAGATGGGGGTGACTAATTGATTGCTAGCGCTCAATTTTGTCCCACATCGATAAAGTCATGAGATTTTACCTATTTTTTCTCCTATATAAAGAATTAGTCTTCAAATGATTGGCAGGGACAAAAAATAAAATACCTTAACAAAGGTGATAGAGAAGGTGTTGGGTTTACATGAGGTGATGGAAAAGTTGGTTGAATGTGTTTCTAGAATCAAATATATGGATTTGGTAGTTCAGTAGGGTGATTTGATGGTGCATCACGGTGGAGGGAGGAGTGGCTTGGATTTATTGTTAGGTTTTGGTGATGACAAGCATGAGCGTATGGAAGATGATGTATTGTTAGTGGGAATGTTGACGCCAGTGCGATTGTGATTTGTTGTAGTGGGATATTGGTCCATGGGGCTTGAAGTGTCAGTGTACGTGTGTTTGCTGGACAGTGCAGGGGTGAGGGAAGAAGTGTTGTAGCTTTTGTGTTCATTAAGGAGAGGACCTGGTAGGTGAGATAAAGATTAGGATTAAGTGAGGTCTCGGGTAGTAGGAGTTGAAGATGTGGTGAGATGATTCACGAGATAAAAAATGAAAAGAAACTTGTGTCTCGTGATTAAGTGAGGGACGTTCGTGGGAGAGAGAAGAGGGGGTGTCTATGTTGAGTTGAAAAGTTCTTGAGAAATGTGTATGTGATGCGGGATGTAGGAGAGATTAGGAAGAACTGTAAAAAAATAGTTGTATTCCATATGAGGACGCGCCTTCAATCATTTGAGGAAAAAAATCTAATGATGATTTATTTAAAAATCTTTTAATCATTTGTTGAATCACATTCTCCAAAAATCATTTCTAGCTATTTGGCGTCACATTCTCTCCATTTTTCTTTCTTCTACTTTTTTATTATATATAGGTATTTTTATTTTAAATTAATTAACTTCTTTAATCAATTGATTAAAATAAACTAACTAATTAATAAATTTATTGATTTATCAATTCTTATTTTCTAAAATAACGTAAACAAAATGGATAAAAATCATTCATCATCGTTATTAAATTTTTTAATTTTAATGGTGCAAAAATAAAAATGTGTATCTTAAAAATCCATAGACAAAATTGGGTGTTCATATGGTAAATATTTGAAAAATATTTGTGGACATAATTATATTATAAGATATGGTGTTGGCTAGTTAATTTTCAGTGAGCAATTTTATCATATATAGATGAAATCATAAGATGTTGCCAATTTTTCTTTGATATAAAGTATTAGTATTCAATTGATTGGGGGTGTAAAATAGAAAACACTTTGTCCGATTCTAAGTACATAATAGAAGTTGCATAACTACAGTTTTTTTATAGGGAAAAGCCACAAGTGATCTAAAGTTTGGATTTTAAGTATTTTTAATGCATACAAGACCTTGTGAGTGTTCTAATTGAATAACATTGCTTGGAAAATCAAGTACATGAATCAGGGTCTGCAATCATGAAATTCTAAAGGAAAAGTACCATGTTATAATCACTAAGGATAACATCATAACTCTCCTTAAAATTTAGAGAAAAGTGTGCTACCATAAGTAATATATTTTATAGTTGCGACATTGGTTAGGATTACGATTGCCATATTATGAAGGTTCATAGTGATGGAGTTTGGCATATGAGCCTGATGTATGTTGCTTTTCTTTTTTGTTTTAATATGTCTATTGAATCAATGTTATTTCATATTTATTTTTCATCTTCTTTGTAAGTTAGTGGTTACATATATAGAGCGATTGAAAATAGGGAATATTTAGCAAATATTTAAGGGCATAATCGTGCTACATAAGACATGGTGGTGACTAATTGATTGCTAGAGCTGAATTTAATCCCACATCGATAAAGTCATGAGATTTTACTTATTTTTTCTGCTATATAAAAAATTAGTCTTCAAATGATTGACAAAGACAAAGGATAAAATACCTTAACAAATGTGATGGAGAAGGTGTTGGATTTACATGAGGTGTTAGAGAATTTGGTTGAAGGTGTTTCTAGAATTAAATATATGGATTGGGTAGTTTAATGGGGTGATTTGATGGTCCATTACGGTGGAGGGAGGATTGGCTTGCATTTATTGTGAGGTTTTCATAATGACATGCATGGACGTATGGAAGATGGTGTATTGTTGGTGGGAATGTGTTGACGTCGGTGCGATTGTGATGTGTTGTAGCGGGATATTGGTCCATGGTGCTTGATTTGGTAGGTGTGAGGTGTGTATTATGAGTTCAAAATAGAGATTAGTTTGGGGTGACTTATAGGCATATTGGCCACACATAATAAACGTTAAGGGCTTTGGTCATGGGAGGGCTAGGAGGTGAAGTGTCGGTGTGTGTTTACTAGATAGTGCAGGGATTGGGGAAGAAGTGTTACGGTTTTTGTGTTCATAAAGGAGAAGGCTTGGTGGGTAAGAGACAAATTTGAATCAAGTGAGGTCTTAGGCAGTGGGAGTTGATGATGTAGTGCGATGATCCGCGGGAAAAAAGGAAAAGAAACTTATGCCTCATGATATAGTGAGGGAGGTTTGCGGGAGATATGAGTGTCTATGTTTTGACTTGGAAAGTTTTTGAGAAATGTGTAGGTGATACGAGATGTATGAGAGATTAGGAAGACATGTAAAAAAATTAGTTGTATTCCATCTGAGGACGCGCCTTTAATCATATGAGGAAAAAAATTCTGAAAATGGTTTATTTAAATTTCTTTTAATCATTTGTTGAATCACATTTTCCAAAAACCATTTATAGGTAATTGGCATCACTTTATCTCCTTTTTTGCTTTCTTATTCTTCTTATTCTTCTCTTTTTTTATATATAGATATTTTTTGTTTTAAATTAATTAACTTCATTAATCATTTGATTAAGATCAACTAACTTATTAATAAATTAATTAATTTATCAATTCTTATTTTCTAAGATAACATCAACAAAATGGATAAAAATCATTTCATTACCATTTTTCATTTTTTTCTCATTATAATGGTGCAATAATTAAAATGTGTACCTTAAAAGTCCATGGATTAAATCGGGTGTTCACATGTTAAATATTTGCTAAATAATTATGGACATAATTGTGTTATAAGAGATGGTGCTGGCTAATTAATTGTCAACGAGCAATTTTGTCCCACATAGATAAAAAATGAGATGTTACCCATTTTTTCTCCGATATAAAGAATTAGTCTTCAATTGATTGGGAGTGTGAAATATAAAACATCGTGTCTTATATTTAGTATAGAAGCTAAGTTGCATAACTCTAATTTTTCTATAGGGAAAAGCCACAGGTGATTTAAAGTTTGGATTTTAAGGATTCTCGAAAGCACAAAAGACCTTATGAGTGTCCTAAATAAATAGCATTGCTGGGAAAACCAAGTACATGAATCAGGAACTACAATCATAAAATGCTTAAGGAAAAATATAATGTGATAATCACTAAGGATAACATTATATCTTTCCTTAAATTTTAGGGAAAAAATGTGCTACCATAAGTAATATGTTTTATAGTTGTGGGCTTGGTTAGGATTACGACTAACATATTATGAAGGTTCATATTGATGGAGTTTGACAATACTATGCTAAGGTATTTTATACATGAGCCTTATATATGTTGTTTTTCTTTTTTGTTTTAATATGTTTATTGAATCAATGTTATTTTATGTTGATTTTTCATTTTCTTTATAAGTATGTAGTTACATATATATAGAGAGATTGAAAATGGGAAAGATTTAGCAAATATTTGAGGGCATAATTGTGTTATATAAGAGATAGTGGTGACTAATTGATTGTTTGCGCTCAATTTTGTCCACCTCGATAAATTCATGAGATTTTACCTATTTTTTCTCCTATATAAAAAAATTAGTCTACAAATGATTGACAAAGACAAAAGATAAAATACCTTAACAAATGTGATAGAGAAGGTGTTGGATTTACATGAGGTGATAGAGAATCTGGTTGAAAGTGTTTCTAAAATTAAATATATGGATTTGGTAGTTCAATGAGGTGATTTGATGGTCCATCACGGTGGAAGGAGGAGTGGTTTGGATTTATTGTGAGGTTTTCGTGATGACATGCATGGACGTATGGAATATGGTGTCAGTGTGTGTTTGTTGGACAGTGCATGGATGAGGGAAGAAGTGTTACAGTTTTTGTGTTCATGAAGGAGGAGACTTGGTGGGTAAGAGACAGATTGGGATGTGGTGACATGATCCGTGAGAAAAAAAAAGAAAAGAAACTTGTGTTTGATGATTAAGTGAGGGAGGTTTGGAGAGAGAGAGAAGAGGGGTGTTTATGTTTTGAGTTGAAATTTTTTTGAGAAATGTGTAGGTGATGCTAGATCTATGACAGATTAGGAAGAAGTGTAAAAAAATTAGTTGTATTCCACCTGAGGACGCACCTTCAATCATTTGAGAAAAAAAATCTAACAATGGTTTATTTAAAAATCTTTAATCATTTGTTGAATCACATGCTCCAAAAATCATTTCTAGTTATTTGGCATCACTTTCACTCCTTTTTCCTTTCTTCTTCTTTTTTATTATATATAGATATTTTTTAAATTAATTAACTTCATTAATTAAATGATTAAGATCAACTAACTTATTAATAAATGAATTAATTTACCGATTCTTATTTTCTAATTAAGATAACGTAAACAAAATGGATAAAATTCATTTCGTCACCTTTCATTTTTTTTCTTCAATATAAAGAATTAGTCTTCTTTTTATTGAGTGTGTGAAATATAAATCGCTTTGTCTTATATTTAGTATATAATCTAAGTTGCATAACTGCAATTTTTTTATAGGGAAAAGTCACGGGTGATTTAAAGTTTGGAGTTTAAGTGCATACAAAACCTTGTGAGTGTTTTAAATGAGTATCATTACTTGTAAAACCAAGTACATGATTCTTGGACTGCAATTATAAAGTGCTTAAGGAAAAATACAATATTATAATCACTAAGGATATCATCATATCTCTCCTTAAAATTTAGGGAAACAATGTGCTACCATAAGTAATATGATTTATAGTTGCGGCCTTGGTTAGGATTACGACTGACATGTTAAGATGGTTCATATTGATGGAGTTTGACAATACTATGTTAAGGTATTATATACATGAGCCTGATATATGTTGTTTTTCTTTTTTGTTTTAATATGTCTACTGAATCAACGTTATTTCATATTTATTTTTCATCTTCTTTACAAGTAAGTAGTTACATACATAGAGCGATTGAAAATGGGAAAATTTAACAAATATTTGTGGGCATAATTGTGCTATATAAGAGATGGCGGTGACTAATTAATTTCTAGCACTCAATTTGTCCCACATCGATAATGTCGCGAGAGTTTACCTATTTTTTCTCCCATATAAAGAATTAGTTTTCAAATGATTGACAGAGACAGAAGATAAAATACTCAGACTTATACGTAGTATAGAGACTAAGTTGCTTCCCCATAAATTTTTTGTAGGGAAAAGTCGCGCAACTGATTTAACATTTGGTTTTCAAGTACATACGAGACTTGGTTCACCAAGCCCACAGAATATCGTGCAAGCATTTGTTGGTAAGTCTATTTATTGCTTTATTTCTTTTTTAATTATTTTATTATTTAATGTTTGGGTTAAATATGTTTTTATTAAGTAAAATATAGTTAGACTTGATTTTAGTCTCTATAATTCAAAATCGATAGTGTTAGTCCCTCAATAATTGAAAATACACAAACTTAGTCCTTATCGTATAGTTTTCATGTAGATTTTCCTACGGGTTTTCATACGATTTTTTTACGGAAAATAAAAATACCCCTTTTTAGTTCTTATCAATAAAATTTTGCAAGAAAATCCATAAGAAAATTATACAATAAGAACTAACTTGATGTATTTTCAATTTTTGAGTGATCACTAATTTTAAATTATAGGGACTAAAAACAAATATCAACTTTATTTCAGGATCCAAAATTATATTCAGTCCTTTATTTTTTATACTTGTGTTGTTCAAATTAGCTTATTTATTTGTTATATTTGTTTTTTTATTCATTTCTTAAGTTATATGATATTAAATGATTTTGTAAATATTTTTTAAAACTAGTTGATTATGATATAAGAGATTAATTGAATTGTGATATTTTGTTAACCTTGTATCTTTATAAACAATTGGAAAAGTATAAAGACTTTGATGAAACACTAATGATAGAATTATATTTACTTAATTAAAAAAGTATAGAGGCTTAATTTGAATGAAACACTAATGATAGAATTACATTTGCTTAATTAGAAAAGTATGGAGACTTAATAGGAGTGAAAAATTACACAACTCAAAATCATGCGTCTATGAAATTATAAATGTAGTAAGTGTAATGAAGCCAATAATTTCATATTTTTAATCTCGAAAGCACACAATTGTGATAATATAACGATTACTCTCAGTATTGCACCTCATCATAATTTCAATTCTTTATTTTCTTCATATTGATTTTTCATTTTTATTAGGATCTTTTCAAAATAAAAGAAAACTAAATCTTCCCTTGACTCTATATGAGCCATTGATAACATTATGTTTCCCCACACCCGAAACATCTTGAAAAGCATATAATAATCATTAAAACCAAACCAAACAACTTATGCTAGTTATTTTTATTTACATAAAATTAATTTATAAAAGTACTTCTCTTATTTTTCTAAAGTGTCATTTCAAATAATTAGTATACAAATTAAGAAATATTCTCATATATATTGATTTTGTTTATTTTTCATTATGTTTTTTTATTTCTTGAATATTTTTTATCACAATTTTCTCTTTTATCAATTAATAAAGTGAACATAAAGATAGATTTAATAAACTCATAATTAACACTTTATTAAACTTTTAAAATGATAAGCAAATAGTTTTTTTTTGTAAAATATCACATTAAAGGGAGTATTGTTTCTAGTTTTAAACAACAATTCTTGGAATAAAAGTTGAGAGTGAAGGTTCCACCGTTAATTCCATGTTTAAACTGTGTTAATGTTAATTCCAAATACGAACGGGGTTAATCCAATTTTTACCACCGGCCTGTGTTCCAATAAACATGTGCCACGTAGCTGAAAGAATTCAAACTCCAAGAAACCATAGACTTCTATTGGCGGTCACAGACATCCTCAACACCAGCATGTAATCTTAAAGAAACCCATTGCTGAAAAGCGAAAAAGGACAAGAATGCATTGCGTCCGGATTTGAGAATCCTGACTTTCCTTTCTCTCTCTAAAAATACCCACTCTCTCTCTAAAACCCCCCAAACCAAACCCCGAGCTTACCTTTCACTTCAACAAAGATCTAACCCTGGTACTGCACTCTTTCTCACCCTCCTTTTTCTCTTTGATGGGTATCAAAGTTTGAATCTTTATGCTGTTTTCTTTTCTGGGTTTACTGCAAAATCTGTTTTTGTTCTTTCTGTGTACGCCCTGGACAAATCTGTGCAGTTTTTCCATCTGGTTCTTTTGCTTTTCGCCAAATTGTTGGGTGAAAGAAGGCATTTTTTGGGGTGTTCATTGAATGTTTGAAGTTTTGATCTTTGCTAGATACAATCTCCATGGAGGAACCAGAGAAGGGGCTGTCTACTTGTGGAACTTCAGAATCCACAGTGGCACATGATGAGAAAGTGGGTGGTGAAACCCTAGAGGGGTCTGTTGATTGTGGGGGTCAGGTTCAGATGGAGGGTTCATTGTCAGAGGAGTTGGTTGGAGAGGGTGGGGCTTGTAATGGGAAGGATGTAATGGTAGAGGTTTTAGGTTCAGATGTGTACATAGATGGTGTTTGCACTCGTGGGAGTGGTGCTGAGCTGAATGATGAAGTGGGTTCTGGTGATTCAGTTGAGGGTGGGGAGGATTTGGGTAAGGATGTGAAGCCTGCAGGGGTAGGTAGTGGGGCTGAGGCTCGGTTTGAGGGCTCTCAGGCTGTGGAATCTGAAGAATGTAGGAGTGAGAATGCGGCTGTTGGGTTGGATGGTGTGGTGCTGGAAAGGGAAGAAAGAGATAAAGCAGCAGCTGGTAGTAATGAATGTGATGCTGCTTCTTTACAGGAGAAGCCTGTTTTGGATAATAGAACTCAGTCTCAGAAAGAAGTTAGAACTGGGGTTAATGACTATTGCTCAGTTGTCAATACCACATCTGACAACATTGAAGTTCCTATGATAGCAGATGGTGGGGTTGATTGCGTAAAAGCAGTGGATGTTGGGGCCCCAGATGATCATAAGGTGACAAATACTAGGTGTGATAATGCTTTAGGATGTTCATTAACAGGTAGTTCTGTAGTCGGAGAAAATGTACAGAGCAGACAGGCTGAAAAGGATAATCAGAAAGAGAGGAACTTGATTGATAATGGAGCACTAGCAGATGCAAATGATGTGACCTTAGAAACATTGGATGAACAGAAGAACATTGATAACTTGCAGAGTGATAAAATATTGGAGAAAGAAGCATGTATTTGTGACAAAGTTGAATTTGATGAAAAGTTAAGTTCAGTTGGAGAGCAGCAAATGGGGAATGATAAAGTTGATGACAACTCCAATAATATACTAGAAGAAGTGGTTGGTAGAACTGAAGTTGCAATAGACAAGGCACTTTTGAATTTTGAAGAAAAGCAGTGCTTTAGCCTTGAAAAGTGCACTGAAAAGGACCGGATGGCTGATACTTCACAGGTTAGTTCAGCCACAGGCCAGGGAATAGTTGACAAGGATTTGGGTGGTGTTTTTGCTTTGGATGATTCATGTTCAATGAAAGAAGTGGAATTAAACAAGAGTGTTTCAGATGCTGAACAATGTGGTTTGCATAAGGGGACAGAAACAGATGTTGAAGATCAACCAGAAACGGAAAGAAATAATATAATGAACCACACTGTAGAGAGTAAAGGTATGTTCTCCATTGATCTCGTATCTGCTTATTTTCCATCTCAACTAGTGGTTGCAAAATGAAATTGTAGCAGTGAATGAAGATGTTATTTTAGTTCCAGATAATGATGTTTGTAATTCTGTGGCTGCAGGTACATCAGTATCCTTTGAGAGTGAGAAAAATTTAGATGCTAATACAATGTCCATGATTGTAGAAAAAGACACTCAAATTGCTGACCATGGGGTCCTTGCACCGATTGGTTCTGGAAAGGAAAAATTCAATGATGAATCAAATATTAGGCAAAATGATGAAGTACAAGCTGGCATTTCTGAGCTTGTTGGTTCAAATGGAGATCAGGAGATTGAAGAATTTAATGAAGATGAACAGAGAAAAACAACAGATGGAAAAGTCTTAAAACGTGCATTCATGAAGCCTGGGAGTTCTGAAATATTAAATCAGGCTAGATATTTGCTGCCACCAGAAGAGGAAGGTGAGTTTTCTGTGTCTGACATGGTTTGGGGCAAGGTGAGAAGCCACCCATGGTGGCCTGGGCAGATATTTGATCCCTCAGATGCATCTGACAAGGCAATGAAGCATCAAAAAAAGGACTGCTATTTGGTTGCATATTTTGGGGATAGAACTTTTGCTTGGAATGAAGAATCTCAGCTAAAACCTTTTAGGACACATTTCTCTTCTATTGAAAAGCAGAGCACTTCAGAAACATTCCAGAATGCTGTAGATTGTGCTTTGGATGAAGTCACAAGACGAGTAGAATATGGGCTAGCATGTTCTTGTATACCTAAAGATACCTATAACTCGATTAAATTCCAAACTGTAGAAAACACTGGGATTCGTCAAGAACTAAGTTTAAGACATGGGGTGGATGAATCTCTAAATGCTAGCTCATTTTCACCCGATAAACTCATAGAATTCTTGAAAACACTATCTGAGTTGCCAACTGGTGGTTTTGATCGTTTGGAGCTTGTGATTGCTAAGGCTCAGTTGCTTGCATTCTATCGTTTTAAGGGTTACTCTTGCTTGCCAGAATTGCAGTATTGTGAAGGTTTGGATGATGACATGGAGACTTTGATACATGATGATGAGAAAAAATTGAGTGAAGTTATTGAGCATGCAACTCCAGTAGTGAAGAATGATGGTCAATCTGGTCTTGGAAACTTAAAACCCCAAAGCAGTTCTCGTCATAAACGTAAACACAATTTGAAGGATACTATGCATCTAACAAAGAAGGAAAGAAGCCTGTCAGAACTAATGGGAGGGAATCCAGATTCTCCTGATGGTGATTATTGGTCTGATGAGAAGGTAACTGATAATCTGGTTTCACCTGGTCATTCCAAGAAAAGGAAGACTATTGATCACTATGCCACTGACTCAGGGATGCAAGACGGGAGAAAAACAATTTCCCTTGCAAAAGTTTCAAATACCACAAAGCAGTCATTTAAAATTGGTGACTGTATCCGTAGGGTTGCTAGTCAACTTACTGGGTCACCTTCTATGTTGAAGTGTTCTAGTGACAGGTCTCAGAAGACAGATGGAAGCACTGATGGTTTTACTGGGAATGGATCTGATGTTTCCTTCCTGAATTTTGAGGAGGCTCAGAGGTCAAGTGTGAATGCTCCAACAGAATATTCATCTCTGGATGATTTACTATCTTCACTCCAGTCAGTGGCACGAGAACCCCTTGGAGAATATAGTTTTTTAAATGGCATTGTCAGCTTCTTCTCTGATTTCAGGAATACAGTAATCGTGGCTGATGAGTCCGGAAAAGAGATGTTACACATAGATAAAGTTGGTGCTAAAAGGAAGAAACCACTTATAGCTGGATCACCTGAGACATTTGAATTTGAGGATATGAGTGACACATATTGGACAGACAGGGTCATTGACAATGGTAATGAAGAGCAACCAGCACAACCAGCACAACCATCCCGGAGAAACCGGAAAAAGGACAATCAACTTGTCCCTGCTGAACCAGGGAAGCCTGTTCAAGTTAATCGTCGGCCGTATTCCAGGAAACAATATTCTGACAGCAATCATGCTGAGGCTCCTGAAAAACCTCCTGGCTATATAGATGAGAATGCCCCTGCTGAACTTGTTATGAACTTTGCTGAGTTGGATTCTGTTCCCTCAGAAACAAACCTTAACAGAATGTTTAAGCGTTTTGGACCACTAAAGGAATCTGAAACAGAAGTTGATAGAGTAACCAGCCGAGCAAGAGTGGTTTTTAAGAAGTGTGTGGATGCAGAGGTTGCTTGCAGTAGTGCTAAAAAGTTCAACATATTTGGATCAGCAATGGTAAATTACCAGCTTAATTATACTCCAAGTGCATTGTTCAAAGCTTCATCTGTTGCCACAACTCAGGACCAGGAGATGCATCTTGACCTCTCCAATTTTGATGTTAATATGGTCTAGATTGTGGTAAGTAATTTTAAATGATCATTTCATACACAATATGTTAATTGGCTCACTTTGATAGGTGCACTTTGATGCTATAGTTACTTTATCCTATTGTGAATATGTGACGGGTTATGTACTAGCTTAGAAAAAATATGCTTGAAGATCCAATTATCATGGAAAAAGGCTACTTTAAAGTGAGTTTATTTGTAAAGTGAGCATGTAATGGTGTATCCACCTTTAATTTGATCTAAGGTTCTTCTGATCTTAATCCACTAAATTGATTTAAGGATATATACCTGGGAAGAAACAAGGGTATTATGTGCTTGGACAATTTGATTATTAACATTTGGTTTTCATGGTGCAACCGTGCAAATACATCCTAGAAGTGTTCTATTTACTTTCTTAGATATGTGCATTACAAAAGGAAAGTTTCAGTTTTGGAGCAGGTGCTCTGATGAATTTTGGATCAATCTTTATTGATTTCAATTAAATATTTGCCTGAAAATGTTGATAAGTAAATCATTTGGTTTCTTGGCTAGAAAAAGAAATTTGAATTCTGTTCTTCCTTTATTTTGCTAGCTCAGGCCTTCCATCCAATTGTGACTGTAAAGAGTTCAGAGTACTTTAAGAGTATAGAAAAAAAAAACATTGTGTTTTATTGTTTGCATCATACATCTTGTGTTTGGTCCGGTAAATTTTTTACATTTAGTTAAAATTGACATCTAATTCAAATAAAATATTCTGTGAACAATAAATGATATTTGTTATTCTCATTTTAGGGAGTGTTGAAAATGATGTGGCGGCATAAATTTGTCTGCATAAATTGCTGAAGCAAATTTTTACCAAGTGGCCACTGAAGGAGGTAACAGAATGTTAATTCATCCGGTCATCCATTTTTCTGTTAAGAGATATTTTTGGTAGTAGGATTCCTTTGTTGTAGCTCCATAGTTTGTAATCCATTTCCTAGTTTTCTGTATAGCCTCGTCAACTGACCCTCTTTTGTAGTTGCCTTCACTCTCCTTCCAGATTTGTTTTGAATTCTTAGTCTTAAAATACTGGTTCTGTATCAATATCAATGCTACATATAATAGTCATCGGTAAGGAGGGATAGAAGTTGATGCTAGTCATGTTGGTCATACCTCAGTAATTCTTTTGGTGCAGGAGTATGTTAATTGTTAACTTACCCTTTTCAAAGTCTTTATGTTTCATTTTCATTGCATGTGTTCGATAAGATATTCTGAGACACTGATGAGTTGGGACTGTAAAATAGGAGTAGGAGATTGAACAGAATTTTCAGTACTCATTATAGTGAATTATGTAGGAAATCTCTACCCAAAAGAATGCTGGTTCAATCTCAAGTGTTAGAGTAGTGTATTATATGGTAGAATACTATGGGCTTGAGCCTATGACTATGTATATTTGTAAATCTTCAAACATGTGTGTGTGTGTGTATTCTCCGTTGTGTATAGTTAAAACACGGATTTCATCAAATACCTCTTGTATCTCTCTTTCTCTCTACATGGTATCTAGAGCTTGATGAGAGACAACCTTAGATGAAATAGACGAGAAAGAGAGAACGAGAGACATTTGATGAAATCCATGTGTTAACTATACACAATGGAGAATATATATTATATATACCTGTATCATGTATAAAGATCTACAAATATACAGTCATGGACCCAAGCCCATAGTATTCTATTCTACCATATAATACCTAACACCAAGAACAAGGGTTTTTCTTTGCATTCAACAGACCTGAGTTTTAGAAAATGGATACACAGCCCTTGCAGAACTTGTGCCCATAAACTTTAGGAGGAGGGAGGGGTTCATGTCAATCTCAGATTCTCAGTTAGCTAAGGCTGACATGTTAGAGCTCTTAAAGTTCCTGAACCAATCCCTCCTTCCTTTTTACTTCTTAAAAGTTTATACCAACTATGAAGCATGGACACCTCTCTTCAGTGGCGTGTCCGGGTGTTTGGCATGTGTCAGTGTCGGACACTAGTGTGACACGTGTCAGACCCTAGTCTGTAGGTGTCAGAATAAAATAATATTTTTGTGGCTTGGACACGTGCCGGACACGGTTTGGACAAAGGTCCAATACTGCTCGGACACCTTACCGACATTGTTGTATTATATTTTTGTAATATAAAACTAAACTGGTTAAATAAGTAAAAAAAACATTTCAGTTCCAAAACTTCCACCTTTCCTCCCTCTGCATGTTAAAGTAGTCTGACAACTTTGTCTTGTGAAGATGAATGAACAAATCTTCATTTTTAATTTTTAATATATATAAGTGGTGTCCCGGTGTTCTATATTTTGGATGTCACCCATGTCCCAGTGTCTGTGTCCAGTGTCCATGTCGGAGTCGGTGCTTCATAACAAATTAATGATTAATATTCCTCTATACTTACGGAGCTCCAAATTCTTGCTAATTGTGAACATTGAACAATACTAGTGCAGAAATGCTTTGGAAATTTCAAAGTGGAAATTGCATACATGGGAATGACCTGAATTATGATATTTATAGCACTTCCTTTCCTGCTTGTGACAAGTAGTTTTCCTTTCATGCTTAAAAACCTTGCTCATGATTTTCTCTTCGTCTCCGATCCAGCCAAGGGTTTGGCTCATCAATCTTCCACCGTTACATGTTCACTCACCAAGCCTAGATCTGTGGCATATCCAGCTCTCCACTCTTACTAGGCTTGTAAGGTTCTGTTTGACTGGGAAATGTTTTTACTGAATATCACCCTGGATTTATGGGTGTCAATACTTTAACCTGAAGCTTTGTCTAACACATTCAAAAGCTGAACTACTTGATATGAATCTGCCTGGGTTGAAGAGAAGAGGATGGAGTCATGCAAATAGCAGTGATGTGAGTGAGAGCTGTTCCATTTATAAACCATTTTAGGCCTGCTGATTGAACCTGTTCCATATAGCTGGTATATTCTGCCAGTGATGAATAGCCTTGACACTGCACTTGGTCCTCTTGACTCATAACTTTATTTCAGTCAAAGGTCTTGAGCACTCCTCCTACACAGTAGTCCCAACCGTATCTAGCTTCATAACATAGTGATGATCTTCCTCTTTCAAATGGTTTAGAACTTCTTGTGCCATGTGTTCACTATCTTCAATTTGGTGCTTGAATAGATGCACTCTAGTTTTGTGAAATAAACACTTCCATTAGAGACTTGAAATGTTTTACCATTATATATCTGATTGCTTTAAGGACATTATGGCACCATTTGATCCATGCAAAAATTAACATCACCTAATACCAAAAGGACTTGTTCTATGTGATTGCTTTAAAGAAAATTGCAGTCTTAATAGATCTGTACTGGTTAATGGACTCAGGATATGGTATTTCGTATTATGGATTGCATTTATGCCATCCTCCCAGTTTGAGTTCTGTTAACAGCAAACCTCATCACTTGTTTTCTTAACTTAGATTTCGTGTGTTTGGATTGCCATTTCCAATCCCGAACTTGTGTTCCAAACACAATGCATTTTTTATTATGTTTGGATCTTGTGGAAATTGCAGGAATATAATTTATATCTTGAATTTATGTGTAAATCAATTTACCTCCATGTTGCTCTTGCAAATCTAAATTTACAAATGTAAGTTATAAAACTTAAATCTGGAAATTTCATTCCAAACACACTCTTGTTGGGTGCTCCATGTGATGAGATCCACGTTCATTTCCTCTAATTAATTTGAATGGGCCTAATAATGTTACTAAAATCTTGTGGGCTTTCATTTGAAGAAGCCCATAGCAAACATCTCGAAGATTTCCATGAGTTGCATTTTGTTTTTTCATTATCATATCAGAAGTTGGTGGCTAGTAGTAAGTTTTGCTCTCCCTTCCCTATCCAATCCATTTTAAATGCAATAATATTTTTTAAAAAATAAAATAAAATTCCTAAGGTGATTTATTCTGCGTGAAGTTGTAGGCTAATAGAGATTCCGGCTAGGAAAATAGATCATATGGAAGATAGTCAGATTAAATGGGCTGAAAGAAATTCAAGAAATGTCTTATTTTAAGTGGTTTTTATTAATAACTTTCTCATTGATTTTAATGGCATATGCTAATTTATTTAGTCCAATTTACTTTATGCGATAAGGGTGGCTAGATTTGTTGGAGCTCCATGACTGTAAGTGTAAAGTGCTTGCGTGTTTACAGTTAAGTAGGCAAACACTTGCGCTTGGTATCTCATCATGCGTCCATTATCCTCATATTTTTGCTTACTAATTTCTTTTCACAATTTCATTTCAAGAAGACTCATCATTCTACATAGCTTATACAGCAAAAAATTTATGTAAGAAATAAAAAAAAATGTCTCCCGTTTATGCCACTTGATAACCAATTCACCATGTGGACGAAATTGTTTTGGAGCCATTATCTCATACTAACCGGTTTAGAACCCAAAGATGTGACTATACAACAAGCATGGTCAATTTTGTAACAATAATAATAGCCCAAGATGCACCAATTTCTTATGCCATATATTATTTTATTTTGATTTAATTGTTGTCAAGTGCCCCTTCGCTGTCGAGAAATCCACACATACATTTGGGAAAAGAATTAATAGAATAGATTAGTGTGTTAAATTATGATTCAGAATAATTGTGGTTTGGGAGATCTCTACAATGACAATTGTAATATTTATTTATTTTTTTATAGAAAATGTTAACAAGCGTCTTAAGGACATGTTAGGGAATAAAAAATAAAAAATTGTATTGGATTAAGTAGCATTTAATGTTATAAATGTAATTAATATAGTAATTTTTAATAAATTTTTTTATAAACTAATTTTTTAAACAATGTCTTTTGGACACTCATTAACAAGGTCCTTTGTTTATTTATTACTTAAATACAATAAATTTGTTTCCTTCCTCTGCGTAAGATATAAATAGAATTAGTAATATTCTTAGGTAACATTTGGTAGATGAACAAAAAAAAATGAAGCAGAACAAAACAAAATGTAACATGACAAATAATGTCTTGTGTGGTGCGTTTGATAACAACATAACTTAACAAGATTATATGTGTTCAATTACATATATATCCTTATCCTATTTAGTATCCAACTAAGTATTGAAAAATTCAATAAGTGTGTTGGGCGGTGATAGGGGGTGTAGGGTGGTGGTGGGGGTGTTAAATAGCAATGATGGAGGGTGTTTAATAGTGATGACAAGAATTGAGGGTGGCTGATTGTGACAGTGGTGACAATAGTGGGGGGTTTGGTTATTGATGGAGGATGTCAAGCGGCGGTAGCGGCAATGGATGGTGCTAGTGGCGACGACGGTGGTTGAGGGTGTGACAGACGATGACAGCTACAAGTGTTAAGCTACGATGGTAGCAGTTGCGATGGCAGAGTAGGGTGCACGACAGTAATGGTAGAGGTAGAAGGTGTTAGGTGGTAATAGAGGGAATTACAATCTTAAAAAGAGGGTTAGGAGAGAGAGTTGTATTTTTTATAATAAAAATTAATAATAAGATGTTTTGTTTCGTTCTTTTTGGTTCCACATTTTACAAGGAATCAAAGTGTTTCATTATTTTATAAAATTATGGAACTTATGAAACAATGTTAGCTTTAGGAGTGTTCATAACTCAATTCAATGCAAACTGTAAAAAGTGAATTGAAAAAATGAAAATCTAATCAAACAAAAAGATCACAAAAATAAAATTATTTTATTGGATTAGATTGGTTTTAAAATCCTATGTTAAAAACCGATCAAGTCCAATCTAAATCAAACTTATATTCATATATATTATTTTATTTATAAAATAATCATATATTTGTACTGGTATAAGTACATGTTTATATAATTACCCATATAAATATATTTTTTAAGATTTATTATTTAACTTACATAATATAATTAATATCTTTGTAAGTATATAGATTTTGAGCTAGTTTTGAATTTATTTTCATGTCCCATGTTCTATTTTTTATATAGTTTTTATATTTAAGTTAATACTCCATTCATTTATTTTTATCTGTCGTTCAAGGTTTTTGCATAAGGATTAAGAAATGTAATAACTATGTCTTTTAAACCCCATTTTTTCCAAAGATGTCCCTTTTCTTTCTCTCATTAATGCAATTAATATTTCTCTTTTCTCAATAACTATGCAAACATTATGTGTTTATATCATATTATTTACCTTTTACCATAAATTTTTTGTTGGAAACATAAAAAGCATTTATTAAAACTTTGAACTTTTAAAACATTTATGATATAACTTTATAATAAAAATTTAAAATAAAAAAGAATAAGATTATGATAGGGGTAAAATTGGAAAAATAACATTTATTATTGTGTTGGTATATGAAAGTGACACTTATTTAGAAACAAATTTGAGACCCTAAAATGACAGTTAAAAAGAAATGGAGGGAGTAAATATAAGTTCCAATAAAAGTGTAAAAGATAAAAAAATAATATATCATTAATAAAATCATAAGATAAAACATAGCACAAATAAACAAGCAATTTATTACTTAGAAATACTTTTTTTTAATATATTGTGTCAATTTTATTTTTAGTTTAATGATTAATCACATGTTTACAATAATTGATTTATTGGTTAAGATAACCATATTACATGTTTTATCATTTATTAAATGTTTCATAAAACAATAACACATACTAAAAACCAATTCGATTCAAACCGCTTTAAAATGAATTAGATTGGACTATATTTAAATTTAAAATCAAATTGATTGGATAATCAAGTAAGAAAGTCATTATGATTAGATCTAATGATTTTTCCTTTCAAAATCAATGTAATTCTATCTGTGAACACCCCTAATTTGCCTATTGCAATGGCTTCAAGTGCCTGGATGATTCATGGGCCGACCTTGAAGGTATAGATTAGTGGTTGAAAAATATTGTGGTTAAAAGGTTACATTTTTTAACATAGTCTCTCTCTATCTATCTATCACAAGTGTTGCGCTACTCACAACCCCTCATGGGAGGACCTCTCCCCTCTCATGGAGGGGCTCTCTCCACTTTAGGTGAGTTTTTCTCTCTCTAGTGATAGTTTATCCTCTTTCTTCCTCCACCCTCTCTTCTCCTTCCTCCAACTCCACCCCCTTCTATTCTATAGCGCCACATTTAGTCCACCCCTTCCGCTCAACTTTTCTTTGTTTACTACACCCATCCTTTATCACCCCTTTTAGCTCACCCACCTTATATCTTCCCCCTCTCAATTGACAGAACTCAATCGTCTGACTCCAACATACGACAACAAAGTCCGTCTCTAGTGATCTGGTGGTCTGCCTTAGTTGGTAGTACAGATAAAGTTGGAGAAAGATTTTAAAGGGATTCAAAGTGTGTTTGGTAAGACACTTCAACTAGATGAAAGCTGAAACTATCTAGTAGCAAAAATCATTTCATCAGTATTTGGTAAGATAACTTTTTTAGGTAGCTATTAGTTTTTTACTATATTTTTTTAAATGTTGCTTGAGGTATCCATTTTTAATAAGCTCCATTTTTCAACTACTATCATTATTTAATAATTAATGACGTCTTTTATCATTTGACCATTTTCAGCTAATTTTACCAAATATTTTCAATCAAATCAGCTAACTTTTAGGTTTCACTAATTTTTCAACTTCCATCTGATTTTCCAGTTTTCATCTAACATTTTAACTAATGTTATCCAACACACTCTCAATGAAACATGCTTTCAAGGAAACGAATGGGAAAAATATGTTTTTCGTCCCCATAGTTTCGGTCAACTTTAATCTTCGTCCCTATACTTTTTAAATCCTGTGTTTTTTGTCCATAAACTTTCTAAACCCCCAAATAATGGTCCCTGACCGTCAATGTGATCTGTTAACCGAATGAGCTGGCTAACAAAAGTTACATGTCAGTCTCAATAGTGAGTTTCGAATAACCGACTGATTATCTAATTAACTTTTTTATGAATTTTAATTATTAAAATAATCCTAATTGCTAAATTAGGGTTTTCACTTGAGCAATTTTATCCGATAAAAAACCTAATTTTATAATTATGGTTATTTTTATAATTAAAAAATTAATAAAAAATATTAATTAGATAAGTAAGTTATTTGGGGCCCACTATTGAGGCTAACATGTAACTTTTGTTACCCAGCTCATCAGGTTAACAAATCACATTGACGGACATAGACCATCGTTTGGGGGTTTAGAAAGTTTAGGGACAAAAAACACAAGATTTAAAGTATAGGGACGAAGACTAAAGTTGACCGAAACTACGGGGACGAAAAACATATTTTTCTTGCTAACTCTTTTGCCAAGAATGGTCTAGCTTTTTAGTATCGGATTAGGATTTATGTTAGTCTTCCTAGGTTTGATGTTGTTACTTTCATATATGATAGTTCATTTACAATCTTGTCTATGGATAATTAATTTCTTTGTTGTATTTGGCCTTTAGCCTTTCCCTTCACCAATATATATATAGAGAGAGAGAGATTTATATGATATACATTGTCAGGGTAAAGAAGTTTTATACAGACATTAATGGCGTGCCGCCATATTGTTTAATGAATATGACACCTCATGTGTTATTAAATTCAATAAATGATGTGACAACATCGATCATTGGATATCTATGTAAAACTTCTTTACACTCACACTGTATATATATTAAACTCTCTCTATATATAGGGCGTCGTTTGAGATGGTTGTTAATTTTTAGGTTTTGGTTTTTAAATCTTATTTTTAAAATAAAACATGTTAAAAAAAGATTGCAAGTTGATTTTTTTTAATTGTAAAACCTTAATTTTAATTTTTTTTAAAAAATAAGAACCGGCAACCACCGAAAAGGGGTCCAAGCTTTAAGTTTTTAACTATAAGATAGCTTATGAACTAATAGCTATTAAATTTATTAATTGATTTTAGGGGATCCCATGAGGTTTGTCTAAATGACAAAGACCTCCCCTCTAGTTTTTGAAATGCAGAAACCTCCCTTCTCATTGACACTGTGATGATTATATAGGGATATTAACGGGGTGGAATGGATTATACATTATATGTATCCATATCTACTAAAATTAACAACTACCCAAGCGGATAACAAGTATTCACGAGTATCCATTAATATCTAAGAATTCAGAATTTATAGAAAAAATAAAGAAAAAATGGCATATGATATATTATGGTATCATATTATATCAATTTTATATAATATAAATTAACATTATATAATATTATTACAAGTTAATGTATTGAAAATATTATTATAAAATAATAAAATTAAATTTTATCTCATCATGAAAAGATATTTTAATAGAAAATATATTTTAATGAGTATGAAGGTACCCGCCGGACGGGTAGTATAATATCAGTCTCAACTCATTTAATAAATATGCGGGTACTCATTGCTGATATATCTACAAATATCCACAAGTACGAGTTTTTTTATCATTCTGCTTTAGGTAAGGGAGGTGAGTGTATTTCAAAAACTAGAGGGGAGGTCTTTGTTATTTAGGCAAACCTCAGGGGTGAGTGCAATTTTCCCTTGATTTTATGAAATATAGCCTTAAGTTATACTAGTTGAGTATTTATTGGTGAATACTTGTTTCTGCACTTACACATTTAATAAAACTTGTTATTCATATAGGCTACCTGAATTTGATCTAAGGTCTAAGATTCATTAAATATTTACTGGACATATTTTACACTTTATATGTTTACTACTACTTCTATTCCTTTGTATAATTTATCTAATTTTATTTATCTATATATTAATTATATTTTTATATTTTTAGTCTTTTATCCTTAACAAGAAAGATAATAAATTAAGGAAATTAATGAACAAAAAAATATAAAAGGTAGTAGGGATGGCAATTGGATCTAACCTAATGAGTACCCGTAAAAATTTCTCATAATGGATAGAGCAATTATCACATTTTTAATAGGTACATGTGTGGATACGTGGGTACTACAATACCCAACCCAATTCGTATATACTCACACTTATATAATATAATTAATTTAGTTTATATATATTTATACAAAAAGAAAACAATGTGATATTATTATAATCAAAACTAAAAATATTTTATATAATTAAAACTAAAAAACAGGAAATAAAACTAAAAAATATTTTTTCATACCAAAACCCTAAAATTTTCAGAGTTTGAAAATGAGCAAATGACTTTGAGTTTTTCATGATGTGCAAAATATATACTTCTCTTAAAATATATACTTCTCTTAAAATGTATGGCTGGAAATGTCACCTGAGTCACACCAATACCAAAAGGTTTAGTAAAATATATGGGTCGAGTACCCTTAAAGTTAAGGATACTGGTTAAGGATCCATAAGCAGAATGTTTTTATTGAAAATCATGACCTTGATTGCATTTGTAACGTTAAATGCCACACACTCCAATAAAACATTTCTATTTTTTGTTTCTTAACAAGTGTCTTGTTAGCATTTTTCAAAACATATTATAAAAGAATGAAAGATTTTTTTTTAAAAAAAATAGTGATCGAATAGAAACATAATTTAATCTCGTATAATATAATAATTGTTTTTCTTAAAATTTATTTGGTATGATGTCAAGTGATTTTAAATGTTTAATGGTTAACAAATAAATTTTTTCTATTTAATGTGAAGTTATAATATCAATAATCTTAATTACTTATGCGAAGATGAAAAAGAAGTAAGCCTCAAAGAATCAAATGGAGTATTGATCACACTCAAGAGCGCGCCGTAGACACACAGAGAAGATAGAAAGAGATAAGAGACAAATGATGGATGTGTGATAATAATAGAGAGATTTGATTTGTTACATGAGTGATGACATTGTCGTGGTATGAAGGAATCACTACTCACAACATTTTACACATGTGATAATTTACAAGTTGGAGTTGCAAGCTTTTTGAAATGAAGTAGATATCAATCAGTTTGAATAAATTTTTCAAACATATATAGAAGAAGATTAAATAAATAAAAAAGTAAGATGAATTTTACCTCTTTCATACATTGAAATTAATTTCTACATCTTAATTTTTCAGAGTTTACATTTAACTTATCTATAAGCACCTATGAATTCATAAGGACTTTCTTTTTTATAATTAAATTTAAATTCAAGTATTTATCTCTTAAAAACTCCTCTAAATAAGAAGTTAATTTATAAGGTTGTCTTTAAGTGCTTTTTAAACACTGTGTTTGGTTCAACTAGAGAAATAGAGAAGGGAGAAATTGACAAGAGAGGAATAATGAGAAGAGAGTAAGTGATGTGAATTTAAATAGAAATAGAGGTTGTTTGGTTTGAAAGAAATACAAGAGAAATAACTGAGAAATTAGTATAAGGAGTTATTTGGTTGTGTAAAAACACTAATGTTTTGAAAACCATACTAGTTAATTGGTGAAGACACTAGTTCACAATTCATATGATTGAACCGGAAATAACTAAATATATATTTTTTATATTATATATAATTTCAAGTAATAAAATAACATAAAATTATAAAAAAATAAGATATATAAAATTATAAGTTAACATAAATAATTAGTAAAGTAATAAATATTTATGTGTAATTTTCTTAAATATGTATATTTATTTACCTTAAAAATATTATGTGAGAAGATTAAAATTTGGTGGGCGCATATTTTTTTTACTCTCTACTCTCATCTTGCTAAACCAAATAAGGGTGGAGAATTTAATTACCTCAATCTCTCTCTCCACTTTCTCTATCTCTCCCATAACAAAGGGATCCAGATTGAGTGCAGTCGATTTTTTACGAAGTCATTACAGTCATCAAATAATAGTCGTCTGATGAAGATCGGACGGTTCAGGTTCCGAAATGGATTTTAAGTTAGATTTCAACATCTCGAAACCTGAATCGACGACTATTACTTGATGACTGCAGTGACTTCGTGAAAAACCGACTGCATTCAATCCGAATTGACAACAAAGGGAACATTTTCTCCACTAAATTGGCATGTCATTCCCTAATTACCTAAAGCTTTCATCACTAAAAATAAAAAATACAAGTTATAATGTATTAAACAAACATTTTTGCAAAGATAAAGAATATGAGGAAAAGATGTATAGATCCAATCCAATTATTAAAGAATGTGTATGGACAAAAGATAGAACCAATTAACTACGGTGATAGCCCACTCCACCTATTCTGTTGCTAAGATTGCCTGCCCTATAATTAGATGCAATATATCATGGGCGAATATGTGATTCAAATGAGTTATGATTCTTTTGGGTTGGGAGATTGTGGAGGAGAAAGAAAAGAAAGCATTGAATTGGGGCATGTGGTCCAATTTGCATAATTGGCTTTTGGTGTTATAGAAAAGGCACTTCAACCATATGCCGCAAATTAACACGTGATTTCTTTCCTCATCTGCCACGCCTCAGCCACTTGACTGTTCTGTCAGGTGTCACAGTCACACCAATATTTTTTCTCTTTCGAATAAATTCTCCGATCATCTGAAGATTAATGATATCATTATGTTACCTTTTTTTGTTTTTTATACTAAATTAAACTTTTAAAAATTAAGTATCATTATATTAATTTTTTTAAAAAGTTATTATTTTATTTATTCTTTAAAAATATAAAATAATTATCAAATTTGTCTGTTTTGTAATCACTTTAGTTTTTCACAAAAATATACAATCCTATTTTAAATCTTCTAAAAATTTGAAAAACTAATATAATGATACAATAATGTTTAAATTAATACCAAATAAAAGACTTGTTATCTTTTCCCTTCTTTTCCATTGTCACTTTCCATCACCCATGACAACTATACTATACTATAGATAACATACATTATTTGGTTGTATTTTTTTTATGCATTTGTTTGGTTGATTTTTAGAACCACATAGCACCCCAATTGCCCAAAACTCATTTTTTTATAGTTCACCACACAAAACCTCAATAAGGTCGTCTTTTATGATAGTTCAATTAGTAGAGTTCAAGGATATATAATGAAAATATGCAAATTTAAATTCAGTATTACATTTTTTTCATCCTTTTTCCTCCCCCTTATCATAATAGGGCATATAATATAGTATGAACCTTACCCAAAACTCTCCAATGTCCTTTCTGTTATTTACTTCTGTATTGATTAAGGTTTGAAAATAGTTCATGTGTTTAGTTATACATTGCATCTCATTAATTCAACTGTTTTTTTTTTCTTAATAACCAAGATTGAAATGGAACAGGAAATGATCATACAATAAAATCATGTCATAAAAAATAGATTATTAAATTGGTTATGAAGTTATAAAATTATCAAAAGTGGTGTAAAATGGAATACTAAAGTTTGAAATCATGCAAGTACTATTATGTTACCTTACCCCTATCCAAGGATAAAGGGAAAGAATATCAATGTTGTCTCTGTCCTCACAGCTAGCACTTCATAATATCTTTGCATTTTAGGCCTTTCAATTCTTCTGAGTCATTCTCAACCAGGTCCTTTTGTCTTAATCCCTCTGATCCTAGAACAAGTTCCTATTCTTCTCTTGCTCTCCACTGTTTCCTCTCTGCTCTTCCTCTACCTTAATTTCTGTCTATTTTCTTTGGCTCTACCTTCACCAACTCATTCTATATATCTTCTTCTGTTTTGCTTAACCTTTAAAGAGATCCTTTTTGTTCCCTCCCTCTCTCTCCTAGTTTGAGACAAGTGTTTCTTTCAATTTCCAGTACAAGGAAGTACATGAAATTGTTTTAAAAGGGTATGATTTGAAGACCATAAGCTGATAAAAAAAGAGAGCTTTTCAAGACATGTCAATGTTGGATCTCAATGTTGACATTATCCATGCTGGTGCTGACTCAACCTGTGCTCAAAAGGGGTTGCTACTGCAAAGTTTCCCACCTGAAATATCAGATTCTAAGACCTCCAACTCCTCAGTTTGGAATCCTGCAGAGGAAGATTCCTCAAACAATTCTTCTCCCTTCATATTTGACATATTGAAGAAAGGAAGAGATGGCTCAGAATTTCATACCACTGAAAGGGTCAAAGAAGAATACGTGGCACAAGAGCCAGAGAATGTCACAAGGACCCTTTTCCCTGTGATTGCTGATAAAGGAGGTAGAGTGTCTGATTCAAAGTTGGGGTTGTGGGGGAAGACTCAATGGCTGAACTTGTCCATTCCTGAGCCTGATGCACAAAATGGAGTGAGAACCTTGCAGCAGAAGCAACCTCAAGTTAGAAAAAGTAGGAGAGGACCAAGGTCTCGCAGCTCACACTATAGGGGTGTTACCTTCTACCGCAGGACTGGTAGATGGGAGTCACATATATGGTATGGTATCTAATTTTGAACTAGTATTCTTTAGGTAGTGTCTGTCACACAGACCAATAGATCTTCTGTTCTATTTGATTCTACCATTTTAATAGTATCAAAGATTCAAAATATACCACTTTTGTTTATGTAAACTAAACATAGAACTCATAGGTTATGTTCTGTCTAATTCTAACATGTTTACCAAATGTTACCTTAGCTGTCAATTTTCATGTGTGTTTCTGTTAACTAATGAATGCAGTACCCTATTGTTGTTATAAATTGTTTGGTGGCCTCACTTCATTGAGTTATTTCTTTTTTGTGATTGTGAATGCAGGGATTGTGGGAAACAGGTCTATTTGGGTAAGTGGATATTTGATTTGGTTGGTGATTTAATATTTGGTATAGTTTTCATTAAAGTATTGGTTGAAACTTGAAAGCTATTATTGTGACTGATTTTTTTATTCTTGGTTGGTTGAATTGGGTAATCTGATTTTTGTTAGGTGGATTTGACACTGCTCATGCTGCTGCAAGGTAAGGACTATTGAGTATTCTTTTAATTGAAGCTATATTGTTTGTAAATTTTTTATCTGTTTTATTTATCTATAACACTTGTTCAAAAACTTGTTATGATTCTCTGTACAGAGCGTATGATAGGGCTGCTATTAAGTTTAGGGGAGTTGATGCTGATATAAACTTTAGTTTGAGTGATTATGAGGAAGATTTGAAGCAGGTATTGAATAAAAAACTTGGATGACTATCAAAATGTTCTATTTGATTCTCTATTTTGAGTGTGGATTAAATTCATTGTTTGATTGTTATGTAGATGAAAGGTTTGAGTAAGGAAGAATTTGTCCTCATGATTCGTCGACAAACCAATGGAATCTTGAGGAGAAGTTCAGCATACAGAGGTGGATTAGCTCTTCACAAATATGGCCAAGGAGCAAGAATGGGACCATTTGTTAGCAAAACGTGAGAACTTCTGTTTCAAGCAATATAAGCCTTATTTAAATTTTAGTCATATATGCATTGTTCCAAGCAATATAAGCCTTATCAAAATTTTAGTCATATATGCCTTGTTATTAAAACAATTATGTTGCTACTTTTGTTATCTTAAAAGCCTTTTAGTTTGCCAATGGATTTGGTTCAAGTGGTATATGCATGATTCCTTAAACAAAATATAAGGGTTGAGTGTTGTATATGGAAAAAATCCCCGCTGGTAAAGCTAGCTTCACCATGATGTGAATGTTCCGACTTGAGCAAAATTTACTCCCGTAAAAAGTACACGTGGTTTAAATTAAAAAAACCTTTTAGTTACAAAAATGTCACACATTTTCATTTTTATTTCCTATACAAAACTTTAAAAGTCGGTGACAGAATGAAAACAATGTAATATATTTTTACAATTAAAAATAAAAATATGGAATGAAAATAGAAAATTAAAACTAAAATCAAACAGCCCTATAGGCATCACCTTTTTATTCCCTACCATAATACTTTCTTGTAGATTTATGCCACTGGCAAGCTTATCCAACAGGGAAAACTCCAATAAAACTTCCTAGGGATCATGAATTCATTGTCCTACTTATATATGATATTTAATGCAACAGATATTTACATTTTACATTTTCTCTATGCAGATTTTGTCACATGCCACCACTCATCAAGTTTGATGATGAAGTAGAGAAGCCCTGTACCTATAAGGGAGAGATAATTACAAATTCCATCAAAACAGGTATGGAGATATGATCTGTATATTTAGCTAGCTCAATTTCTGTTGCTGATTTGTTTCTTTTCTTATCATGTGTGACTGAGAGTGAATAAGAACTAGGAACATTGTTTCATTAACAATTAACAACTATTATAAAAATAAACTTCCTTTTACTATGAATGTAGCCACTTTCCATAATCTTGATTTGAGCCTTGGGATTTCACCATCTTCTAAACCATTGAATGGTAGCGATTCTGTAAGTGGATTCTCCTTTGGATATACGGATTGTAAGATACCCAACGAAAGAGGAACAATGGTAGGACTCTTTGCTTTCCTTTTTCTTTGCACTATTTTTATGAATGCGATGCAGTTATCCTAGGAGTATCATGTCTTTAGACTATTTAATAATTAATAATTTTTATGAAAATTGAATATTATCAATTCAACCTTTAGATTAAAAATTTTTATTGAATAAATTAAGTTTATAAAATCTTATACAATTAAAATAGTAGTTAATACTTTCTTCCATTGAGTTCTTTTCATTGTTTTCTATACAAAATTTTGAAAACAGATAACAAAACAAAAACAATGTGATATCTTTATGAATTTAATAATTATACACTTTCAGTGTAAAAAAGTTTTACACAGATATTTAAGAAATATTGCTATATCTTTTATTGAATTTAATAATACGTGAGGTGTCAAATTCATTAAATTATGTGACAAGTGATAACATATCATTTGATATCTGTGTAAAACTTTTTTACATTGACAGTGCATAGTAATTAAACTCTTAAACAATATAATTTCCCGTACTTACTTGGATCTCTCTATTCTCATGCTGCTTCGAAACAATGACTAATTAAACTGGATTTTACAAGAGAAGGGATGTCATTGCAAACATATTTCTATAGCTAATGTTATTAGACCATCTATTATTACTGACAGGAGAAGGCCTTAGAAAACAGAATTAAAGATGTTCCTTTGCAACAATTTTCCAACTTGGCTTGGCAACTTTGCAGCAATGGCAGCATTGTATTAGGGCCGTTGCAATCGAGTGCAGCATCATCAGGATTCGTTTCTTCTAGTAGCTTTTCCATCACCCATCATGCTTCCAATCAGCACGCACAATAACTTTGTTTGCCTACAATTTTGGCATTGGCTCAACCACAGATACCCATTGTTATAGTGCCAGAGTAGCTGAAACCAACCAGGAACCATATTTACATTTTGCTTTCTGGAAAGTTAGGTGAGCAGGATTTCATAACTACGTATATGTATATACAATCTATTCATTTCATTGAGTTATGACTGTAACTGTATGTAATAAGTAATGCCAAGCATAATCTATTGATTACATTTACATACCTATTAATTTCGTTATGGCTGCATTTATATGTAATCCCAAATTGACCCACGTCTTAATCCTAAAAGGTTAAGAAGTTATAGAGGTCACATCCACCATAGCTAGATAGCTTGTGATTCGTCTTGATATATTCTTATTGCAATTCTTCTGTGTTCTTGTTGCTTTTGAAGATTTGTTTATGTTCTTGTTATATTTCTTTTGGCGGTAATAGCTAAATCCCTAATATCCACCAATTTCCAATATGAAGGGGAGAGGTTATAAATATACAACATCTTTGTACAACAAACTCTTATAGCATATGACCGGTTTAGATGTATTTATGCAGAAGAATTTCTAAGTAAAAAAAAATAGAATGAAAGAGTTCTAATGAATTTAACTTGTCTAAAGTTGAAATTAGTCTTTGTAGTTAACTTTTTCCAAAAGCCCTCTCATTTAACTTTTTCATAAGTAACTAATTTCAACTTATGGAGAAGTTAAATTCATTTGACCTCTTTGATTCATTCTCTTTATTTTTCTTCTAGAAGTTCTTCTGCAGAAGTGTATCCAAACAACTTCAACTGCAATAGAGAATGTTACTTATTGATTAATTACCATGGTCCATGGTAGGGATAACAAAAAAACTCGTACCCATGATATATTCGCAAATATACCCGCAATGAGTATACGCATATTTATAAAATGGACGAGGAGGGATGGATACCCCATACTCATTAAAATATATTTTCTATTAAATATATTAAAAAATTAAGATTTTTTTTATTATTTTATGATGAAATATAATTTATTTTATATTATTCTATAATGATATTTTTAATATATTAACTCGTAATGATAATATATATAATGATAATTTATATTATATCACTACAAGAAATTCGCTATTTAGTGACGACCTTGTAGTGACGGCCACGACATCGTTGCTATTAACAACGACCGACGCTAAAGACATCATCGTTGAAAAAATATTTTTTAGTTTTTTTATGTAGCGACGACAAGACCATTGCTACTTAGTAATGTTAAGCGATGACTCTGGCCGACGCTAAAGGTATAATAATTTTTTTTTAAATATTTTTATTTAGCGTCGGTCAGGACGTCTATAAAGGAATTTTTTTTAACGTCGACCTTCGTAAAGTTAGTGTCGGCCTGACCGTCACTAATTTTTTGTTATTTTTTCACTATATATATAAAAAAAATATTTTACCTATATATTCCAAGAAACAAACTTGGCGTAACGGTAATGCTCATTCTTTGTATCATGTAGGTTGTGGGTTTGATTCCCACAATTGATAAGGAAGGAAATATTATTTTTGAAAAAATATTTAGCGAAAACCATAGTGACAACCATGGGATCACTAATTATGAAATAGCGACGATTTTTCTCCTGTGACCGTCGCTAAAAATCGATTTTCTTGTAGTGTATATTATGATATTATAGTATATTATATGACATTTTTTCCTGATCTTCTTATAAATTTTAAATTTTTTAATGTTAATGGATAATCGTGACTACCTACATGTGTACCTGTTAATTTTAGCATATAGGTATAGGTAGTGTACTACCCCCACTCCCGTTGACATCCCTAGCCCACGCAGCGTGTAAGTCACTCATAAGGGATTGATCTAACTTAATTAATGGTTAAATAAGAGGGCTTCTAAAAAATTTTAAAATATGAGATTTGATTTCAATTTATATAAGATATTATTTAGCCGACTCATAATCATGATGTGAAAAAATGCAATTCAATTAGGGAAAAGACAAGATATATGTTGGATTAAGGTGTAAATATCTAATATTTATAAGTGGGTGAAGTCATTAAAAATTAGGGAAAGGGCTACCATTAATAGAGCTAGTAAAATGGGAAAGGCCACAAAATTGTATGGAACTTTTATTTTTGGGACATTGCTTTTTGCATCCCACCTTTTACTTTTTGCACCTCCTACTTTTTTAAAAATTGTTTTTTTAAAAAATACCATGCATCCACTGTGCGGACGGAAATTAATTTCCAGAAAGTAAATAATAAAATTTGTTTTTGGAAATTAATTTTCGGTAATGACTTTTTTTATATTAAGTTTCAAATTTTAGAGACGAAATAATCTTTGTAATTTCATCTCTAAAGTTGTTAGAGAAGAATTAGAGAAGGGAAATTTCCGTCCCTAAAAACTAAAACTTTACAATTTATTTTTGGAAATTATTATAGACATATTTTTTTCTTCTCTAAAAATTGAAGCTTTATAAAAAAAATTCAAAATAAAAGTGACAGTTTTTAGAGATGGAAAAGTGTTTGTCTCTAATCTGCCTCTAACAAGTTTAGAAACGAAATTATTCTGTCTTTAAAAACTAAAATTATCTGGAAGTGTATTTTTTCTAAAAATTATTTTCTACAAAGAGAAAAAAAAAAGGTGGAACGGAATGGCCATAGGGTTGGAAGAGATGAATGTGGGGTGGGGATGAGGGAGGGGTGATGGGATGTGGTTAGGGATGACAATTGGACCCGGACCCAGTGGGTACCCGCAAAAATTACCCACAATGGGTAGGGTAATTACCCATCAAATGGGTATGAGTGCGGCTATGGGTAATTACCCGCACTTTTTAATGGGTGCGGGTACGGGTACGGGTACTAAGGTACCCTACCCGCACTTATATAATATATATAATCAATGTAATTTATATACATATAATTAATTTAATATATATATATGTTTATATTATTAATTAATATTTTTTTCAAAAAATAATTAATGTTAATATATATTATAGTAAAAAAAAATATTAATATATATTACTAATTTAATTAATTTAAATGTTATAATTTTGTCCTACACACTAAAAATAGTAAAACATGAACTAATTTCCATTTCCGGTCTCATTGTTTTAATCTCTCATCCACTTCCACATATGATAATTGTTTTATGGGTTAAACTTGGATGATCTATGGATTATTTTTCATTTACTTTTAATTAATTTTTATTTTCTAATCAATTTATTTTTATAGTTAACAAAAGTGCGGGTAATGGGTACGGGTACGAGTACTTGAGTACCCAGCGAGTAAGGGTACGGGTACTAGAATCACTACCCACGCGGGTATGGGTCCGGGTATTTTTTTTTAAACGTGGGTATGGGGACGGGTACTATAGTATCCTACCCAAACCCTACCCATTGCCATCCGTAGATGGGGTAGTTTGAGAAGGATAATTTTCAAAAAAGGAGGGGTGTGAATAGTAAAAGGAGGTGTTAAAAGCAACTCACTATTTAAAAAGTCTGGATAACTTCCAAATTTTTTAGTCTGTCCCAATAAAGCTCACTATCCACAAAAATCCGCAAAAATTTACAAAAACTTGCAGAACATGAAAAAAAACTCGTGCTACCCGCACAAAGTCGTAAATATCCAGGGTTCAGGCTTTGATTTTGGAAGCATAGATAACTCTCATATCCAAGCCTTTTGTATGGGAAAAACCCTCTAGGAAAGTTAATCCCACCATAATGTGGATGTTCCTGATTCGAGCAAGATTGTCTCCCTTAAAAGATACTTGTGGTTTGGACCAAAAAACTAAAAGGGTACGGACAATAATGTACTAGGTACATGCTATAATTACATTAGGAATGTTTAATAGTAACATGATAAACATAATAATAACATTAAGTGGGTGCGTCTATAGTACATAACAAAATCATCTCATGTATAATACACAAGTCTAAATTACTTGCTATTGTCGGTCATCACCAGTTTTACTCAAAGAATTGTATTTAATACTTATTCTTCTCATTAACACTAATTAAAAATATTTCCTCCTTTTGGGTAATAGATAAATCCCTAATTAAAGTCTCTCCCTATCACATAGAGACATTCCAATCACAGGGAGAGATAGGACTTTTATTATGGCCAGCTTCTGGATATTCTTTGGAAGTTTTCATTTCAAGTTCTATAAGATAGGTGGGTGATAGTGAAACGTACGATAGCACGAGGAGTCGGCTTCAAGTGGTAGCGACTTTACGTTGGCGCAGCAACACGGTGGCCACAAAGAATGAGGGGGTGGTGGCCATGGGGCTGCTGCAGACCGAGGGATGGTGGGACATTTTTTAGGTGGGCTCGTTCATGGGGTAGCTAGTGATGACGATTTTTTGGGTTATCATATAGCGATTGTGATGGAGTGACCTTGGGTTACTCCGGTGGCGATGGTGGGCAGTGGCGGTGGTGCGATGGTTGATTGGTTCAGAGGTTGGGTTTCTCTCTCGTTCTTCTCTTTTGGTATAAGTTGATGGAAGGGAATTTATAATCACTGATGAGTAACATTGTAATAGGGCACCGCATGAAAAAATGACATGAATTCACCTGATGCTTCAAACAGACTTTAATGGATGCCACATCTGCAATCACCAAAGGGAAAAACAAAGCACTTGATAAATGAACCTATGCACCAAAGAATCGATTAAAATGTTACCCAATGAAGATTCAATTATTAATTCACTCGTTCTTTCATGTTCAGGAATTGAAGTTATAGTCTTATGTATAATATGGGTTGAAGTGCAAAATTAAAATACAATAGTAACCTATTAATCTCAACCGTAGATTAAAATATTACTAATCTAATGGTTAAAACAAGTCTTGTACCATACATGACTTGTTTTGCTCTTATACAATAGACGTACCCATATTAAGTACATAATACCTTCAAGAGAACTCTCAGTGCATACTTATTTTCACACAATTTAGGTAACACATGTACTCTTCTTAAAAAGAACAAGTTTTGGGGAAGTATGAAGAATCTGGACAGGCCTCCAAATAGAACAAGTTTTGGGCTTATTTATATTGTAATGCCAATAATGTAAGAAAAAGGTGGATAAACAAATAACCAAACTAAATGTAGAGATCTATGTATTTGGATTGAAAAACCTTTTAAGAAGACTATTTAAATGTTTCTTGGAATATAACTCCTACCATGTAGTTTAAGCAACAAAGGGAATGAAAAGTTACTATAACATATTCAAATGGAATTCATTAAATTCTTTCGTCCATGCCTTATGAACCTGAAATCTAATTAATCATTTTGCCAAATGCTTGGAGCAAGTTAGATTAAACCTTTGTGATGTCAAGTCGATTGTCAAATATACAATGGTCGTAAGAGAGTGACTTTACACATTCAACCAATCTCACAACACCACCTTGCCCTTCTTTCCTTTGATATTTTTGTATTCCCTCTAAATAGACGAGTTTTGTGAGGTTTTATTTTTCTAATTTTGTATTATGTTTCCTTTTTAATACATTGTAGTTGTTGAGAGGTTGAGTGAGTGTTTTCTACCCTTTAAATGACAATTCTATGAGATCTTAGTTAATTGGTTGAGTTTTGTTTTTACTTTTTAGCATAATGCAATTTTAAAGATGTTGAAAGGTCAAGTGTTCGAATCTTGGAATCACTACTCTTGGGAGGACTTTACCTATAACCACCACCTCCGACTCGAGGGTTAAACCCACAACTATGCCTGTGGGGGATTCCTGGTCAAAGACAAAAAAATGTTGAAAGGTTAAAGCTAGAGGTCTCTCAATCTTGAAAAAAGGCAAAGCTTGGATATACCTTTTCATGAGATGGGCAAGGTAAAAATAATATAGATGATGTGACTCAAATTTTTAGCCATTACTTTTCCACTCCTTTTTTGCTATTCCCACCCCAATACGTTTTTTATAAAAGTTATTACCCTAACTACCCCAACCTCTTCTCCTTCCCCTTCTCATTCTCCTTCACCCCCACCCCACCCACAACAACAACCACCACCACCACCACCACCACCACAATCCCTCCCCTTCCCCTTTTCTCCCACCCATGTCTCTGGACATGTGCGTCTGTAAAACCAACTTTTCATTTGGCTTACGGACAATAGTGTTTAGAGGCCATTTTTTTGGCAAAAAATGGCATCCGGGCATGTGTGTCCGTAAGCCAATTTTTCATCTGGATTGCAGACAAATGTGTCCAGAAGCCCTTTTTTTCAAGAATTTTGGCTTCTGGACATGTGTTAGTAAGGTATTTATAGATGCGTATGTGCCAAACTAAAAAATTGGCTTACAGACATGTGTCTGAAAATGGCTTCTAAACACCTTAGTCCGTAAAATTTTTTGGAAAGAATGGCTTTCATGAATTCATGTGTCCGTAAGCCAAATGAAAAACCTGGCTTACAGAAACACATGTCCGGAAGCCATTTTGTTTTGTGAAAAACGTCTTCTAGATATGGGATGGGAGAAGAGGGGAAGGGGATGAGGGATGTGGGTTACAACGGTGGTGGCTGTTGGTGAGGATAAGGTGGTGGTAAAGGGAAGGGAAGGGGAAAATGTGGGGATAATTAGGGAAGAAATTTTTTAAGCAAAGAAAATAGGGGTGTGAATAGCAAAAAGGGGGTGGAAAAAGCAATGGTCAGAAATTTTTCTCCCTAAAATCTAGGGGTGTAAGCGGGTCAGTTCGGTTGAGGTTTAAGATGGTTTGAAGTCCAAACCAATGGGATGTTAATGGGTTGGGTTGGTTTGAGTTTAATTTTTTTGAGCAGGCAACCCGAACCGAACTAACTCGAATAACAACGGGTTGGATCGGGTCGAGTCATCAGGTTGTTCTTTTTTTTTTTATTATTTATAAAGAACTTGTTAAAAATAAATAATAAAAACAAAGTTCAGAGGAACTATCTACAGAAACAAAGTTTATTCTTCTCCTTTCAAAAATAAAGTACCATCCAGATAAATTTTTGCTATTGATTCCACACTCAATCAGTTGGGTACAAAAGACAACAACTCAACAAACAACAAAGTAGAGAGACCATAGACAATCAGGCAAAGAGTGAAGTCGTTCGTTGAAGATAGAGGTCGAGAGAGAAGATCCACCTTGAGCCTTAGAGAATCAACAATCTAAGAATCAGATCTCCATGCCTCACTGTTGTTGCTGTAAGCTTGTAGTCCCACCAATGTAATAAAACTCGGCTCGGACCGGCCGGTCGAACCGGTTGGACCGGGAACCGGTCATCTAACCGGTCCGAGCCGCTCTTTGGATCGGCCATGCATGGGAACCGGTGGAAACCGGTTTGACTCGGGTGGTTTAGGATAAAAACCGGTGACTCGGTCGGTTGAACCGGTGACTCGGCCGAGTCACCCAGTTAATTTTAAAAAAAATTGAACAAAACGACGTCGTTTTTTGGATTGGCCATGCATGGGAACCGGTGGAAACCGGGTTGACTCGGGCGGTTTGAGCTAAAAACCGGTGACTTGGCCGAGTTACCCAGTTAATTTTAAAAAAATATTAAACAAAACGACGTCGTTTTGTTAATTGTAAGGAAAAAAAATATTACTTGAATGGAAGCTAGCTAGGAATCGAACCCTGAACCTATAGCAAACTAACCATGTGCATTACCAGTGACTCACTGTGCGCAAATTTATATATATATGATATGTATTTAACCTTATAATATATATTTTTTGGTATATACCGGTTTAACCGGTTCAACCAGTGACTCACTGGTTCGACCATTGACCCAATGACCCAGTGCCTCGACCGAGTCGATCACCGGTCCGAGTTTTATAACACCGAGTCCCACCGTCGCGTCACTACAAGTCTGCAACAGCCAATAAGAGGGAAGATTCGCCTTGCCGCCACTAGATCGAGTTTTTTGTACACCGCTGCGAGATCGAGTCTATCATCCCACCACCGCGAGATTGAGTTTGCCGCCACCACCGCGTCACCACCATGATCCATGCACCGCCGTCACTGCCGCAAGCTAACCTATACTCCTTGAAGGCTTGAACTTAAACGCGGTCGCACCACCCTCATCTGAGAAGAGATTTGCTACTGCGCATGTGTTGTCTGCTAGGCAGCTAGGGTAAAAGAATATGAGAGAGGAAGAGCTTTGGGCTAGGCTGGGCCTCTACATTTTTTGTTTTTTAAGTCACATTTAGGTCGGGTTGGGTTCCTCAGTTTCAAAATCTCCCAACCCGAGACCCGACCCGAAGGTGACCGGGTTGACTAGAAATGAACTGAACTAACTCGTGAACCCAACCCGCCTATTTGCAATCGGGGCGGGTTGATTGGGTTTGCAGGTTGACCCTAACCCACTTATACCCCTACTGGAATCAAACAACTTATGAGGCAAATGTTGATAATATAGTGTCCGTTTGGTTTACAATTGAGTAGAATTGATTTTAGAAATCAATTGTTGAGATAAGTGATACACATTTTACGAAGTACGTTGGACGAAAGTGATTTAAAATCAATTCCACGAAACCATGGTTTCGTACTGTAGAAACACGAAACAAAACAGACCAATAATCATCTGGAAAAAAGATTCATAATTATAGAATCAAGGCAATTATTATTAAGGGAAAAGAAGAGTCAAGTGGGCTAACTTTTTTTTCTTTTTTGGTTTAAACAACAGGTATCCTCCCTTGGAGGCATTTCTGTTCGAGCCGGAAACATCCATATCATGGTGGAGCTAGCTTTCCTAGTGGGAATTTTTTTCCATCCACAAGACTCGAACCCAAGATCTTACTTAAGAGGAATCAAGCATGTACCACTTGAACAACCCGTTGGTTAACTTTTTTTTTCTTGGCTGAAGGTACTAAATAAAATTTAAAGTATATAACACATACAATAAATAATGATTTAAAGTATTAAACATTTGATCCTTGAGTCATAATATAACTAATATTAGTAAAATTCTTTTTAATTCATATTATTAAAAAAGCATGTATATAATTCTATGATTTTATTTATGTTTCAATTTAAATTAATAAAAATCTACAACCTAACAAAGTATAATGATCCTTATTTACATGAATATACTTTTACTTAAATATTTACTATAAATCTATTTTTTTCAAATATTTTTTTTATAATTATATATAAGTTGTTTCATAATTTAATAAATATATAGAAATATATATATGTGTGTATATGTATGTAGAAGTTTATCATATGGTAAATTTATAAATATGATTATGTATGTGTTCATAAGTATTGAATAAGTTTTCAAAATTAAATTCAAAATTCAGTCTGATCAATTTTAAAAGTCTGTTTTTTTAATTTTTATTTCCTAGTTTTTTTTTTCGAGTTTTTATTGGATTATATCAGTTTATTAACGTCCCTAAAATATTCTCCATGGAACTACTTTTAGCCATTTCGATACTTGAGAGAGAAGCAATGTCAAATAGATGACCTTCAAAACATTAGAATAATTTATAAAATATAGTCTGAGAGAGTCAAAATTTCAAAATGGTGCTCCGTCATGCAAAATGGTCCTTAAAAAAATAAGAAAAAAAAACAAATACATTAGTGCTTGAGACATTAAAAAATAATGCAAATTAGTCCTTGAAAAATGACATTTTTTAACCATTCTGCATGACGGAACAATATCTTAAGGATCATTTTAAAATTTTAAATCTCTCATGGACTAAATTGCATGCTCAGAAATATCTCGGGAAAATTTGTTAGTATAGTCTAATTTATAACTAAATAATAATAATAATAAAAAAAGGGTTAGTGGAGGTGTTTGATCGTCCCTCTCATGTTTCTGTGACTGAAACCAAGAGAGATGTGGCGCTCCTTAGACAGCAGCACTCACCTCACCCTCAAAACCCTGCGCCTTCGTTCCTTCCTCTTCTCTTCTTCTTCTTCTTCACCCACCACCAACGTTTCTTGTTCCTCCTCTTTCGCTTTCAGCACAATCATCACACACTCTCACTCCCACTCACATTCACACTCTCACTCTTTTCTTCCCCTTCCCCCACCAACACTCTCCCAACATGTTTCCTTCACCCTTCCCACCACCACCCGCCATTTCGGCTCCAATTTCGGTTCCTTCGTTATACGCTGCGTTTCGTCTTTTCCCACCCTCGACTGGAACGACGCCGTTTCCTGCTCCGAGGTTGATGCTGAGGGCTCTGATGAAACCCTCGACCAAGATTCCAAACCTTCCATTCCTGTTAGAGCCTTCTTCTTCTCTACTAGGTATCTTATAACCACTTTATTTATTTATTTATTGGAATTCTGGGTATGCTTCAATTTTTTTTTAATTTTTGGGTTGTGTTGCTGTTAATTTGAAATTGAAAAAAAAAAGTAAAATGGGTATAGCCTATAGGAAGGCAAGGGATGGGGAATTGGTTAATGAGTTTGGAACATTTCTTTGAAGTTTCAGTTTTGGGGTCTGTTTTGAATTGTTCTTGACTTCTTATTATATTACTATTACTATTTTTGTAAAACAATCTTTTAAAACAGTATAAACAAAATGAAAAAGAGTTTCAGAGAACAGAATAATTGTTTGGATCCTATTGATTAAAGGAAACACTTGAATCCAGAAGAATGTCAAAATGAATATTTTAGTGTGTGAATGGTAGGTATATGTTTTTGTAATAAACCAGTATTTTAAAATTGAATTGGGGACAAATTATCTACATATTTAGGTCATGTTGCTTCTAATGCATTATCACAAATTATGGTCATATTCAGGTACAAGTTCATACTAGTTTAGTGAATGGTGATTATTATGAAGCACTTGCATCATATATTGAACCTACAAAACCACTGCTACTGGCAACATAAATCTTCATGAGTTAGAACTATTAGGGCCGGGGATTTAAATAGCTGGCCACATCAATGTGCAGTGGCCTGCAATGGCCACAATGTGATCACTACTATAACTTCAAATCTTGAATAGTGCTTTTGGTTCACTCAACAGGTTACCATTGGAGACTCTGATAATGTGTCACTCCATCCTCATTTACAAATATAATTATGAATCGTCCAGTATGCAATAAGCAGTAACTACAAGTTGCTGCACATTAGGCTAATAATTTCACATTATTTTTAAAAATTGGGAAATGTGCCTATGGTTCTCAAAACATGCGTTTATAGATTTGTTCTCAATGAACTATGCTGAGTAGTTAAATAACTCCTCAGGATTTTGGGGTTGTCGACCACAAATGGTATGATATCTCGAGTGTGATATTCTAATCCTGTTGTCATAGGAAAGCAATCACATTTTTGTGAAAAATGGACACCAAAGAATGTCTTGTTCAGTTAATTGGGGAAATTCAAGAAGTGATAGGGCAAGTAATCCAGATTTTTCAGAAGCTCGCTGTTTCATATATTTATTGATTAATATATCTCACTTTCATTTTGTGTGTAGTGTTGATTTAAAAAGCTTGGTAGAACAGAACAAGCCAAACTTTGTCCCACCCTCATCACGGATGACTAATTATGTAGTTCTCAAGTTTGGTGATCTTTGCGATTCCAAGGTATGTATCTACTGGGCTATGCTTGTGTCATTTTTCCCCTCACTACATACCCACGTTCTGCTCTGTTTTCCTTGCTTTATAATTTTACATTATTGTAAACATGCTATCTAGGCAGTTACATTCTATTTGGAAGCAGTATGAATTTTAAGTTATTGAATCATCTATGTCTTCCACCCTCTCCCCCCCTTCCGAAATAAAAGTGTCTCATTGATGTATTAGTTTGCCAATTCTGACTTTTACCCTATAGGAAGTTGATGGAATGAAAATGTGTTAGTAACCTCCCCCTCCCTGCCCTGTCCTCTTCTAATGGTGTTTTATGTTTGTACTTTTACTTGTTTATTGTCTTGCATTTTAAATTTTTAATTATTCATTTAACCTGAATCCCAATAATGGTAACCAACAACTGCTGATGATGATTTCAAAAAACATATTTTTGAGAAATGGTCAATAAAGTGAAATAGCATCTTTTCAAATTTAGAGATCCCCATTCTCACATTATAAACTATACTTTTTCTTCATTCATTTTCTTTTCCTTCACCCTGTATTTTGTCTGTGAAAAAGGTTCATGCCCTGGATGATTAAATGTATTATGTACCTATTGCCTTCTCATCTGTTTTGTAAAAATTTGAAGTCATAAGACCAGTGATAGTAATTGCAAACTACTTTTTGTTTCAGGGTGTGGGCACTTCTTTCTTTAATGGAAGCAATGGCTGTTACATGGTGGTTTTTCAGTATGGATCCATTGTATTGTTTAATGTTCCCGAGCATGAGGTTGATGGCTATCTGAAAATTGTTAAGATGCATGCATCTGGTTTGCTTCCTGAAATGAGAAAGGATGGTTAGTTATCATGTCCAATTTAACATGAGAATATAATGCATTGATAGGTTTTACTTGTTCTCTACGTATGTATTCATTTTCCTTTTTTATTCGAATTCTAATATATAATATAATACTTTGCTTTGACCATATTGCACTATGTATCAGTTTAGAATCCAATGAATCTCTAATCCTTTGACCGAAGAGAATTTGTAAAATGGAGGACTATCAAGTATATTTTGAACTAGACAGATCTCACCAACAGGACTTAGTTTTTAACTGTTTCACTCATCAAATCCTGTACACAGTTTTTAATGTTCTTATACTACTTATTTGTCAATGTTATCATCTTAAATGGTTTTCCCAAAATTTTAATGAAAGCAAAATTTTATGGATCTGGAATGACTGAAGTGATCTTAGCTTAACATGATGTAAAAGAACTAATTTAGTTTTGCTCAAATATGGAATAATTTTGGTTGATGCTACAAGCAGATTACAAAATGTTAGCCACATTGTCAATTAAGCTTCAATGCCTTGGGCTGAACATTGCAACTATCCCTTTTCACATTGATTAGCAACATTGAAATACACCCACAGTCTGCTCATTCATAGCGTGCACATAAATGCTGTTGTTGAAGTCAAGTTTTCCAACTGAATATTTACTTTGTATGTGCAAATGCTGTTGTCGTTTAAAAGCTGCTGTGAGTGGTTGTTGATGGACAATGCTTTTGTATCTAGAATGGAAAATATAACTGAGTTGGAAAAATTTCAAGAATTATGCAAATGCCTTTTCCCATTTATAACTCATTAATTGAATAGACTTACTTTCAATCTTGATAAATTATGGCAGTTCGAACTCCCTCTATGGTCATGTCTTTTATTTGGATGTAGGTCACTTAAGGATTTTCCCTGTGTGTCTTGTATGGTGTCTGTTGAAAACAATCTCTCATTTGTTCTTACATTGATCTACTACTGTTTCTTTATGGGCATTGTCTGGTGTTTTTTATGAATACTGTGTGCCCTAGGTCCTTGGACGAATTTAGTGGTTTTGGTAGAAATAAGGAGGTTAAGTTTTTCGGCTATTGTGCAATCCATGCTACTATTTGTGCATTTGGTTGGTTTAAAGCTTGTATTTTAAGGAGATTTCTTTGGCTTAGCAGCTTATTTGGGAATTGGGATAAAATTATCTGATTATCTTCTATTTTGCGAGAAGCATATGGCCTTTAAAGGTAGTTTTGCTGCAATTTCTTCATAGAACCTCTTATTTGGCATTGTCAGTGAATTTAGGGTCCTAGGTCCCTGGACCAATTCTTGATGATCAACTTTTATAGTTTTGGTAGAAATAAAGAAGCTGAATTTTTGTTGCAAGATCTATGCTACAATTTCGTGTATTCAGTTGGAGCGAAACTCTTGTATTTTTAATGAGGTTTCTTTGGCACACCACTTAATTTGGGTTAAGATTAGGTTTTTGGCATCTATGTGGTGCAAAGCACATGGCCTCTTTATGGGTTATAGTTAACAGACATGTTAAGGGATTTGGAAGCTTTGTTTCTCTGATTTTCTCTGCTTTCTGGGACCTTGGTGCTCAGTGGTATTGCACACTAACGATTGCATCAGCATATCCCCCCTTTTGCTGACATGTGTCATAAAAGCTTTGAAATCCAGAGCTTATATTTTTCAATGTCTTGGTTGTGATCTAATCATTATAGAGAGAAAATGGGTAGGAAAAAAGTTAAGAGAAGATAAAATGGGGTGATTTTGTATGTTTCGATGAAGGTAAAATGAAAAGAAATAAAATTTTAAATATTTTCTTATCTGACTTGGCTGGATAGAAAATGAGGGAAAAAGTGGATTGTATTTTGAAATACAAAATTGCCCACACAATTATATAAAGATAATATTCATACTGCAGTTATTGTAAATGATTTCTATATAAAAATAATATATTTGTATAGTTATCCAGTAAATTGCTTTTTTACCATGAGTTGATAAGATGAATAATCGTAAGATGCTAATTGATTATTGTACCCTATAGAACACATTATAAGTTATAACTGAATATTATCACTGTATTAATCAATTATTATATATGAATAATAGATTAATACAGTAATTGAACCAAGAGGTTGCCTTTGGAATAGTAACAAGAGAGCATCAGAGGGAGTAAGTGTATGTGTATGCATGAAAATATTTGGTATTTGCAGTCGCGCACAAAAATAGAGCAGTAAATGGGAGAAATTAAAAAAATTTGAGATAGAGGAAAACAAAAGAAATGATTGGGACACTTGGCTGACTGTGACTGACCTTGAGGCAACTTTTTGCCAGCTATCTCAAATTCATGTGACCTGATACAGATGAGTGTGTGAAGTTAGGTTTTGAAAAGGGTAACAATCAGAAATTTTCTCTCTTTTCCCCGCAATTTTCTTCTCTTGGTAGAGAAGAAAATGTTTTAGGTGGGTCTAATGATTTCCTTTCCACCATGTTTTCTGCATGCAACCAAACAAGGTAAAATACTCTTCTTCTCTATTTTTCTCCTTCCAAAATCTCACACCTCATTTTCCCCTTAACCAAACGGAGGCTAGGTGATGTAGGACATAAGCAGTAATTTTCCCCCTAGATGTGGGACACAATCAAATGTTATCATTTTTTCCTTTATATACTTGGATTTTTGAACTTATTGTTTATGCCATTGCCATCTTATTGTGATTATATTTATATATTGTTTATATAAGTTTACATGGTCTCGAAATGTTTTATAGGTTAACATGCTTTTACACAATTTGATTTTTACTATGTTTTGAGATTTTAGAGTATGAAGTTAGAGAAAAACCAGCTTTAGGCACATGGATGCAAGGAGGACTAGATTATATAATGTTACAATACTTGGACGTTGATGGAATTCGAACTATTGGCAGTGTTCTAGGTCAAAGTATTGCTCTTGATTACTATGGTCGGCAGGTATGTTCTACATACGGTTAAGAAATTCTGATGTTTGGATATACCATGCACTGGTGATATTTTTCTAAGGTTCTAACAACCTCCTTCCACTTCTATTCTAGGTTGATGGAATGGTTGCGGAATTTACAGACATAAACCGTGAGATGGAAGCTACTGGAAAATTCAAAATGCAAAGGAAGAAGCTTTTCCAGTTGGTGGGCAAGGCAAATTCAAATCTTGCTGATGTGATTCTAAAGCTTGGACTATTTGAGAGGTAATAATTCAGTTTGTGGTAACAGGTTGTGTTGCTTAATTTTTAATGTAGTTCAAAAAAGAAATTGTACTTGTGTTGACAGTTTTGCATAAATAGGAGTAAAATAAAGTATACGTAATGCAAATTGAACAAGGAGCAGAAATCATAGCATAGAAGTGAAAATTAGAGAACATTCAATACCAAAAGTGTCACGTTTGAAGTACCGTGGGTCCATCATACAAAAAGACAGGGAGGTAGAACCATAGAGGGAAATGTTAACCAGAGGATCTAAGTAGGATGGATGAAATGGAAATATGCCTTGGGTATGATCTTGCGATAGAAAAGATCCATTCAAACTAAAGAAAAATTTTACTGCATAGTAGTAATACTGGCCATCTAGATTTTCAAACTTGAGAGCCTACGCAACCTCCTGGAGCATGCGTAGACTCAACTCGTAAACTTGTAAGAGTCTACCTAATATAAAAATAATATTAAAAAACCTATAAATAGTGAACAAGTAGAATATAATGCCATTAATTAAACATTCTAATTCTAAGTTTAAAATAAAGCAAACAATAACAATAAAATTTCATAGTACAAATCTCAATCATTCATAAACAACCAAATCACATGTCCACAAGGTAAAACTGTATAAAACATGAGCTAAATAATCATTATCTTCAAAAGGCTATAGCAAGTGAAGGGAAACAAGGTTCCAAATGCAAGTGGGTTTCGGGCTTTCAGCTCAAAATTACAAATACAAGGGCTATAGCAGCTAGAAAAGTTGAAAAGAAAAGGGTACAGTACATATACACACAACTAGTCTATACCAGATTAGCACAACACAACATGGTTGGAGAATGGGTCTTCCCATAGAGGGTCTTCACATAGAGGATGGGTCTTTGCTTTGCGCAACACAACTTGCTAGAGATTTGCACAATAGCTTGCCCGAGATGAAGCACCATAGAATTGCATAGAGAAGAAAGGGATTGAGCAGTTTGCACAAATGAGAAAGGGATCGAAAGTTCCCATAGAGAAGAAAGAGTCTCGTATTGTGGATGGGTCTCAAAAAACCCTAAGTGAAACGGTGTTGTTTTGGGGCTGCTATTGTTATTCAAGTAAGCTCACAAACTCGGCCATAAACTTGAGTTTTAGAGATAGAGAGTCCAACCAAGTCCACCCGAGTATACTGCAAAGTGAGTTTGTAAACGAGTTAGCTTGTTTTTGCTAGGTAGAAATGTAAACTTCGACGTAGTTTGACAACCACACTAGCCGTGCTATATGGGATGAAATATTGGGCAGTAAAGAGCCAAGAAGAAAGTAAACTTAGTGTATGCGGAGATGAGAATGTTAAGATGGGTGCGTGTTTAGACAGGATACAATAGGATTAGAAATTCAATTATTAGAGAGAAAATTATGGTATCTCCAATTGTTGAAAAAATGGTAGTACCATACCTTGGCAATTGGCATAAAACGGTTGTGCTGGAAATACAAAGGGCCCTCATTTTTTGTTTTGGGGATCCACATGACTGGTTCACTAGATGTGCAAATGTGATGGGTCACAAGATCTAAATCAACACTAGAATGCCCCTAGGATAGGAAAGAAGAATAGTCACGTGGTTGGAGGGGATGGTAGCTCCAACACTTGTTGAATGGCAGCTGGAGTGAAGTATATAGGAACTTTAGCAACTCCAACGCAATGGAGTGGGTAGCATTGGTGTTAAACTCTCGAACTAAGCTCTGAATGGAAGTGTTAGGATGCTGACAAAAGGTCCCCTAGCAGTGGTAGTCCATGGTCTTTCGAATGCTTTTCATTGAAAGACTCAAATTCTTGTTAATTGTTGACCAAAAAAAAATCTTGTTAATTGAATGATGAGGTATCCTGAACTGTCTCAATAGGATTGGCTTGTTGAAAATACCTGTTTAGGAATTTTTGCCATACATGTTGCCAAGTTGGGATGGATCTTCCCGACAATGACTTAAGCCAACTCTTAGCTCTATCTCTAAAGGAGAAGGGAAAGAGCATAAAGTGAATGACATCTTTGGAGATCTCTATTAAGGCCAAAAGTATGGGATCTCAAAAAAGTTGGAGAGGTGGCATTGTGGTCCTCAATGGACATGCTGCCAAATTGAACCATTGTTTGGATCATTTGGGTAATGGCAGGTTTAATTTGGAAGTTGTTCATTTGAATGAGTGGCCTTTGAATATTGGAGTTGATTTGGATCATTTAGGTAATGGTAGGTTTGATTCGGAAGTTATTCATTTAAATGAGTGGCCTTTTGATGCTGGAGTTGATATTGTCCAGTGTCCAAAGCGGGTGGTAGTCCATGGTCTCTTGAATGCTTTTTAAAGACCCAAATTCTTGTTAATTGAATGATGTAAAATCCTAAACCATATTACTAGTATTGGCTTGTTGAAAATACTTATTTAGGATTTTTTACTCTAAATGTTGTCAAGTAGAGATGGATCTTCCCAATGATGACTTAAGCCAACTCTTAGCTCTATCCCTAAGAGAGAAGGGTAATAGCATCAAGTGAATGGCATCTTTAGAGATCTCTATGGCTAAAGGTATCAAATCTCAAAAAATTGGAGAGGTGGCATTGGGGTCCTTAACGGACATACTGCCAAATTGAACCATTGTTTGGATCATTTGGGTAATGGCAGGTTTGATTTGAAACTTGTTCATTTGAATGAATGGCCTTTGGATACTGGAGTTGATTGGGATCATTTGGGTTATGGTAGGTTTGATTTGGAAGTTATTCATTTGAATGAGTGGCCTTTGGATACGGGAGTTGATATTTTCTAGTATCCAAAGCGGTGGTACTCGAATGCTTTTCATTTAAAGACTCAAATTCTTGTTATTGAATAATGTAATATCCTGAACCGTCTCAATAGTATTGGCTTGTTGAAAATACTTGTTTAGGAATTTTTGCCATTAATGTTGCCAAGTGGAAATGGATCTTCTGGACAATGACTTGAGCCAACTCTTAGCTCTATCCCTAAGAGAGAAGGGAAAGATCGTCAAGTGAATGGCATCTTTAGAGACCTCTATTAAAGCTAAAGGTATCAGATCTCAAAAAAGTTGGAGGTGGCATTGGGGTCCACAATGGACATGCTGCCAAATTGAACCATTGTTTGGACCATTTGAATAATGGTAGGTATGATTTGGAAGTTATTTATTTGAACGTGTGGCCTTTGGATACTGGAGTTGATTTGGATCTTTTGGGTAATGGCCGGTTTGATTTGGAAGTTATTCATTTGACTGAGTGGCCTTTGGACACTGGAATTGATATTCTCCAATAGAGGAGTGGCAAATCATGCAAAAACATGCTGAGTTGGGTTGTTGGTGTTAGCTATGGAAAGAGAGAAAAAGAGAGAAAAAAAGGAAGAAAGAACTTGAATTAGATTTTGTCACATTTAGATATCAATATTGGCAAATGAAGTTAGTAGGCTGATTCCTAGCAATGATGTCAAAAACTTGTCAATGATTAACTGCAAGTACATGGGTCGAACAAGAAATAAAGTGATGATTTTTACAGAGATGACTACCTATTCAACTACCGAGTACAAATCAATTGCCTGTCTAAATCTATCCTAGCAAATGAGAAGGTGATAAAGGGTTGTAGCAACACAGCGTAACTAAGAAGGCTAGTACATTGTTAACACGAAATAGATATATCAATACATAGAGGCTAAGGGTGTCTATGTTCACCTCCTACTTCAATTGGGCATGTGTGAAATTCCTATGAATTAAATATTTATGATTTGGGTTTGTTGGCAGGAACTCTAATTTAGTTCATAGCCTGTCTTTGGATCAATCAACACCATGCTCTTTGCCTAAAACACTATTTCCATGAGATGTAGAAAAAATCACAAACATGAGGATTTGGTTCCCAATTATGCTATAAGCAAAGCAATACTAATTTATATCCTATTGGCTAACCAACTAACCCGAAAAGTTATATTGTTGAACATGAATGATTCATATATATGGTCTAAAACCTAATTCCCTATCTTTAGTTTAGTTGGCCTTTTCCCACATCAATTTACTTGGCTAGATAAATAAAAACATTAAGAACATATACGGATAACCAAACTCTTAAATCATTAATATATCAAATCAAATTGAAAAGGCCAACTAAATGGTGTGATTCTAACAAACTATACGTGATAAGTCTATGATATATGTGATTATGTGTGTTGGTGGGGGGGGGGGTGTTGCTAACACTATAACATACTCTTTTGAACACAGTCAACACACCCTCTATTATTGGATGAATTCATATAGCCCACCACCAAATAGGGTATGAGATCCACATGATTCGTTAGGTCCCACATGAATTTCATCTAATAACATCCCCTCTCACTCTATCTATCTATCTATCTGTATATCCCCCCTTCTCTCTATCTATCTATATATATCCATATATGTGTGTGTATGTGATGGGACTTCACAATAGCCAAATTTCAAATGTTATACTTATATATGTGACTTCGAAAATTTTAAATGGTTTTTACAGATCAGATATTGCTTGGAAAGATGCCAAATATGGTCAGATATGGGAGTATCTCAGGGATGAATTTGAATTAACTCAGAGATTTGCAAGTCTTGATTTCAAGTTGAAATTTGTGGAGGTTTAACTTCTATCCTGGAAACATTTTCTCTCTTGATAAGTATTGGGAAATTTCATTGACTTCTATTTTTATTTGTAACCTTTGCCCCTTTTAATTTTGCAGCACAATATCCGCTTTCTACAAGAAATTCTTCAAAATAGGAAATCTGATTTCCTAGAGTGGCTCATTATTGCATTGATTGGTGCTGAAATTCTTCTGTCTCTCTATGACATTGTTCAACGGTCTGCCATGAAACTTTAGCAGCTTTATTTCTGGTGGCATGTAAGCCCTTCTTGCTTTTGGAGGGATATAGCGTGGTAACACTCACTACTCATTAAGATATTGGTGGCTCATGCTAGTGCATTCTGTCTCTTGTAAATAGCAATTTGAAACTCATTTAACTCAGTTCTTTACTAGTCAGTTTGTATAACTGAAAAGCTACACCTCCCAAGTTTTTGTTGTAATATAATTTTTGTCTATTGCATCAATAAATTATTTTGTTCAATTTTGATGGACTATTAATCATCAAAATGATATGTAGAATGCGGATAGTGTTGATTCCATAGCTAATGAATCTCTTTTGAAAATTCACATTGTTTTTAAGATATCATGTATTAAAGCCTAGAAGACAGTCAAATAGCACTTATATAAAAGGGATGATAACCCTAGAAAAGCGATTATGCAATGCTTGAACAGATAAGCACTAAAAATATGAGGCATGCTCGCTCAAGTATATAAACAAAATTAAAAATAAACTCTTAATCTCCACTACAACCAACTTGGCACACACCAATATGCTTAATGTCAAATGAATAATGGATTTTTTTCACTGTTTTGCAGTCGCTTGTTCTTTATCTTTTTTCCTTGAACCAAATCGGCTCTGCCAACACTGTAAGTATGCAATTTGAACGACCTTAAACCAACACAGGAGACAGAGAAGGAAATGTGAGCCCTTAGTAAAGTGGAGGGAAAGAGACAGTGAGAAAATAACAAAAAAAAAGGGAGTGACAGTGTAAATAAGAGAGGTTGTGGGTGATTGTAAAAGGAGAGTGAAGTGATAGAAGGGATGAAGGAGATGACTGAAAAAGGAAAGGAGAGGAGGGAAGTAGTGGTGTGGAAGAAAGAAGGAGATGAAAAATAAACTCACACCATGGAGAGAGGAAAACCCACCTAGAGTGGGTAGGAAACCCCACAGGTGGCAACTGGTTCTTTCATTCACTGTAGCTGTGTTAGGGTTTTAAGCCTCAAAATTTTTTCACTTGTTTGTCATATAACATGTACTTGGGTAGCATTTGACATACAGACAGAAATGGAGCAACCAATTTTGGTTTCTTTGACCTACTTTTTTAGTAGAATCAAAATTTATTATTTTCCTTATGTTTTACCGCTAATATGTATAAAATGGAATACAAGTCTTATTTCATTTTAACATGTTTACTAAAAGAAACCTTAATGTGTCTAGCTGCATAAGCCTGTAACATGTACTCCAAAAGGGAAAATAAGCTCGTGTTATAACTAAATTGCAGAAACCTAACTCTTGTATTTGGAATGCACTTTCTGTGCTTCTTTAAGTGTTTATTGACGTCAACATATTAGCATGATAAAGGGTTGCATTCAAGTACGTAGACACGTTCTCATTTTCAAATTTGAAGGGACTGCCAAGTTAAGCATTTTGAAGTATGTTTCGAATTGGCTATATGATATTTTGAGATAGAACTTCGTGAAATTGAAGGTGATGATATAATAAAAAAAAGAGGCAGAAAAGTATATTACATTTTGAACATGGTTAGCCTGGGTGTTCATTTCCCTTGTAAATGATAATCATGTTACCTTCAATGTTTCAGAACTTGATCATTCCCTAGGTTCTGTTGAAATTTAGAGCTTTTTCAATCTTGATATGGTTATTGAGTAAACATCAATTTTAGCACCCTAATGATATAAGTGTCATTAATTTGATTCTCTTGAACCTTATCTACTGCATTGCAAAATTTTAGTAATTGACACGTTAGTGGGTAGGGATGTAAGCAAGTCTAGATCGACCCAACTTGACATGAAGTGGATTTTCTGGTTTGGATTGGACTCATGGGTTGGTTTGGTTTCAATTTCTTCAACTTGAAGGTGTTTGGTTTGGATCTCTGGTTGGGCAACATCAAACTAGTGAAACTCGACTCGAACCAAACCATTAATAAACATATATCAAACAATTAATTACATGTGTTTTAATATGTTATTCTTTCATATATTTTCATTCACTCTCTCTATATATTTTGTGCCATAACCCTAGCTATCATTATTCTTATATATAAAGTTAAGACCCATAGGTGTGGCGGTGGCTAGAGCACCTTGGTGTGGTGCATGATGGTGGCATTCAACGTGTGAGAGGCTCCCAGATAATAGAGATAATGGTCTGAACAAGGGATCTTGCAGTTGTGAGGTTCGACGGTGCATAGTGCCTTATAGTGCAATTAAGGTACTATGAAAGTAAGGACATGGCTTGAACGACCATATTCCAACACGATGGGGGAAGAACTGTTGGTGTTGTGGCCATGAGCGCAGTGAAGGGACACTTCGCTGGAGGCTGGTGGTTCGCGACTGCTGACATAAATTAGGGTTTTTGTTGGTGGTTCACAGTTATAGCCTGCTGTTGTAAGTTGGGGTTTCTATTGTGATTATGAATCTGTGATGTTGGGAGATGACACATGGTAATTAATGGCTGATACAACTAATGGCTCAAGGGTTGAAGATGAAGGGATTGATGTGGCTAGTTTCTGTTAGGGACTTTAGTTTTTTTGTTGATACACTTCCCCAATTTGTTTTCAAAATTTTCCAATTTTTTCGTGATTTATTTTATGATTTTATAAAATATTATTTTTTATTGATGACCAAAAACTCGACTCGACCCAATCCGTTAATGGTTAGATTGGTTTGGTCCGGGTTGTGTGACAAATCAAAGAAACCGAACTAACCAACCCGAGGCTATATAATTGGTTTGGACACTAAAACACTCATAAACCAACCCAAATCGACTCGAATCGATTACAACCATATTAGTGGGTAGGTTGATGGATCCGAAATCTCAATTCAAAATAAAGGTATATATTTCATGTGTTATTTCTTGATCTATGAAGGAAATGCTTTGTATTAATTTTGATATAGCAGAAATGTTGGGGTGTCAGTCACTTATTGTGTATGAGTTTGAGTCTAAATGTAATCATAGATTTTTCTATCTATTTGTGGTTTGAGTTCTATTATGTATTTTGATTCTCTTTAGTTGGTTAGTATAAATTCATAAATTGTTTGGAGGTTTTTATTAGGCTTGGTTCTAAGATTGTCGGGCTAAGATTTTCTTGTTTGTTGGCTTGTGTATTGCTTTACTTTGGGAATTTCTTTTAATACCATCCCTTATTTTAGTTTCCAAAATACCCAAATCCTTAACTTATACCCCCACCATCACCACATCACCCTTCCTCTGTCTCTGTCTCTCTCTCCCTCCATTAACACACCACTAACCCATCTCTTTTCTCACCATGCTACCTTATTTCTCACTTTTCAGCTACCCTAAATCACTAATTGAAATAGCTAGTGTCGAAACTTCTCCATCATTCTCTGCTTGCAATTAGGTATATTTTTTTGTTGTGTTTCAGTCTTCTGGAAACTAATTTTCCCAAAGGCCCCCAGCAATTAGTTTTCCGAAAGCTTTTTGAGTTAATTTTGGAAACAAATTTTTTGTAGCTATATTTTGTTATGCTTCTGGAAATTAGTTACCGGAATTAACCTAAAAGTTTTTCAAAGACTAACTTCTCATGGCAGTGGCAGAAAGATATAACTATTGGAAATTTGTCTCTGAAATTAATCTATAAAAGTTTTTCAAAAATTAATTTCCCGTAGCTATATTTTTTCTCCCACCAGAAATTAGTCTCTGGTCACTGTCAATAGAAAAGAAATCACTTTTAATCCATTTTTGATTCCATGGTTGTTATGTTGAATAGTTAATTTGTAGGAGTTTTCTCGATTGTCTAACATGGAAGAAAATGTGACTTGGTTGAGAAGATGTTTGAAGTTGACATGCCAATGAATGAAGAAGCATGAAACACTTTTGAATCATGTAATTATTCTAATCTATGTGCGTGTTGGCCCAACTTATTTTGGGCTTCTCTTCTCCTTAAAAGGAGAACTTGGGCCAAACAGTTCTTTTTTAAAAGCTCTTAAAAAATTGAGTAACTCATTTTATGTGAAGGAAAGAAGCTTTTTTAAAAAGCTACCTTCATTTTTAATAATTTTAAACATCCACTCTTCAAATACCCTCATGCTCTTTTATATATATTTTTTAAATTTTTCTTTATATTTTCTTCCAACCTACAAGATGAAACACTCACACTTGGCCTTACCATGCATTTCTCCACATCCCAAGGTTTACCCTTCCCCATCTCTTGTTTACTATGTGTACTGGAAATTCGTGAATGTGAAAGCTTCAAATAAAGTAATGCAAGAATATGACTAACATGGAAGTAAATAACAAAGAGAGTCTGCTGTGACACCCTTCTACCCCAAACCCTTATACATTCAACAATTAGGAATATTTAGGAAATATAACGGATCGCATTGGGTAAAAAGGTTCACATTCTCTCATTAAAACATTATTTATTTCGAAATCAACTTATTTAAAATAGAAATGGAAGTCAAAGGTTTTCAAAGTAAATAAAACATCAATACCTTAGAGTTAACATTAAATTATCCCTTTTAGCCATATAAGGCACTTAAAACTGTCTACATAATCTCTTCCTAAAAGAAAATCATAAAATAAAACCCCTAATACTAAGCCCTGATGTCACAAGTATCAGAGCGACACTCCCTTCAATCAATATTCGACACCAGTCATGTCATCATCATCACCTGTAAAATTAACCACAGTGTAACGGTGAGGAAAAGAATACCAACTCATACATACACACAGAAGGCTACCCTATGAATCCTCACCCACATATAATTATCATTATCATCAAGTAATATCATACTCATATCATCTTACACCCTTTATTAGCAATTATATTATCTCATCACCAGTTTATAAATCACACTCGCAAATCACGAAAACACATTCACTATTCTCAACACATAATACTCATATCATCAATAATACTCATATCGTCATAATATAATTCAATTTCATCATCAAATGCAATGCATGTTCATCTATCATCATGCACACCAAACCTCATCAACCTCATCCCAAGGATCATGACTTGGAACTCCGCACAATGGGCGCACCTCATCAATCTCCCTAGTTGTTACCGATGATGGCCCTACCATTAATCACCACATAGGTCGATAGTTTGCACAACACCCCACTCTAGGCTCGTGCAAAGACATCCGCCCTGCAATAATAGCCCTACCGTTAATCACCACACAGGCCGATAGGTTGCACAACACCCCACTCTAGGCTCGTGCAAGAATATCCCCCATCATGGTCTCTGCACCCACTCTATGGGTCCGTGCAGTTCACCTCCTGAGTTGCTGATAGGTTTCTGGCAAGCGAACCAAAAATCCAGTAGTATAATAGTAAGAAAAGTATCGTATCCACAGGGAACGGTCAATTCGCGTATAATTGTGATATATTTATCAAGGGAACAAAACGGATTTATGAGAATATTGTTGTGCGGAAAGTCTAAATAGCAATTTAATAATTAATTGAATATAGAAAGGAAGAGTTAGAGACACTTTACTTGGATTAGGATTGAACTTCATATCATCACACCCTTCGTGCATGTAAAAACTATCTATTATTTAAGGTTTACTCTATAATACCGTAGACAAACTATATTGCTAAGACCCCGAGTTACCGGCAGCCTCACCACTCAAAGGTAATCCGTGCGGGCTCTCCCAAGCGACAAACTTACCCTCGACTTATTTTGCTTTTATTATTCCGTTTGTAAAGGAACTCATTGATAAACGAGGCCTAATCCTGTAGACGTATCTTCATTAGGATACTCACACTACCCATCAATCCTTAGATACGGCCATTTGTCGATCTTGGAATTACTATCAACTACCCTTTGCTATCGATAAACAAGCCTAATCCTGTGAACGCCCTTCGTTAGAGTACTGTCACTACCCATCACTCATTAGTAATGCTTATGTGCACTTAAACTTAATTAGTGTATTACACATAAATTTAAGCATTAACTATACACTTTTTTCTATATGCACTTGTTCTTAATTTATTTATTACTTAAATATGTAGGATAGTTGTTTATATTGAGCTGCACAACATACACACATGTCTCCTGGAATGGCAATAAGTGATGATGCATCAGGAAGTGATCAATATCAGAAAAGGGGTGAAGCAGCTGGTTGAGAATGGCGTTAACACAGTACCTAAAAAGTACATACTTCCTCCTTCTGACCGTCCTGCTACCAACAATTCACAAGATACAAATATGGCCAACCACAACCTTCACCTACCCATCATTGATTTCTCTGATTTGCTTGGTCCAAATAGGCCCCAGGTCCTTCAAGACCTTGCCAGTTGCCACTGCTTGTGAACAATATGGATTTTTTCAGGTGAAGATCAGCAACTGGGTCGACATACATAATTTAGAATGACGTGAGTGATTGAGAGTTTAATTAATTAATTAATTTCTTAATTTGTATTTGATTGATATTGCTGCAGGTGGTAAACCATGGCATCTCAGATGATGTTATGAATAGCATGATGGATGTGAGTGGAAGGTTCTTCGATCTTCCATTTGAGGAAAGAGCCAAGTACATGACAGCAGATATGAGAGCAGCGGTTCGATATGGAACTAGCTTCAGCCAAAAAAGACACAGTGTTCTGTTGGGGGGACTTCTTGAAACTCCTCTGCCATCCGTTGCCTGATTTCCTTCCCCATTATGTAATTATGTATAGCCTTAGTGGGGAAATATACATGCCTTTCAGATTCCAACCTCTCTGTTCTAAAGGTAGAGTTAGCTTTAACTTTATGTTTGCACAACTATTATAGTTTCCTGAGTTTTCAAAGTGTAAAAGACATTTTTTTTCTTTCCTCTTTGCCTAACTTCCTAACATGCAGTTGTCTATGTCGGTTCGGTCTCCTTCATGAAGCACACGTGCCTTTGTTTTTTTGTTAGCTTCAACTTTGTGTCATCTGGAGAGTTTATTTCCATTACGTTTGAACATTATAATTGCTTAAGCATATTTGTATAATAAGCTTGATACCTTTAATATTGACTTTTTAGGCCTTAGTTCATGCTTCTGTTCATTGCCAAAAGAAACTTTTTGTGGACTGGATTCCAGCTACCAACCTTGAAGATGCAACTGCTAAAGAGGTAGGTTACATCAATTTTGAATCATTATGTTACAAGCAAGTTTTATTAATTACTCTTCATAATAGCAACTTTATATGTTCTTATTCAATGTTGCAGAATCCTAATGCTTATAAGGCAACATGGAAGTTACTAGAGGTTTCATTTACAGTCTTGAAATAAACCAGTTATAATTATCAATTATCTTTTTTCCTCTCTTTAGTTCCAAGAAATTTATCATCTAACTATTATTTTCCTTCAGGGTGCAGATGGTATTCTTGTTCCTGGAGGCTTTGGGGATAGAGGAGTGCAAGCAAAAATTATTGCAGCTAAATATACTCGTGAAAATAGAATTTCATTCATTAATATAGACCTATTAATTTTTAAAAAATGGGAGCATAAGCTAGAGGCGATTTTCTAACCGCCACAATGCTCTTTTAAAAATTTGATGACAAATTTAGCGGCGGTCGCAAAACTTACGTCTGTTGGTGCAACAGTTTTTCTATCCGCCGCAAATGTTGCTGCCGACGCTCGACACTACGTCTGTTTCTCAACCGTCGCTAATATATTTTTCGGCGGTTAAAACCGCTGCCGTTGCCACTAAAAAACCGTCGCAAAGTAATTAATTTGTTGTAGTCAGTGTCATAAAACTCGGACCGGCCATCGACTCGACCGAGGTACTAGGCTGATGGGTCACTGGTTGAACCAATGAATCATAGGTTGAACCGGTTAAACCAGTATGTATAAATTATATACATTTTGTATTAAAATTTTTAAGGCTTATAAAGAATAAGAGATACAAAGTATTAAAAAATTATCTAATAATTAAAAGAAACAATTTTGATATAATATTTATAAAGTTAAATAAAAAATAAGGAAGTAATTATAATAAAAATACTATTATTTAATTTAATTTTGTGGAAGTTTCATAAAGAAGGTTAACATTTGAAGAAAAAAAAACGTTTAGGAAAACTGCATGTGCAGGCATGTTTTTTAGCATCTAAGTATTCTATTAATATAAAAAGCGCATTGTAATACTAAACAGACAGCTTGACGTAATGGTGTTGGAATTACAATACCAATTGATGGGCGCAGGTTCTATTCTGGCCAGGCAACTTCCAGCATTTTTATCAAAATTAACAGTAACACAACATCTCACTCAGTCAGTTCGCCCGCTCGCCCGGTTCACACACCCACCCGCCCGAGTCACACGGATTATTACCGGTTCAACCGCCCAGTACCCGAGTTATGTGCAGAACCGATCCGACTCCCTGAACGGATCGACCGTGGGCCCGGTTTAATAACACTGACCTAAGTTAAGTGAACTTGGTTAAGAGAGTAAACATGTTTTAATTTTTTTTTCTATTTATAACTTAATTAAACCAAAGACATTATTTTTTTAAAAAAAAGAAAACTTATTACATGAACCAATAAGCGTTGCTCTCCTATCTATTTATATGATATATACTAAAAGTAATAACAATAATGATTATGATAATAATAAAATAAATAAATAAAATTAACTTAAAATTAATTGTATATAAATATCATTAATATTTATTATTATTATTATAATATGATGCAATTAATATTATCATTAAATACATAAATATAAGTATTAATAAAAAATAAATTAAATGAAAGTAATGATTTATAATGAAATGGGAATTAACTCCCAACATTCTACGTATTTACATAAAAATATTCAGTAAAAAGTATTTTATGAACCTAATAAATGTAAATTAACACTAAGCACAACAAAAATTTTAATGTAAAATATTAATAGCTTGTTTATTATAGCGTTATTAATAATGAAAATTGATTTTTAAATAAGTGAAATCAAATTATCAAATTATTTCTACTAAACATTGTAACTGGTGCATAACTTATTTTCAGGCGTTAATTTTAAATTCAGTTTTATCTAATTATAAACTAAACGGAAAATCTATGTATAAGGAAAAATATATAGTGAGTTGTATACAAGTTTTATTACACAAACAAAAATTTAATGCCCTCCATATTGAATTCATTGCATTTTTATCCAAATAATTAATTAACACATTAATTTATGAACTTAAGAGGGAAAAATTGATATTATTATATTATTATCCTAATAAGGATATTTTCAAAAGTTAACATCATTTTTGTTTCTATCATCACATCTAGGGATGACAACGGGTAGAGTTTGGGTAGGGTACTGTAGTACTCGTTCCCATACCCGCGTTTTAAAAAAATACCCGGACCCGGACCCATACCCACGTGGGTAGTGATTCTAATACCCGTACCCTTATTCACTGGGTACTCAAGTACCCGTACCCATATCCATTAACCGTACTTTTATTAACTATAAAATAATAAATTGATTAGAAAATAAAAATTAATTAAAAAATAAATGAAAAATAATTTATAGACCATCCAGGTTTAACCTATAAAACAACTATGGCATAGGAAGAGGATGAAAGATTAAAACAATGGGAGGAGAAATAAAAATTAGTTCATGTTTTGCTATTTTATTGTTTAGGACAAAATTATAACATTTAAATTAATTAAATTAGTAATATATATTAATGTTTTTTAGGAAAAATATTAATTAATAATATATATATAATTAATCATATGTATATAAATTACATTAATTATATATATTATATAAGTGCGGGTATGGGTAGGGTAGGGTACCATAGTACCCGTACCCATTAAAAAGTGCGGGTAATTACCCATACTTGGACCCGGACCCATTTGATGGGCAATTACCCTACCCATTGTGGGTAATTTTTGTGGGTACCCACTGGGTCTGGGTCCAATTGCCATCCCTAATCACATCTACAACGTGTCCTCTAAATCAATGAATCACATAAAAGATTATTTAAATAGATTACATAATTGCTAACATATTAAAAAATTACTTAATAAAAATAATAAAAAATTCAAAATGTCAAAAAAGATGAATATACATTTCTCATAATGCACTCACTAATTGCTTTCCAAAGAAGAATTGCTCCATACTTGGAAACTATTAAGTGAGAGTTTATCCCTCACTAATTGCTTTCCAAAGAAGAAAAATTTCACATTTTTTTCAATATACAATAAAATTTATATAAATAATAGCCAATAATTATATTCATCTTCATGTCAATCTAATATCATCTAACCATGGATTTCTCTATGCCAACGAGTCCAAATCCAAGTACTAATGTGACAATCACCAAAGAAGAGTTCAACCTCTTTCACAACATTGATCGCCAGCTCTTCACCCGTCTAGTGGTGGGAATTGGCCGTGACACTACTCAATCCATAAATGTCATGGCCTTCATCTTGTGGGTTGAAAGGAAGAGCAAAAACTCAAAAACCGTCACAAACCTTCTCCAATGGCCTAATGAAATGCTCAACAAACTCTCAGATGAGGCTGTTGTGGTCTTAACTTGCATTGAGAGCCCTGAATCCCCTCTTGAAAAGGCCATACCTTTGATCCAAAGCCTTATGCGTTGTGGGGTCACACTCCAATACTTCCATGAACACCGCATGGAAATCATCAGCGCTCTCACTAAGTTACTTAATGATGTGTGCCTAAGAGCTTTCACAGACATAGTGCTGCAAGTGCAGTATACTAAGGCTATGAAAGAGCATGAGGTTCAGCTTGCAAATATATATGGGACAATGCCCCTGCATCCTATGCAGCCACAACAAGTGGTGTATTATGCTCCTATTCCTCCCCCTCCTCCTCATGGGGTTCCATTTGTGCCTCCTCAACCTCAGGTTGTGGTGCCACAATGGCATAATTTAGGAGTAGGTTCTTCTAATGCTCCCTTTGAGAGTCATTATGATGCTTCCAAGCATATGGATTTCAATCCAGACATCAGTGATATTTTGGCCAAGCTAGGGTTGAATGATGATGCTCCTAATGTTGCTGCTGCTGAGAAAATAGAGGTGCCTGTGGATGAAAGGACAATCTTTTTAACATTCTCCAAAGGATACCCTATTTCCAATATGGAGCTCCGAGAATTCTTCACAAGGTTTTTCTTCTATCTTCCTCTAGCACTCTTTTATAAGAAAAAAATTCTTATATATTTACTTTCATAGTATATCATATCTAATTACTAAGATTGTGATTGTCTCAATTGGTTTGAATTGATATAGCTTAATGATTTTAGCAATTTGATTGTGGTTTAATTGATAATAATTACATATATATTTTTAAATTTTATGTCATATATAATGATAAAAATATTTCATAAAACAAATTTTACTGTCTTTTAAAAAATATTTCATAAATATAATGTAATAACATGTGCAAAATATATGTCATAAATATTTGCAATATTGGTAACACAATGATTATAAGTAAATGATACATAAATAGTAAACTCAATCCAAGACAATATGATAAGCATGATTGTAAAACAAACATATATAATAAACATGAGTGTAAAAATATTATAAGAATTAGTGTAAAGAATGATTGTCTTCTCTTATAAAAATGTTTGACTACCTACAACATAAATACAAATATGTAGTAAAATAATTTTCACGTAGATATTACAATTCAATCCTTTTTCCTACTTAATGACCATTATAGAGTTTTTGCAAATATGTCAAAATAAATAAACATACATTAATTGTCATATTAAGAAAGTCATTAGAAACAAAAAAATATAAGGTTTTATCAACCTTGTTTTGTATAATAAAACATATATTAAGTAATTTGAAGAAATAAATTTTATGAAATAAAATCAACTTTTTTATTAAACAATTATTTATAATATTTTGACAATGAAAAACAAAAAATGTAAAATATTTATAATCAACAAAAATTTATAATAAATAGTAAGCTTAAATATGTTATTAGTCCCTATAAATATAGGTCATTTTGCTTTTAATCTCTATAAAATTATATTTTAGTTTTTCATCCCTATAAAATTTTCCGCTTGCCATTTTGATCCCTGCCATTAACTTTAAGCTTATGTGGCTAATAGAGTACCATATTATCATGCCACGTGTGTTGTTTTTGCTTAAATTTATTTTTAATCCCTATAAATATGATCCTTATTTTAGTCCTGTCACAGTCGGGATCAGGACGGGGCAGCAAGCCGAAATTGGAAAAAATAAAAAGGTTTCAATAGAGTCATCACTAAAATTTTTTTAAGGGAAAATTTCGGAAAACACTTTAAAGAATAAAATGGTCAGCAAAATCAAAGTTGGATTCGTGAGTCGATTACATGTAGGGAAGATATTATCAACCTACGACAACCATCCTAAGACAGTTACCTCTAATTAATCGCGCAAAATTAATAAACTTTAAAAATATTATTTTTACCCCAATTCTAAGAGTTTAACAAATTAAAATACATTTTTGGTTATTTTTTAATTTTTCATTTTTTGATATTTTTTTTGGAATATAAGACAAAGTTTACTAAAAGGAAATTGAATTTTAGATTAAAAGGAAAAAAAATATTTTTATTTATTTTGGCTTGACGAGAAAATCTCACTCCTATGTATCCCCCGTTGCAATGAGAAAATCAAAGACACGTAATTTTGAGCATGCAAGTGAAGGGGGAATTAATTGATTTTCATTTTGAAAAAGAGAATTTGAAAACATTTCAATTTTGCTATTTTAATTTTTTTAAAGTGATATTTTGGAATGATTTTTTTGTTTTGATTTCTAGAAATATATATTTTAATTTTTTTTAAGATTTTGGAAAGGAAACTTTGTTGAAAGGAATTTCACTAAAAAAATATTGTACAGTAATAAACAAGTATTTACAATCACGAAAGGACAAATTTAATTGATTAAATGAATATGAAATAATAGAAAAAAACACTAACAGAAACAAATGATAATATGAAGTGAAATACATTATTATTATTATTGTTGTTGTTGTCATCATTATTAAACTATTGGTCGAGATCAACTTACTTCCAAGAGTAACTTTGGGTAAAGTTACTCCGCTTAATAACTTCTTATAAACATTGAATTTCATCAATTCAACTGTCATATTAATAGTTTTCATTAAATAGAACAAGCTTACAAAATTTCATAAAATTTAAAAATCATTTGATGTTTCATAAAATCACTTCAATTCAACGTGCAATATACTTTTTAAAATATGAGTAAATGTTTACTCTAAAATTACATACCTATGAATGTCCAATTGATCTAAAATTTGGTGTGCATAATCATCATATTAATATCAAATTAGTCAACGGTTAGATTTATTAAATTCACATTCTATAAGAAGTTATTAAGCGAAATAAATAAATTTGCCAGAGTTACTCCTGGAACAAGTTGATCCCCACCCATGTTTGTTTAATAATTACTAAACTTTCTCGAGCAACAAAACATTTATGAAGGCAAGGATAAATAAAAATCTATGAGAAAAATGAAACAATAGAAGCTCCATAAATGATCATAAATTGAAGTTTAGAAACTGATTAATAATTATAAGATATGAAAAGATAAAGGTTTTGAAATAATATTTATTTTAAAAACACTCTTCAATAGGGATGAAAGAATTATGAAAAAAAATGAAAGCTATTTTTTAGTAGAAAATAGTTCATTTTTTTCACTGAAATATCTCTTTTTAGGTAAGGTAAAATACTCTCATAAGACAATAATGGATGACTTTACTTTTATAGATATAAATATTAAAGTAAAATATGGTATGAAGATAATAACAAAATGTGCTTTAGAAAGATAATAACAAGAGAGATAACTTATTCATACACCAAAAATCATACAACAACTTATACAATACACTTCTTTCTCTTTATATCTCTATATCACATCATCCATTACATCTCACATTTCTCTATCTTTTCTCTCTATCTCTCTCATTGTTGTACACAATGTTGTTGTACAAAAACATTTCTCATGACAAGATGACTTTTCTAAATTTCTTTTTAAATTTTTCTTGTGGTTCTCCTCGTTTTCCTTTCTTTCATCATCTTTTATTTGTTTTTACTGTCCAACAGAGCTTATGGAGATATCATAGAAACATTGTATATGCAAGATGTGCAGCCATCAGAACAACCCTTGTATGCTCGCCTCGTGATTCGCCCTGGGGCCACAGATATGATTGACCGTTTCCTTGAAGGTACTGATAAAGTGAAATTCGCCATTAATGGGAAACATGTTTGGGCTAGAAAATATGTTCGCAAGTCACAACATGTACCAAGTGGAGAAGGGACATCCTATGCATGATTTCTTGAGCTGGGTTTTACCATCAATCTTGATCTTGCTTTGAGTTTCCAAGGCAAGACTAGTTGTCAGGCATGCAATTGGTTTTGAAATAATTAATATCTTGATGATCATGAACAACTATTTCTTCAATTATTGACTTCAATCTTCATGCACTTTTCAAATCATCAAACTTAATGTGTGTATGCCATTGGATTTGAATAATTTTTCGTTACCTTTTTTCCTTGATTACTCATAGTGATATTTTAATTGATCTAGTTTTGATTATAAATATGTTTAGTATACGTGCAATGTTTGTCTTGGATGCAAAACTATTTATCTCTTATATATTTCCACAAACATAATCCACATGACCTATAACATTTAATGGCGAAAATGAGTTGTAAATTCATACCCTATATACACATGAAAACCATGGTGTTATTTTGCATTTTCTTTTATTATCGTAAAACTAAAAAAAACATGGAATATGTACGTAGGAAAATTAAATCAAGGGGAGTTATTTTTTTAGACTTAATTTGTGTCATGTATCTAAATGAAGATGAGGATTAGTTTTATTATTTAGGATGTATACCCTGGAATAAACATAGGAAACATGAATTAAGGTAGGATATGATGAGATAAATTTGTAAGGATTTCAAAAACTTAGAAACTATGGAGTTTTGGATACCAATGGAAGCTTACTTAGATACTAAGGAGGTTTAATTTGTTATAATTATTTTTAAGGGCCTAGGTGTGTTAAGAGATAGATAGATAGAACAAGCTAGTGCAAGAAAGATTCTTCAGATTTAATAAAAGATATACAAAGGGCTTTTATTTAGGCTAGGTAAGAGTGACTCCATGGTTATTACTATGTATTGGCTTTTCTCTTTAGTAAAGATGTTTATTCCCTAAGATGAGCATAAATATATGAGTTATTGAACCATATGTAGTAAATTCTAGTGTCTCCATGTCCAAGTGGTATACATCTTGTTATTGGGTTCTCCTTGATGTCCCAATAAATTAATGGTATTCACCTCGAATTGGAAGAGTATTAAAGAAATGATGGTTTATGAAAGTGTTCAAGTAGGTGACCTTGAGTCAGAAGCAGTAACATGGATGAATGAGTTGTCTCTTGGAAAGTAGGTTATATGGCTTAGTCCAAATCATGAGTGTAACATGGTGGTCAAAACACCGTTTGGATTGATTAGTAAAGTGTAGAGTGGTAATTATAGTTTGGCAAATACATGATTCTTAATAAAAAAAAGAAAAGAAAAGTAGGCTTAGTGTGAAGGGAAGACCATGAGCCTCCACTCAAGGGAGATCTAGAGAACAACATGCTCAATAAATGTTGGTAAAAAAACGTTAACAAGAAAAGGTGTGTTGTGTGTAGCGCTTGTATATATGCATATTAAGGCTGATGATATTTATTTGTGGTGTTGAGGAAGATTGACACAATTAGGAAGCTTTGGTCATGGTAATGGAGCCATATTAATATAATGTGCAAGATATGTAAAAACATTTACTAAGATAGATATATTTGTTAGATTTTGTTAATTATACATTGATAAAGGTAAGGACTATTTTCATTTATGTTTATTATTAACAAGTATATACTTTGAGATTTGGAAATTTATATATTAAAGAGAATAGAAAATGTGTTAAAATTTAGGAATTTTGGAATAAAGTGTCCTGAAAACCAAATTTAATTATTATAATTATACATTATTCTAAAACTAATTTTGTTTATTATATTACTATATACACCAATAATCATTATTTTATTTATATATAATAATTTTGTTTTGATGACTATTGTCATCTAAGTAAACTATAATCTTGTAATTTTAAATTCTTAAATTTTGGGTTACAAAAACAATCCATGCACCTAGTTTTCCAAATCCAACATATCATATATAAAAATAAGGGAGAATTATCACTTGAATGATGAAATATCTAGTCATGCACATTTGTAAATGCATTGAGCTCATCCTTTGCAAGATCTGGGTAAGTCCAAGTATATTTCCACAGGATATGTATAGACATGCATGTTGAATCGTGTTACATTCTAGTGTCTTTGCACTTTATGTGTCTTCTTGTTATTAAAGAATCACTGACGTCCCAACTTTCTAGAATATTTTGTTGAGGTATGGAAAATGTTAGGAGAGAAAGGTACATAAGGTGACTCACATATTTTTCCAATGAGATACTCTGTTTGGTGTTTTTTATAAGACACTTCTTACAAATTTTTGTGGTCCTTTTTATAAGGCACTTTATAATTTCAAGGTAACATTTAATACTATTTTTCTTATTTACCCTTATTGACTTTAATCTCTTTCTAGTTAGTGATATTAAATAAGGGTTAAATTAGAAAGTTGAATTATTTTTTAAAACTCCAATAGAATTAACTAATTTTAACCACTTTTATTGAAATGTGTAATTTGGTTAAGTGTACCTTGTAAAAAAGGAACGGATGGAGTATTATGTAGTCTAAGAGAACATCAAATGAATGGAGGAAAATTTCTTTAATCCTTATCTTTAAGAATGAATATGAGATACACAGCTATTAATTATAGAGACTAACTCATAAGTTATATTATAAAACTTTAGCAGAAAGTAATTAAGTAGCGATTAAGACAAGAGATCTACATAGAGAAAAGGACCAATTAGGTTTTATACTAACGAGATCAATTACAAAGGTAAATACTTTCTAAGAAGATTAATGGATAGGCATAAGGGGAATAGAAAAGTCTGGCACATGATTTTTATTGATTTGGATAAAATATAGAATCTAGAGGGGTTCTGTATAAAGTTTTATAGAATAAAGGCAATAAGATTGCTTACACTTAACGCAATATATGTATGAGGAAATCATGGCTATTCTAGAACGGTAAGTGAGTGCACAAAAGATTTTCCCATATTATGTGTGTTGTATGCAGGATTATGGTTAAAGACTCGAATAGGATGCCTTTGTAGGGAGTTTAGAATGTTCTATAAACAAAGTTAATACTAACATCCGATAAAGAAGAGAGTTCACCGTAGACCCATTCCAAGAGCAGGACCCCGATCCAAAGCACCCTATAAGAAGTTACATTTAAAACCTAGCAAATGCCAAACTCACCTAGAGAAACTAACTTCAATAAACTATACCTGAGGAGTGATATGAATGCTTGTTTGACCTTAAATTTCGATACTTGAATTTCTTTGATTGATCAAGTAATATGATTGTAATGTGTGTACGTGATTGATTGTGTATCTCTTGGTTATGATTTAGATGATTCTGAAATTTCTTAGGATTTGGAGGGATTGTCATTGATTTGGGGCCCTTAATTTTTGAATTTGGAATTTACCTATGCTTGAAGTTATAAGATTAGTGATTAGGATGACCCATGAACCATAAAGGGCTTGCATTGAGACTGGAGGACGGAGACTATGTCTAGGTAAACTTAGACCACAATTTTTGGTCATTAAGGACCATGATAGGATTCAGAATGCAAGGAGCAAGTGGAGAATATTTAAGCTTAATGACATTAACTTAATATCAAACTTAATCTACTTTAAAGTTTTCCCTATTGGTTCGACCACTTGTATACATTTACGCTATTGATTTTTGGTTTTGGGCTGTTGTTGATATTTGATGTTAATAGCATATTCAGTTGCTTGAGTTAAGGTGTAAATTCAGTAATATGAAGATAGTTTATGAGCCTAAAAGCTTAGAGAGTTACGTTTACTTGATGATTAGTATCATGGTGGATTCTTTTAAGTTCCATGCTTACTAACCTAGTTATTAGCATTTAAGGGACAAGGTTCGTCAATTCTACTATTTTGATATTAGAAAAATATTCTTAGAATCCATGCTTAGTTCTTAAATCTCTCTATACTTATAAATTTAGTTCCTACTCTTGATAGGAATAAGTAATCCTTTAATGTTTTTTTTATATGAGGTGTTATAATGGTTTACCTTGGTGCCTCATTTAATCCACATGAGCATTCTTGCATTTGGTTTTGGTCCCCATAAGTTCAAGCTAATTGCCTAGTAATGATCTTAGTTACCTTGAGAATTGAGAATTGTCCTACACTCCCTGTTTCGCTAGAAAATATGCACAAGAGTTACCTTCCTTTAAAATATGTGGTGCAATGTGACAACCTAGTCTCTATTCATCAACTCTTTAATGGCAACAATTAAAGCACCGTAGTGATGGTATTTGGAATGAACCTCTTTAATAAGGGAAACCGCTAAAAAGTGAGTTTGACCAGCACTTTATATTGCGGTAGTTATTCTCCCAACACACGGAAAGGCCTTTCCATAAAGCAAAAAGCTCTGAAAAAAATCTTTCTCCCCCAAGTTTCCATAAAAACCAAGTATCCAAGAGCCATCAAAATGTCGAAGGATTCCCCCAAAACCAGCTTCACGATCAATAATGCTGCCATCTAAATTCAGCGTTATGGATTCCAAATCTGGTTTCTCCCACTTAACAAGGCGGGGCAACTTCCTAATTATGATTGTCACGAGTTCTCCGTATAACTGAAGCTAACAATACCAGTGTGTTGGACGACAATGCTGACATGGGTGTCTTGCTCATTAAAAACCAGGTGATTTCTAGCACGCCAAACTTCCCACAGACCAGCAAGGGAGCTACTTTTTCCTTTCAAAATGTTAACTCTCGGCCAATCACGAATATTCTCTATTAGATAGAAGCTAGTTGAGGATCCGAAGCCCAAGTAATCCCACAAAGACCGAGCTCTTGGACAATCACAAAGACAGTGTAATATAGTTTCTTGGTTACCTCCACTTTGGCAATGGTTTTACTAATACGTAAAGACAACTTTTTTTATTAGACAACAATTTTACTTTTTTTGTGTTAACTACATGTGTCTCCTATTATCAGGTGCAATTCTGTTCGGGGCTTAGTCACAGTGAAGACTCTTCACCCCTCCCGAAGAATGTGATTAGTAGGAATCAAACCCGAAAACTCTTTCCACAATCTCAGCCTATGTTACCAACTTAGCCATAACTCTTTGGTTTATCAACGTAAATACAACATTTATATATAGGCAACAATATTACCAGGGCCGACCCAAGGGTAAGGCGGTCTAGGCCCTTACTTTAGGCCCCCAATTGCTAGTAACATCTTTTATAAAAAAATATAAGCATATATAATTATTATTAGGCCTAGTACATTTAGAAATTGATCTTTCACCTTAAGGTCAAGAGTTCAACCCTTGGTAATTGAATTTTAACTTTTAAGACCCCTTTTTTCACGTCGTATTTTTAAAAAGGCCACAATATGAAAGTTTGTTTGAGGCCTCCCAACATGTTGGGCCGACCCTGAATATTACATACTAGTGTAAATTCAAAGAGTTCAAATTACCAATGATTCTATTTTCAAGTATAACCTACTTTATATTCATCAAATCTAAAAATTAATATCATTTAACACGATCAATAATTTTTATATCGGTAACTAAGAAAGCATTCGTTTACTATGAATATACACTATGCCATAACAAGACTTTTACCACGCCCATATTAACCTGGTTACAATTAGTAACCGGGCTAAAATGTAATAATATGACCAATTACCGCGGTTCTGAAAAAGAACCATGGTAATTGGAATAAAGCTGTGATTTTTTTAAAAAAAAATTTGACAAAAATACCGCGGTTCCGGTTACCAAGGGCGGTAAAAAATGGTAAAGCTGAATCTATCCCGATTGTTTTGGCAGCCGTGATAATAAATTTTTTAATTTTATTTTTTTAAAAGAATTCTGTACCAAAAATCAGCTTCTCCTCTTTCATAACAGATAAACCCCTGTGCCCCTTTCTTCTCCGTCGCGCGATTGTCTCCGTTCTCCGTCCTCTCCGTTGCGTCCCTGCCGTCGTCCGCCTTCTCCGTCCGTCTGCAGTCGTCTCTCTGAAGTCGCATTCTTGCTGCAGTGGTGGTAGCTTCTTGCTGAACTGTTCGAGTTCTTTGCTGCCTTCGCGTTCAGGTAGGATCTAACCTAAATCTCCATGTAAAATGAGTGTGTGCTCATCAAGGTTTAAGGTTAGGTTTTGGATTTTCTCTATGTGCCAAGGATTCTAGGAAAGAAATTTGGGGTTTTTTTTTGTTTAATTTACTTTTTAATTCGTTGGGGTATTGGATTCTAGGTTTAAACTACTAATGGTAATATATATATAGAATCAGCATGCACCACCTTTAATAATTTTGAGATTGATTTTGATAGAATGATAGGAATGCCTTTGTAATTTTTAATCTTGATGCTGTTACAGGAGCTCGGGCAAGACAAAGCTTACATCAGTGAAACACTGTTTTCCTTTATCTTCATATCCTTTGCCTTGGTAAGAATCCCCCCTCCCCATTTTTGTCTAAGTTTTCATATATTATCTGTATGATTGTATTCTGTCAACATTTAACTGTCTACATCCACCTTTTTTTATTATCTGGAAGAAGGTGACCCATTGTGATAGGTTATATTTTACCTAGCTATGGTATCACAAATCATATAGATTATAGACAAAATTCTATATTCTACTACGAATTTCCATTTTACTTTTTGGTGTGACAATTCTCAAGGTAAATATGGCTTGATCATGCATGTGTGTGCCAAGTTGTCTGATACTCTGGTGTTTCCTCAATCAAAATTCTAAACTGTCATAGCCCTATATATTTTTTCATTGTGGCTTTCTGAGGTTTGAAAATTTACACATGAAGTTTTTCGAAGTGATTGTTGAGAATAACTTGTCAAAAAAAATGACAAATAAAATAAATGAAAACATGATTTCTTATTTTGTGGTTTAGAGTCTTCTTTTAGAGATTGAGTACTGATTTTGAAGAATGATTATTTTCTCTTGATTCTATGGCTTTATTCCTTTTCAATCTTTGTTTGATGTTCTATTATTGCAAAATTTCATGTAGTCAAAACTCATACGACATAACATCCTCCTATTTTAGTGTCTTATTTTCCATTTTTAAAAATCCTGTTTGACCAGTATGGCTATTTTTTTGTGAATTTTTGGTTTCAACAAGTATCTTTTTTTTTCAATGATATATTTTTTGAAATGTGCTTTTGCAGTGGACGTTTCATCCTTTCATATTGAAGAGCAGAAAGATCTACACAGTTATAATATGGTGCAGGGTTCTAGCATTCTTAGTTGTAAGTGTTGATCGATCATGTCATGTTTATTTCTATGTTGTTTAATCTTTTGGGGTTCTTAGTTCAATAGATGAGTGCTTAGGGTGATAGATTGATGCTTGGTGAGTTTCCAGCATAAACTGTGGGTTGTAATGCCAACATGAGTAATATTGAATTATTGATTAATATGAAGTCATTATGCCCTGCTTCTTTTTTTCCTCTTGCATTTCTTTCCATTTAACTGTTTTAGATTGAGTTAAGTACCTATTTTGTATATATGAATATGCCAGTTTTCTCATTACGTTTGACTATTGTGCATTTGTTTGCTACAGGGTTCTCAACTTCTTTGTCTTGATCTGTTCCTTGTCATGGCTACTTTGCCAAATTTGTTCTGTAACTCAAGAGACCTGAGCGCTCATCACCTGACTAAGAATGTGCTTAAGTGGGTCTAAGAATCTGTTTGTTGTGAGCACTGTGATTCAAGATTGGCTTTCAAGTAAGTGGTTTGGGTTATAGGTCTTTGTCACTATTATGTTATTAGTATACACGTAGAGTTGTGTAATGATGTCAATATTTATGTGACTTGCATTAGGACTTGCAATGGAGCTGATGAAGCGAGGGGCAATGATGCATACCGAAGACAGGTACCATTCATTACTCATTTTACATGTTCATGCTAGCATGAATAGTGTTTACCAGTGAGGATCCTTTTCATACTTGTTTTTAACTTGAAATACTAGTCTCATTATTTCACCATTGGTCACTATACATAACATGTTATGACTGCTTGCAAGGAGTGCTCCGAATTAAAGCTTAGGAATGCTTACAAGAAACTTGCACTGGTAAAACTTTCTCTTTCTCCTATCCTCAGAACCTTACTTCTTTCATATGGGAAATAAGTAATTAAAAGGAGATATAAATAACATTGTAAAAGATAGTCTCTTCTTTTTTGGAAGATTGTGATTTGGTTTTTTGTGCCAGCAATTAGAAGCTCCCATAATTATTTGTGTTGCATTAAATTTTCTCCGCAAAAATACACATTCAATTCAATAGCTTGACATAAGCATACTTATTATTATGTTGATGATTTATCTGCTTTTAAGTGTTTACAAAGTCTTATCCTATCCAAAAACATTATAAGAAAAAGAAGTGTGAGAAGCTTCTGAGCTTAGTCGAGAATCAGATTATGATCAGATAGCTCCATTGAAATACCAAGAACACTATAACATGTAAAGCCAACTATTATGGGAACCTAAAAACCTAAACACTAAATAGAGAGAATGTGCATATCTAAATGAGGAAAACTAAGATAAGAGACATCTATTTTCAGTTTCACTGGTTTTGTTTAGGATTGGTCAATGGTAGATGGTACTTTGGCATATATTGTAGTGCATGACTCCTAGAAATGAACAGAAAGAAAAAACTAATTCTGTTATGAGTCTACTAAGAATAGCTATACATAACTAACTATAAAAGATGTTGTTAGATAAAAGATACTGCCCCAAATGTAGACCATCAGTGTCATAGTTTGATCAGGTGATGAGCAACACTACTATAAACAACAAACTTTGTCATAATTTTGTTTGATTCCCTATCTTTCTTGACTATTTTATGAGTTGACATGTAGAAAGGTAATGTCATGTGCCTTTTGCAGCCTGGTGGATTGTTCAATCAAATAGCAGATGGATTGTTCAAACTTTTCTTTATATTTCATTATCATTTTATTATCTGATGGATTGTTCAAATTTCTCTTTTGCAGCCTGGTAGATTCTAATGATCTTATTAGACAGATTCCAGAGCAATTATTCAACGTTCCCAAGTACAAGTATGTATGGTAAACTAGTTTTAGATTCACTATGCCAAATTTAGGATATAAGAGCACTTACTTTAGGGCGCTTCCGTGTTTTTAAGTGTTTGAAATGAACGTTTTACCCTTCAGGGCGCTTAAAATTTGGGCGGAAGCGCCCTTAAATAAAAATGTGCAGGGCGCTTCCCTGACGCGCCCTTTTAGCAGGGTCTTAATTTTTTTTATAAATTAACGTCCAGGGCGCTTCACTGAAGCGCCCTCTTCGCAGGGCACTTAATTTTTTTTTATAAATTAAATTGCAGTTGAAGCGCCCTCCTATTACGGCCCTTAATTTTTTTATATAAATGTATGTGCAGGGCGCTTCACTGAAGCGCCCTCCTATCACGACCCTTAATTTTTTTTTTTATAAATTTATGTGCAGGGTGCTTCATTGAAGCGCCCTGCTTTTTAACTAGACATATTAATTTTTTTTAAAAAAAAATTGATATCCAGGGCGCTTCTGGAAGCGCTCTCCCTTTAGGGCGCTCCAGGAAGCGCCCTCCCCAGTTAGTGAGAGACTTTAAAATTTTATTTTTTCTCTCCCGCTTTTCACACACTGTAGCAACCCCTCTCTCTAAACACACATTTTCTCGTCCGGTTCCCTCTCTCTCTCTAAACAACAACCCCTTTCTCTCCCTCTCTTTGTCCTCACGTCCGTTCCCTCTCTCTCCGCTGCGAACAGCTCCTCGTCGCCGTTCCTTCTTCTTCGTTCGCAAACGTTGGCCTTTCCCAAAACAGTCGCGGGCTTCATCTTCTCCGGCCACCGCGACAGTTGCAACGCTCTCCTCCGCCTCCTTCATCTGCTGCCGCAGCAAGGAAGGAATAAGGTAAGTCCCTTAACTATGTTAGGGTTTTTTCTTTCTGCAACATAATTACTGTCTGCACCTATTTTTTTCACTATTTGCACCTCTTTCTGCAACTGAATAATTTGATTCTGCTAGTTGCACCACTGTTTTTACTAGTTGCACCACTTTTTCTGTTGTATCATTATTTTTGCTAACTGCACCGCTTTTTCTGTTAGTTGCACCCTTTTTTATTTTAATTGTTTTTTATTAAAATGATTATGTTAACATTGTTGTCATTCATATTGATGTAATTGTTGATATTAAGTTTAGAAATGTGTTGCATAAATTTGTGATACTTAAAAAAATAAACTGAAATGCTGCTCAAATTTTTAGAATGAATTAGTTATGCATGCATGTAGTAAATTAATTTGTTATTACTTCTAAATTATGGTTGTTTGTCGAGTCAATTTATAAATGATTTGATGTTTTGTTAATAGAATATGGATTGTTCTTGGATGTTTGCAAACCGTTTGACAAGTGAGTATGAGGAAGGATTATTTGTTTTATTGGTTTAGATCTTTTTATGAATATCGAACGCTAGTGGGTTTTCAAACTACAAAGAATATGATTATACCTGATCCTATTTGGTACCGTATACAAGTAATGTTGCGCGAACTCTCGTGTTCCTTCGTAACTTATCATTACATAAGTTGATTTGATTATAAATTATTTTTGTAGTGTCCACGGCAAATTAACAACAGTGATTTCGGCCTTTATGTTATGCGTTTCATGAAGGAGATAATCGATCAAAATGCACTCACTATATCAAGAGAGATAATTTGGAATTGTTATAACAAGTATTTTTCTCCCCATTTAGAACTTCTATTAATGAAATAAAATTTTGGGTTTTATATAGTACTTTCCTCAACACCGATGCCCGAGTTACACTACGGAGCAACTTGATGAGGTTAGAGAAGAATGGGCAAAACATGTTGTAACCACTTGTATGTGATTGATTTGTACTTGTTGATGGTGAGTAAACACGTGTACTTTTACTCTGAAAATGTTGTACAAAGATGTTTATTAATGATAAGTTCTGTAAATTTTGTATACTTTGATTTGATGTTATACTTTAATGACAAGCACTTGTTTCATGACATAAATTCTGGCTGCCGTATGGCGTTTTACAGGTGTTTGATAAATTGGGATAACTTGTAAAAATAGAGGAAACTTTGCCAAATTTTTTATAGGTTATAATGAGTAGACTTAGTCATGGTTTAGGATGTTGTTTGTTAAGCATATTCTTTGCACGTTTAACATTACTTTCATGAAATGAATTCTGGCTGCTGGTATGGAGTTTTACAGGTGTTTGATAAATTGGGATAACTTGTAAAAACAGAGGAATCTCTGCCAAATTTTTTATAGGTTATAATGAGTAGACTTAGTCATGGTTTAGGATGTTGTTTGTTAAGCATATTCTATGCACTTTTGACATTACTTTCATGACATGAATTCTGGCTGTTGGTATGGAGTTTTACAGGTGTTTGATAAATTGGTAAAACTTGTAAAAACAAAGGAAACTGCCAAATTTTTTATAGGTTAATAACTAGACTTAGTCCTGGTTAAGGGTGTTGTATATGTAAAGCATATTCAAAACTTTTGACATTAATTTCAAGGATGAAATTCTGGCTGCTGGTATGGAGCATTGCAGGTGTTTAAGACTGTATTCACAGCTTCATGTAAATTATAGAGCAAAAAAAAAGGAGGGAGGGCGCTTCCTTGGAGCACCCTGGTTGGACAGGACCGCTCCAGGGAAGCGCCCTTGTCCTGTCCAACCAGGGCGCTCCAAGGAAGCGCCCTCCACTCCTGACAATTTGCCGATGGCGCTTCTGTGTTTTTTATAAGCGCCTTCTGTGCCTTCCGTCAGGGCGTTTCTGGGCACGCCCTCCTTTTAACGACCAAACAAGAGCAGTTTCTATTAGGGCACACGGAAGCGCCCTTAAATAGCTTTTTTGGCATAATGATTGAATATTTAAATCATTGTCTAAAGATCACTTTCTATCCTTGACACGAGGACTATATTGTAAAACACTTGGAATGAGATTGCATTTGTCCTAAAGAACCTAAATTGACAACTTCATTCAACAATTACTGTTACTAACACAATCAAATAGCAGTCTATGATTCTATCAGACATTCACTCCTTTGTTTAAGTAGTGTTGTTGCTTTGGGGTAGTTGGGTGGAGTGCTTAGTCCCATTAAGATAAATTAAATATGGGAACTATTAAAGAATTGTCACCCAAAAAGCTTAAGTTGTTAGTCAAGACGCCAAAACTTCTGTTATTTGTATCTCTATCATGCTCACTATATAAAACCTTTGAGCTTGAAGCATGAACAAAACATTTTCCATCCAGAACTTTCTGCTTTAAGTTGATTAAACAGGAGAAGAGAGTGCCAAGAACAAAACTCTCAACCTGAAATGATTTTCATCATATCTCTAATAGAAAGGTTGTTCTCATTGACGAGGTTTTATTTGATAATGATTAATGAGTTTCAGGAAAAAAATAGGAGTGATAACAATAAACGAAATGCATGGTTATATTGTAAGATGATATGTAGAAACAGAAGTTTAAGGCATATATCTCTTTTTGTCCCTCCTTTTATTAGCTGTGAGTCATGTGGCACAACCATGTTGATGGAGGCCTTGTTGCAGTTTCTTTGATAATAAGTTGAATTGTGGTGTGAATTATCATCATCTCTGCATATCTGATAATGCAGATCAAAGTTACTTTTGTTTCCTGTTTTGTTTTGAAAGGTTTTACCCGATCAAGGTTATCATCATGAACTTGGCTGCCATGCCATAACAAGGCTCTTAAAATTTATGAAAGAAATGAAAAGAGAGATGATGCAAATTGCAATTGGATTGGACGTTGAGTGGAGACCCTCCTTCCAAAGTTAGTTCAACTTCTTTTTTCAATAGTTGATTATGGTATTTATCTGATTGTATTGGGTCTATTCCAATTGCTGCATTTAGGTGATAATATTGGTGAACAATGATGTCTCTGATATTAAGATGTTTTTGTTGGTTTAATATTATCATATAGAATGTTTTACGTCTAGATCCTTGCTCAAGTTTCCTGAACTTGGTGGTGGATATTCATGATGAGGAAGTTGAAATGGGTAGTCTAGATCCTTGCTCAAGTCTATTTTATGTTGCAATGTAGATGAAGGTAAAGGCTTGTGAGTTAATTACTTTCAGGGATTAAATCATATCTGGCTTTCTATTGAGATTTTTGGGATTTTTAATATAACAGATAGACATTAACTACGAAATAGCTAGGATTTTTTTACCGCGGTTCATAAAGCCAACCGCGGTAAAAAAGTGTGCAGAAATTTCACGCTTCCAGGAATTTTACCGCGGTTACTTTTTGGAACCGCGGTAAAAAGGCTAACTCAATTACCGCGGTTCCGAAAATTAACAGCGGTAAATTCCTTTTATCTCACTGCGGTACACCGCGGTCGTAACCGTGGTAAAAGGACTTCCAGAACTGTGGTAAAAAGCCTTTTTTGGCATAGTGATATGATTGAACTTACTAATTAAAGACAGATATAAAATTAATGATCCATATCACTAACAAAATACTACTTCCATGTCATTTTATCTGTCGTTTAATAAATAACTTAAAAGACATAATAATTTTACTAAATTACCTTTATTAACTAACTACACTCTCTTTTTCATTTAATATAAATACATTAATGAGTAATTTATTTAGTAGTGTGGTGCACAATTATCCAAATTTCTTTCCCCATAAAAGTGGGAGGGTAAAAATGGAAAATTGATATTAATGCTCACATAAAAGCCAAGAGAACGACTTATGTTATGAATTTTTTTCCTAAAACGACTAATATTTTGAAATGGAGGTAGTAACTTTATAATTCAAAACCAAAAATCAAGATAAAGACATGCTTGATTTACATTTTCATTTCATGTTTTCATTTTGTTTCCTTTTGTTTCCTGTTTTCCGAAATTTTATAAAGGAAAAACTTTTAAAAATTTAGAAAAACAGAAAACAGAAAATGAAAATGTAAACCAATCTAAACTTAATTAATCAACCATCACTAATTAATATACCACTATCAAGCACCTATGCTCGCTATCTTCTTTAATTAATATTCCTTTTGTATTTATTTATTTATTTTTTTTATAATTTTTCTATTTGAAGAAACTTACCAAAATAAAAGCAAGCAAATTGTGAAGAAGTCAGAAAAATGCCGTAAATTGAAGATTTGATTGGATCTCTCACGATTAGACATAATTTTCATTCCACATATCAAGCCCTTAATTCACATTTCCTTCCAATTTTGTGGCCGTAACCCATAACTTTCACTATTTATTTTAGATGAGATGGTGCAATTCCATTCTCCTGTAGCTAGCAATTACAAAATGAACAATATTGAAGACTCTGCACCCCAATCAATCCTCCACGGAAATGATATCTTTGTGAGCAAAATTCTCTCTTCAAAGGGTGACCATTCCTCAAGGCGTGGCTACTTCAGTGATAAACAAAGTGTGGTTCCATTCATATGGGAAGAGGAGCCTGGAATACCCAAAGACCCACCAACCTTAGATTTTATTGTCCCACCCATTATTCCTCCACCAACGAAGTTGAGACCCCAACATGGATCAAAACCTACTTCAACTCAACCCAAATCTTGCTTTTTTGGGAAGCCTTGGTTGAGAACCCCAAAGCCTAAGAAGGTCGCGAAGGGAAACCAACATCATGATATTAATGCTCAACAGAGTCACATTTTTTCAGAGGGTGATTTGTTTTCTTCACCTCATGTTTCAAAATCTTCATCGGTATCCTCAACAAGTTCAACATCTACAAAATTAATCAATTTTGCAAAAGGGATTCATAGACGGCTATTTTAGTTGCCGTTGGGTTATATCTGCTCATATTATGCGTAATTTTTTTTATTCTTGTATTTTTTATTTATTTTATTTCCTTAATTATTTGGTCTCCCAAATATTGTTATTTACATTCAAATTTATTAGATGTCGATATTCAAATTATTCTGTTAAATAGTGACATGTCGTGGGATTGGGATAGTTTAATTTGTATCTAGAATCAATAACCGTTTTACTCCTGATCTTCTAACAAGATAATTAAAATATGATAGTCATAATGTCAACTTTAAAAAGTATTAAATATAATTGGTCAACCGATCATGAATGAAACGGCTTTTTAATACGATGTAGTAAAAGGTAGTTAAAATACTAAAGAGTTGTGATTCAGTTGGTAGACTGACATTGTAGGATCTTCACTAAATACATACTGTCTGGATAATAGAAAATATTTGTGATTAACACAAAAAAATAACATATAAAATGAAAATTCTTCAGGTAATGATCTCTTTTTAATTTACGTACTAATTTTTATGTTTAAATATATGAAAGAAATCAGACGTACTAAATTTTATGGTTTATGTATATGAATGAAATCATACATATATATGCATCACGGTTACATTCACTTCTGAAACAATTATTTTAGATTTTTCAAGATTAAAAATTTCAGATATATTTGTATTTCTATTAATTTATTTATCACTAATAAAATAATCTCTAATTCTCTACAAATTAAATCCATTTTTCTTAAATTATTTTAAATTTATATTTTTTATTGATATATATATATACACGTTATATTTTTTTTTATGTTTATCACTTGCTTTGATAAATTTTTATTTCTTTTATTAACTCTCATTTACTTATAAATACTCCCCTATGTGAATAGAATAAGACACGACTACTTTTGGTTTTTTCTTCTCTTTCTCTTTGCTCTCTATTTTCTTATATATTCTTAGCATTACTTTCATATTAATAGAGTACTAATAATAAAAAAATTAAAACTTCCTTACAATAAATAGTTAATTAAAGATAGTAGATAATATGATTTAAAGTGGAATTTTAGAAGACATTGTCACATGGTTGAAAAGAAATTTATTATATGGAGTAACTTTAATAAAAGATGATTTGACAAAAGGAAAGTAGCTAACAAATTACAATTGAAAGTTTTAGTAGCGGGGAGACCGTAAATAAGATATTTGATTTGATTTATTGTATATGTTCTCAATTAAACGTGTTTGTGTTTTGGTTGCAATCAGTTTTGAGGTAAAAAATCATCCGATCTAATAATTGTTGTTTTATCATTTCATCATTCGATTGGTTTTGATATTTAATTTTTTTCAAATTCAATTCAATTTATATAAATTGGATTGGTTCGGTTACCTGTTTTTAAAAGAGACAATAAATATTACATAAAAGTGATAAAATTTTAAAATAATAATAAATATTTTCATTAAAATTTATATTTATTAAAATAAATATAAAATTATATAAAAAGAACAACATAGAAAATAAAAAATAATTTAAAACTAGTTTTAAATTGATATATATATATATATATAGAAATATTTACATGATATTTGATAATAAAATCATAAAAAAGTATATTAGTATAAGTAATTTTATAAATATATGTGTATACAAGGGACATATAAGGTGAGAGGGTTGTTTTAGTGTGAGAGACGAGAGAATTAAATCTTAGCCATTAAATTAGTTTAAATGGCTGAGATTAATTAGCCAATTAAATTTCTCACGTGCTCACATTCCTAGTGACTCTACAAAATTGGCGACCCGTCGAACCAGACTCAGCACCCAGGCCGCGTTCCTGGACCACCGCCTGCTCCCCTTCCCTCCTGTTGCTCCAATTACTTGCGCCGCAACAGGTATGATTTGGCTCTCATTGTCTTATTGCGCCTCACCCCTTAAAAATCAGGGTGCTTCTAGGATGTGTCACTTTTTTTTAGGTTATAGTAGGTTAATTAATCTGTTAGAATAAAATAATAAACAATGATATTGTCTTAATGGACCAAAAATAATAATGTCGTTAATGGATACTTCAAACCAAAAATCGATAAACACCGGTACTGTCTTGCTAGACGATTTTCTTCGCACTATTTGGTCCATTTCGTTCGCTCGGTTGCTAGCCATTAATGATGGTTGCCAACAGATAGCAATTTAAAATTTCACAAGAGGGGCACCTGAGCAATTTTTGCACAAACCGGTTTACCAAGTAGCAGGTAACACATCAGGGACATTCATTAAAAAACAAATAAATCTAACGACTTAGAGAAGGTGAAACACCGGTGTGTCACCCAGAAGGTGACACACCCTAGATGTTGCCTAAAAAACATACTCCCTCGGTTCTTTTTTATTTGTCGTTTAAGGTTTTTACACATGGAGTAAGAAATGCAATAAGTGTGTCTTTTTAGATCCATTGTTTACAAATATACCCTTTATCTCTCATTAAAACATTTGAAGTTCTCCACCATTTCTAGTCATATGCAATAAATACCCCACTATTTAATAATTTTGGAAGAGGGTAAAGTTGGAAAATTAGCATTTATTGTTGCCTTGGTATGTGAAAACGACAGTTATTTAAAAATAAATTTTAGACTCTAAAAGGACAGATAAAAAGAAACGGAGGGAGTACCATCTACTTGCGTCGCACCAGGTATTAACAGAAACAGCGTAAATATCAATTTTTCTTATAAACCAATTGAAAAGTTCAATTCCAATAGGTACCACATTCAATTTAACATTTGATTGTGATTCAATTGCAAATATGATTATTAATCCATGCCTTGTCAGGTTCTCATGAGATGCCAATACCAATTATGTTTTGGATACGTATCAATATTTATTTGTATTCTACGATTTATCTGACACCCTAGCATAACAAAAAATTTCAAGTATGACCTTGAATCTCTCTCTCTATTGTGTCTGTGAGAGCGAATAAAAAATAAAAAATGCTAGGAACACACTTTTTTGAACATTCTTCCCAACACACTCCATGTGATTGGTTAAAATTCACATGGGTCCCACCACTTGGGAGTGGGACCCACGAATTTGGTGGAACCCGTGTGAATTTTAACCAATCACATGGAGTGTGTTTGAGAGAGTGTTCAAAAGAGTGTGTTCCTAGCACTCCCCATAAAAAATTTATCAGTTATCAAAATGTAATCTGTCTTTTTTTGCCTAACAGAATAAAAGCAAGCCGTGAAGAGAGAAAACATGGGAGAGGCACGTAATTAGTTTTAATGATTCTTTTAATCTCAGCTTTATATTTTAATTCAATGGCTAATATTAAACTATCTCACTCTCATATAAAATTGTTTTTCTTATTGGATATGTCCCCTATGTGTACAAGTATAAATATATGATTATTTTATAAGTAATATAATATATGTATATATAAGTTCGGTTTAGATTGGATTGGATCAGTTTTCAACACAAAATCTCAAAACCAATCCAATCAAATAAAAAATTCGATTTTTGCGGTTTTTGGTTTTTTGGATATCGGTTTGATTCGGATTTTGGTTTTTTGATTTGGTTTATGCGGTTTGCATTAGATATGAACACCCCTATATGAGTCTGACACATTATGTTATTATTCTAATCCAATTAGAATTTCTAACATTCCTAGTGGACTTGTTGTATGCGTGTGACCCAATTGGTTCTCTTAATATCTGGTTATGATATTAAAGTAAAACATTTTATTTAATATCATGAATAGTGAGTGGTATCTAACAATACATCACTAATACCCAAATATTGAGAATGTAAGTGATTTGACGTATCCTATTTTTTGAGATAATATCAATGTTTTTAAAATCGGACCGGTCATTGAACCGACCTGGCCACCGGTTCAAGGTTCAATGGTCGAACCGTGGTCGAACCGGTAGTAAATAAAATAATAATTTTTTATATTTGTACCTAGTAAATTAAAATTTAAATAGCAAAAAATTGATAACCATGACTTCAAAATATTTAAAATTAAAACCTACTCATCATTCATAAGTTAAACATTCACAATTACATATAAAATAAAGTCCAATACAAGATAACATGAAATCTAGGTTCACCAAAAGGCAACACAATGTCCAATTGTCCATTACCAATGATAAATTAACAACACGTGTAATAAAAAAACATAACATATAGTCAAATAGTAACTATTAGCAATTCTCCTAATCATAAGTCATAACATTCATCAAGGTTGACTGCATCAAATGACAATATGTTGTCATATGGACCACTTCCACTTCCACCAGTATCATCACTCCCAAATTGGACAACATTTGAGTCTAATATTGGCACTGTAAGTTCAGTTTCTTCATCACCTAATTAAATTTCAACAAAGGAGAGAAATCAAACATTTACTCTAGAATAATACATTAAAAAAAAATATATTCAAAACAATTAAACAATAACATGCTCTAGTTATTGGAACTGCATTATCTTGATAAATAACATTTTCAAGCTCAATCTCATCAATATCCAATTTAGGAGGTGTTTCTTCCTCAACTATCCAAAAATCAACTTTCTCGATGGTTTCATAATCAACCGGGTCATAAGCTCTTTTCTTGTACTCCAACCTAAAATAATGTATTAAAGTATAAAAAATAACTTAATTATGCTTAAAAAAAGAACTGACAACAATGTAAGATTTAGATTTTAGAGAGATCTATATACCTATTCTTCAAACGCAATTTATAAGTAACACAAACAAGACCACTTAGCCTTTGATGCTCTAATTTATTTCTTTTCTTTGTATGGATGTGTTCAAAGACACTCCAATTTCTCTCACATCCCGAAGAAGAAGTTTAGCTAAGAATTCGAATTGCTAACTTTTGCAATATTGGAGCACTACCCCTGTACAATCTCCACCATTCATCTACAACAAATAGTACATTACATGTTAATGTTATTATGTATAACCATTAAAGAAGAAGTATCTAGTATCCACAACTATGTAAAATGTAAACAACTAAACATAAATTGGTGCTTACCAGGTCGTATTTGTTTTGCCACTTTGAAAACACTTTCTCGACTAAAAGTCTCTTGACGGTCACGATACACTTGCATTTCTTTAAGGCCTTTGGCCAAGTCATTACAAAAGGCTTTTTTATCCAACAGGTCAAGAAGTGCAGCCACAACCCTATTTTTCTCACTATAGTCTTCATCATAAAAGAAAGCAGGATTAAAAAAATAAGTTGCTGCATGGAGATTTTTCTTCAAGTGTCTATCCCATCTAGCCTTAATAAGTTTAGTGTAAGGTTTATACAAATTCTTCTTTTTCCTAAACATCATCTTTATTGCATTCTTTACCCTTTGCATGCCATCATAAACATAACCCATTGAAGGCTTTTCATCGGCATCAACAATTCTCAATAACCGAATAATGGGAGCTACAATCTTGGACACAATTAAACAATCATTCCAAAATTTGTTATCAAGAATGATAGAACTCACAACTTTTCCTGTTGCAGTTCTTAATAACCTATGGCTAGTAAAGTGTTTGTCCACAACTAAAGCTTGCAAATCATGCTTGTGATCATAAATATTTTTCAAAGTGATGAAAGTAGTAGCAGATCGTGTCACACCTGGACGAACAATTTCTTTCCATCCATCTCTATTTCTAAGCCAAGACAAAAACACCATATGATTGTACACAAAGATAGTTACCTTTGAAGGCTTGGAAGCAAGTTTTGCAATATGAGTCATGCTACCAATGTCCTTTAAAAGAAGATTCAAACAATGTGCAGCACAAGGGGACCAATAAATGGTAGCATAATTTTCATGTATTAACCTACCAGCAGCTACATAATTAGCAACATTATCTGTAACTACATGCACAACATTTTGAGGTCCGACCCACTCAATAACTTCACAAAACAAATTGCACAATGTGGTAGCATCTTTTACAATATCCGATGCATCAACAGATTTCACAAATGTCATACCTGTAGAATAATAAACTAGAAAGTTCAGCAAAGTTCTTTTAGAAGATGCATGAAATAATTTTCAAATATCATACCTGTAGGACAATAAACCAGGAAATTTATCAAAGTTCTTTGTCTTTGGTCACTCCACCCATCAGCCATGATTGTGCATCCACTCTTAGCCCAGTTGGCTCGTTGATTTTGAACAAGTAGTTGACACTCTCTCTTGCAATCCCCCAACAAGTTCACTCTTACTTCATGATAAGATGGACCTTTGAAGCCGGGGCCAATAGCTGCAATTGCATCCACAACAGGTTGAAAATATTGTGATTGAATTGCATTAAATGGAATGCAAGCATCATACAACCATCTAGCAATTGCCATCTTAGCTTTGTGTATTGCTTCCTTGCTAGATAATACACTTCTAAGGCTTGGTTGGGAGCCGGGAGTTGTCCTTGGAGCAAAATAACTACCAATTTCAACATTTGCTTTTCTTTTTCCTTTATTTTGAGGTGTTGATTGCGTTTCATGTGAACCATGATTGTTTGCTTGAACCTCTGGGTCAACAAGTTGATCATTATATGCTTCATTAAGGTCCTCATTTTTCTTCTTTTCTTGGATTTCTTTCAAAGATTCTAGCATTCGGTGACGAACATCATGAGGAACCTTTTTGCATTTACTTATTTGACCCGGAATACCTGCAAGATGTTGCTTCATTCTATTTATGCCCCCTCCTCGATAGGTTGCTCCACAATGGAGGCAAGTGTATACATTAGTTCTTCCATCTTTTTTATATGCAAAATGCTCCCATGCATGATCAGATTTTCCACGAACTGCACTAGAGCCTTCGGTGCATTCTTTTTGTGAAGATTGAGAACTATGAACATTAGATGCATTAGCATTGGATTCTTGAGGAGTATTTACGCTTCTTGGTTCCTATAAGAGAACCACAAATTTTGTTAATCACTTGATAAGTTTCCATTAAAGCAAGGCAAAATGAAAAATGCAATATATTAAACAAGCACGCATGTGTTTAAATTAAAGAAGGAAATATATATAATTTCTAATTAATTTCTCCAATAACATATATTATATCCAACAGCATATATAATTTATAATTAATTTCTCCAACAACATATATATATATATATCCAAAATTGGAGTTAATTTAGCATATATATTCTCCAAAATTGGCAGCATTATATTCTCCAACAAGGCAACCAATAACACATATTCGAGTAAATTCACATAACATATCATTTATCATATATATTTATGATCACTTAATCTTTCTTTATTTTCTTTTCTCTATCTCTCTATACCCTAAAGTTGGAGTGTAGGATATAATTATTCGATTCTTAATTCACCTGGCTTTCCTGAAAACTAAATAACCTGCAAGGAAACATGGATCACAGGGAAGAAAAAAATCAAAGGTCCTAATTTGAACAACTTGCAATTATGTGGCCTCCACTTGGGTTGGGGTTTCATGGAAACACAAGTAAATAAAATATATATATATCCCTATTATTAGTAATGGTGCTTCGATTGCTAGCAAAGATTGATTAGTGTATATACTAGATAGGATGTATATACTAGAACCTGCGCATGCTGTTGTTGTGCTTTCATCTCCGGTGGCCATGAGGCACGGCTTGGGGCGGCTGATCACGGCTGGAAGCGGCTGGGAGGAAGCAGATCGGAATCGCACCATCTGGGACGCGCGCTGACGGAAACAGGAACGAACAGCCTGAACGCGCGCGACGGAAGAAGGAGGAACGGTAGCGGGCGGCGGTTGAACAGGCGGCAGACGGCTACAGGACGGGCTGTAGGGTTCTCGGCCGCGAACTGAGAAGGAGAAGAAACTAGAAGAAAGGGTTCTCTGTTCTCTCACTCTGTTGCTATGCTTTTGTTATGCTTCCAATTAGGGGTAAATGTAATAGGCTAATAATAGGTGTTTTTTTCCTCTCAGCTCAGCTCATAAAACGCACAGTAGCATTGTTCAATTTTTTTTTTTCAATTTTTTTAAATAAAATGACGTAGTTTTGAGGTTTTCTCCCAGAACCGGTAAAAACCGGTGACCCACTGGTTTTGGTCTGGTTCACCGGTTCGGGACCGGTTTTACCGATTCTTCACCGGTTTTCTTCCCATCCGGTTTCCTGGGCCAACCAAACCGCTTTCCCCACCGGTTACCGGTCCGATCGGTCGAACCGGTCGGTCCGGTCCGGTTTTTACAATACAGGATAATATTCTATATGAATTTTTCCTTTGTCCAGATATGTAATTAAACCCAAGGGCATGGAATTTGTCATCCTTATATAGTCCAGTTTATGTTTCTTGATCCCCAAGCAGACTATAGAGAAAATAAACATCTCATATTTACCCTTTCTGGGCATGGCCATGCATTTTGTAGTCTAGCTTGATCAAGAGGCCTACAGATATTACTCCTATTACATAGAAGGGACAAATCTCATCTAGGTCACTCACATTCCACCGCATAATTTATTATATGTCCAAAAATCGACTTTATATTCACCCTGTTACAGGTGACGTTTGATGATATTAAAATATATATATATAACTCCTCATGTACTAATCACAGTGATTTCAGGTAAAAGGACTTCATATAACATTATCAATTTAAGAATCGTTCATGACACATATGTAACAAACCATGCAACATTCTTATGGTGGGCCTGTCCAATACATCATTACTCTTAATATGTACTTATGTGAGTACTTGATATCTTATATCCGTGATCCGTGAGTTAGGATCGTCAATAAACTCGTATGCTAGTCTTAATGCATCAAATTTTCCTAAGATGATGCTTGACTAGGGACTGTTTTATGAATAGTTCTTCATAAAATGTCACGATCAAGTCGTCTACTTGATGTCTTATGAAGTTTAAACTTACTATTCTAAGGACATTTATTATACTTTATTGAAAGAAATAATGAAATTGAATTGCCTTAATAAAATAAATATTATGATAAAAGTGATGAATGTTCAAAACATATAAGTCTCAAGTGCATATACTAATAATAGGGACTCGTGTGAATGGATTGAGTTACATAATTTCATACCCACTCTCATCCTTAAACCCGAACCTAGAAAAGCCTTAACTTTTGTGGGTTGGCGACGAAAAGATTAAAACTTGCCCTCAACTCACCCCGTTGTCTTGCATATATATTTGTACCAAAATGCTTTATGGATACTTCATCACTTTAGGCTATTTTTCTTTAAAATAAGAAGCTTGATATTTATGTGCTTTGAATTTAACAAACTCTTATTGTTATATTGGAAAATAAGACTACAAGCTTATTATAACAAAACAACTTTAATGGTATTTCAATATAATCTAACATTTGTAACTTAGCTAGTGATAAAATTTTGCAGTCATGTCTTTATGATTATATGTTCATAACAAGTTATGAACTATGTCACCATAGTGGAAAAAGTAATGCATCTTTACTTGGTACTTTAAAATACCTCTTCCAACCAGTAGATAGATATAGCCTAAAGGGAATCTCTATATTGACATCTAGCAAAATAAGAATTGAAATATTTGATCTCTAACTTATATATTTATTTGGTGTGTGAGTATGTTGTTCGTTATTCCTTATACATATTACATAATCAATTTGGTTGCTTGTCAATGATATCCCCCTAGTTATACATAATATCTACCTAAACATTCCAATAATTTATGTAATTTGCATGTTTGAACACATATATACATATTTGATCATGCATTAGACTCCTAACAACGTACTGATTACCGATGCATCATAAATCTTTTGCATATCGATCTTTCATTATAAACTCATTCTTAGCAACAGGGGTGTCACTCGGTTTATATATAACCTTTCATGCCAAATCTCATAAGAGTTATTTTCATATAGTTTTTTTTGTGATAATCCAAGAATATTCTAAGAATAATCTGTGTATTTGAATATCTAATACAAAAAAGGCAATTTTAAGATGTTTCATTTGAATTTTTTTAATGAAATTCTCTTTGTTTCATGCAGCAATCCTATATTGTTTAGCAAGTAATATATATCATAGACATTGATGGGTTTCTGGCAAGCGAACTACAAATCCAGCAGTGTAATAGTAAGAAGAGTATTGTATCCACAGGGAACGGTTAATTTATGTCGATTGTGATCTATTTATCAAGAGAAAGCACAGTTTAAAGAGTATAGTTGCGGAATTGTAAATAGAAAGTAAATATCAATTGGAATTAGAAAGGAAGAGTTAGAGACACTTTACTGAAGAAACAAAGGGAAACACTAGAAGGGGGGGTTGAATAGTGTTTCTTGATATTTTTGAAAGCTTTTTGAAAACAACAAGTTATAAACAGTTTCAGACAGGTTTATCGGGGCTGTCTAAAGTTTTTGAATGGTTCCTGAAAATATATTTTAAAAGGTTTCTTTGCTTTTAAAATATTAAGAATAGCTTTTCAACACCCTTGATATTAATATAAAAGAATTGACAATAGATAAGGGATAGAAAAACTTAGCCAAGGATTTATCCTGTTCACTCACTACCACTGTGAGCTACCTCCAGTCCCAATGCCAACAAGCACTTGGATTTTCTCTTAATCTTTCACAAAGATTACAAGTATTCTTTTCTATCAAGCCTCTTCAGGCTCTACAACCAAGACAAGCCTCTCTAGGCTCAAACAACACAAGTATTCTTTTCCAGACAAGCCTCTCCAGGCTCAACAACAATTACAGGTAAAAAGAGTTTAAGCTTTTAAACTACACAAGTTTAAAGCTCAAACCTATTACGATGTACAGCTTAAAAACTGAGGTATACTCAGGATATGAAAATATAAAGTGTACAAAGAATTTTATCAGAGTGATTTTCTTGAAGAAAATTGCAGCGATGATTCTCTTTTTCTATATACTCTTCTCTGTTCTTGTTGCTAGCACAATGATGGTCTTCATAAGGGGTATTTGTACCCAGACTTTAATCCGTTGAAAAACCACCGTTTAGAGATAGCATTAAATGCTATTCAATCCGTTGTGATACATACTTCTGAGCATCCTGACATTTCTGACACAGTACAAGGTTGCATCTGCCAAAAGGATGCTTTAGGAATTGCTGCGTTGCTGCGTTTACAGAGATTTCCTCAGTGGTGTATGAAATTCAAATGCACCAGGAAAGGCCTCTGTGTTTGTTGCCATAAATGTGTTCCAAAACGTACGAGCAGCAGAGACTCAAAAAAGTCTTCACGCAAGGTTTCAGCAAGGATGCCACGTCATTACTAAGGCTTCAGACGGCTTCCGAACTTCAGACGGGTTCCAGTCTTCAGACGGGCTTGGCTCTTCAGACAGCTTCAACACTTAAGACAGGTTGACCACTTCAGAAGGCCTGTTTCCCTCAGATGACTTGAAGCACTTCTTAAAGACTTATAAAGCGTATTGTGGCTTGCTGAAATCACAGATAGATAATTAAAACACTTTAAGAGTATCTGTGAAGATAAATACTGTAAATTTGTTAATCATTAAAACTTGGAAATATTGTTGTCTTAAAACATCATAAAATCTCTTATGATATTTTTGAGACTCAACATTCTCCCCCCTTTTTAATGATGACAAATTTATCTTAAAACTGTAAAATCTGAAAGGAGTATGTGAGAATAAAGTAGCTTTTAATAATAACTCCCCCTCAGATAATGAACTTAATAGTTCTTCTTTGCTCCCCCTGAGTCCTGTAGCACTTCACATTTGAATCAGATTTTTGTTAGTTTTAGTACTCCCCCTTTTGTCATCAGTCAAAAGGGAATCCAGAGCATAACAACAACAGAAATCAAAAGGATAATCATGAAGTATAAACTCAGAAAAATCATGCAGGGAACAGCTGATATATAATCATAAAAAGTTTCAGATAAGCATAGAGATTGCCAGAGATAAAAACAAACATGGCTACATCACAGACTAGCCAGATTTCTTCAACAAAGCATCCTTCAGCAAGGGCATGAGATCATCCCTTGTCTTGTCCAATTGAGAAAGAAGGGCAGACTTCATATCTTCTTGAGCATTCTTGATCTCTTGCTGTTCATGAAGAATCTGATCTTGTTTAGCTATGAGTTCAGTCTTGTGCAAAGCCAGAGTCTGTTCTTGTTTGGCAAGAAGCTCAACATTGGCTTTCTCTAGCTTTTGTATCTTGAACCTCAGTCTTCTATTCTCTTCCTCATAGTCAGGTGCTGATTCATAAAAAATAATTTTAATGTATCTGCACACAAAACTCAGCGCATCAAATCCTGGAAGTAGTCCATATTTCTGAGGATGATAGACTGGATGAAAGAATGTTCCAACGAGGTTAATCATCTCCCATTCTTCATGAAAAGGTGCAGTCAAAGTGGGAAGTGTTGTCTGATAAACATATACTTCACATTCATGGATCTCCCATAGCCAATGAGAGAGTCTTCATTAGGTCCAGTTGACCCAGATGAGGATCCAGCATCCTCTCTGATTTTCCAGTAAGAGTTCCAAACTCTGTCCCTGGGACTGTGATCCATGCCTCCACCTTGCTTTCTGACATTGGCTGGTAGATGCTTCCATTCTCTTGGTGACAAAGGTTTGAAGGGGGCGGTGTAAACCTTGGGTTCTTTAAACTTATCAACAGAACCTTCCTTCAAAGGATACCTAGGAATGATCCTGTCAGGTTGCACCAGAATTTTAGTGCTTGGCCTGATAGAAGCACTTCTAGGTGGCCTGTAACCTCTCATGCCAACCCAGTTTAGATGAGCTCTTTGAAACAATTCTCCTTCTGTGCACAGCTTTCTGACAAAACACCACTCATCAGTACTCATCTTCAGACAATCATCTTCAGAACAGGGATCAAGTGGAGCCCACTTGTGGTTCAGGAACAACCACTCCCTTTCTGATCTTCTCAAGCTGTCCAGAGTATTGACCATCAAAACTTCCAGTATACTTGTTCCGTTCAACTTCAGCAGTGTGCAAGATAAGTCCTTGATGCATGTAGATGGGGGGTGTATCCTTGAAAAACAGCAGCTCTTCATAAAGGTTAGGGGAATTTTGGCACTCTTTCCCTTTCAAAGAAGGGTCCCTCATACCTTTTGTGGGGCACTTCAGCTTCTTCTGCATACTGAGAGTCAGTAAAAGGGATAGGCATAAGGATCAAAAGTGGGTTCTGTGAAGAAATCCCTACTTTTGGGTCCAAGCCTAAGATGTGCAGGTAACATGCTTCCTTTCCACACACATTGCTGGGGTCTCCTCAGCAGAGTTTTCGGATCTGTATGATTCTGATGATGATGATGATGATGAAGATTGGTGATGGTGATGGTGCTTCCTTTTTCTTCAGACAAGATAGGTTGTTCATCAACCTTGTCTGAAACTTCTTCTGAAACAGCTGCACTATGAACTTGTTCAAGCATTTCTTCTTCTTCATTCTCTTCTGGCAATCCTTTTTCTAGTGATGAAGGTGGTGAAGGTGTAACATTGTCAAACCTCACCCTTATTGGTTTGTAGGGTTCCTTTGAAGGTTCCTCTTTCTGAATTTTGCTTTTCTTGACTTCCCTTGCTGCCATCTTCCCTTTCAGTTTGCTTTCTTCTCTTCTTCTTTTGAAATAAGATTGGCTGTGACAAACTTCTGGTATTTATCTGCCATGTCTATAGCATCTTGTTTACTAGAGATACTCCTAGTGATTCTTGTGGTAACTTCAGGAGCACTAGTAAGAAACTTGCATATTCTTTTCTTCCTCATGGCAGCACTGGATCTCTTTCTTTTCTTGGTTCCTTCAGCCAAGGCAGCTAGCCTTTCTTTTTCAGCTAAGGCAATCTGTGTAGATACTGCATAAGCATGATCATCCTTCTCTTGTTCTAACTTCTTTTCCAATTCTTGATTTTCAATCATAGTAGCAATTGCAGCTACCTTGATCAATTCAGGATCAGAGGACAGGCAGCAACAGGTTGTGCAACAATAGCATCAGCATCAGCAACAGGTTCCTCATGTGCCTTTCCTTCTAGATTAGAAGTAGGCTCAAGAGGTTTTGCTCCTTCAGACTTTTGACCCATAATTTCAGACGACTTTGTCAAAGTCTTCTGAACAGGTTCAGCAGTCTTAAGGTGCAACTTAGGGTTTGCTGGTGCTACCTTTGCAGCCACTCCTAACCGGTAAGCTTCGCAGCTTAGGTTGAGGGGAGAGCTTGGATGCAACAAACTCATCCTTCCTTATGTCCCCTTGAAGTTCAAGTTCCAGAACTTCAAAAGCAGCTCCACTTCTAGATGCCTTCTCTAACAGTAGACTCTCCTTCATAGTAGGAGAAGAATGTCTTGGAATGAGAGGGTTCTTCAGCTTCATACTGGTAATATTGGCCTCACCAAAAAGAGCAGGTGCTTTGTGATCAAATTTAAGAGGTACTCTGAAATGCATCAGTACCTTGGTGATAAGTAGATTGTGAGTAAGGCTTCCAGCAGAATCCCTAATCTTCTTATGAATGTGGAACATAAGTATCTTTGGGAGATTCATCTTCTTCTTCAGCAATAGGTTGATCAAGCAGAATCTCTCAAGTTCAGAGACATGATTTCTGCTTCCACTCTTAGGGAAAATGCATTGCCCTAGAATGGCATGAAGAACTCTGACTTTATCCAGCATGTTCTTTGAGTCAGCGCTCTGAGGCTTCGCTGTTCCATACAGCATCTTGGTGAACTTCTCAGAACCACCATTTCTTCCTTCCCATCCTGGAGTGAAGACCTCTCCTTCAGCTTGTACACCAGTCACCTTGGAAAGAATATCAGTATCTATGAAGATGGACTCTCCAAGAACTTCAGCTCGGATGCTTTCATATTCACCTTTGTTGTTTGGAATTCCTCTTGCTGAAAACCAGAAATCAATGATGCTCTGTTCATTCCAAGAGCAATCAGTTTTCTCAAAGAATGAAGTCCAACCAGCAGCATCAATTCCTCAAAAAGGTCCATGCCTAAATCACTGAGACCCTGAAGATCAACGCCTTTGGACTTGACAATCTTTCCTCAGTGCTTGTCTTCTTTGGTGCCATTGCGGTTGCAGACAAAAACTTGAGCAGAAAACTGTTGTGAGAGAGAGAGAAGATGAAGTTTAAGAGTGAGCAGAGAGAAAATGTGAGCCTTCTTCAATATGTACCTCCTTATATTATATGAAGCCCACGATGCAATGATGGTATGTTCTGGCTGCGCAGACGTTGGGGAACGTGCAGAGTGGAAGAGACAAAATAAATGGCATTCAACCATCTCAGATAGCCACGTCATCATTTTATTTCAGACAGTGAATAATTCAGACAACTAAATGAAATTTCAGAAACCCTAAAATTTCAGACAGGTCACAATTTCAGACATACTGAGATTCCAAATGTTCACACATACAAAATCATTAGAAAATGCATGTATGTTCAAATTATCACGTATGAACTTAAATCTGTCTTCAGTCAGAGGTTTTGTGAATATATCTGCCCATTGAAGCTCTGTTTCAATGAACTTTATATCAAAAACACCTTCTGAACATAGTCTCTAATGAAATGATGCTTGATTTCTATATGCTTTGCTCTAGAATGTTGAATGGGGGTTTTTAGACAGATTAATGGCACTTGTATTGTCACACAAAACAGGTATAACAGATATAGGAATATTAAAATCCTCAAGCTGATACTTCACCCAAAGAAGTTGTGAACAACAACTTGCTGCTGAGATATATTCAGCTTCAGTTGTTGATAATGCAATGGTGCTTTGCCTTTACTTGACCAGCTGATCATGTTGCCTCCAAGAAGTGACAACCTCCACTGGTGCTCTTTCTTTCAATTCTGTCTCCAGCAAAGTCAGCATCACAGTATCCTATTATCCTGCGTTTTTATCTTTCTTATAGCAAAGACCAAGATTAGTAGTATCTTTAAGATATTCTAAAAATCCTCTTAACAGCTTTATAATGAGTAATTCTTGGATCTGATTGAAATCTAGCACAAAGACACACACTGAACATAATGTCAGGTCTGCTTGCTGTTAGATACAATAAAGAACCAATCATTCCTCTATACAAAGTCTGATTCACTGGTTCTTCATTCTCATCTTTGCTTAAATATGTTGAAGGATGCATAGGAGTTGACATGGGCTTGCAATCATTTAAATTAAACTTCTTAAGCATTTCTTTTGTATATTTCTCTTGATGATCCATATACAATTAGAATCTTGCTTATTTGAAGTCCTAAGAAAAATTTTAATTCACCCATTAGGCTCATTTCAAATTCAGATTGCATTAACTCAGAAAACTCCTTACAAGAGAAGAATCAGTGGAACCAAATATAATGTCATCAACATATATCTGGACTAGCATGAGACCTTTGTTAGACTGTTTTCTAAAAAGAGTTGTGTCAACTTTTCCTCTTTCAAAAACATTTTGATAAGAAAATTGCTCAATCTGTCATACCAAGCTCTTGGGGCTTGTTTTAGACCATAGAGAGCCTTTTTCAATTTGAAAACGTAATCTGGGAAAGTGACATCCTCAAAACCAGGGGGTTGTCTAACAAAGACTTCTTCTTCAATGAAACCATTGATAAAAGCACTTTTAACGTCCATTTGATATAGCTTGATGCCATTATTTATAGCATAAGACAATAAAATTCTAATTGCTTCTAACCTGCCACTGGGGCAAAGGTTTCTGTGAAATCAATTCCTTCTTGCTGATTGTATCCTTGAGCCACAAGCCTTGCCTTGTTTCTGACTACTTTGCCTTCTTCAGACAGCTTGTTTCTGAACACTCATTTGGTTCCAATAATAGTTTTCCCATGGGGTTTAGGAACAAGGGTCCAGACATCACTCCTAGCAAATTGATTAACTCTTCTTGCATGGCTAGGATCCACCCTTCATCATGCAGAGCTTCATCAATATCTTTAGGTTCAACTTCAGACAGGAGAGCCAGTGAATTCAGATTCCTGAACTTTGATCTTGTCTTCACTCTTCTGAAGTACTTCCAATAATTTGCTCTTTAGGGTGATGTGACTTGTATCTCCAATCATTCTGTGAATGGGTACAGCATCTGTCTGAGACTCAACATCTGTCTGAAGAGGATCATTACAGTAGGCACTTCAGACAACTGTTCATCTTTCAAGTTGCTGTTGTCATTTAGCTCCATTCCTGCAAAATCATCCTCTAGATCTGATAGTTCCCTATCAGTCTCTTCTTGCCATTGAATTTAACATGGATTGATTCTTCTACAACTAGAGTTCTAGAGTTATAAACTCTGTAAGCCTTAGATGTTTCAGAATAACCTATGAAAATCCTTTGTCAGATTTTTGCATCAAACTTTCCAAGATCATCCTTTGTGTTAAGTATAAAACACTCACAGCCAAAGGGATGAAAGTAAGATATGTTGGGTTTTCTTCCTTTCCACAATTCATAAGGAGTTCTTTTAAGAATTGGTCTTACCAAGATTCTGTTTTGAAGGTAGCAAGCTGTGTTAATAGCTTCTGCCCAGAAGGATCTTGGTAGATTGCATGAGTTGAGCATGGTTCTTCTTCCCATCTCTTGCAGACCTTCTGTTCTTCTCTCACAACCCCATTTTGTTGAGGTGTTCTAAGCCACAGAGAAATTGTGTGAGATCCCATTCTCATTACAGAACATTTCAAAGTTTGCATTTTCAAACTCTCCGCCATGATCACTTCTGATGACAGATATACAAAATCCTTTTTCATTCTGTACCTTCTTACAAAATATTGTGAAATTCTTAAAAGTTTCATCCTTGCTTCTAAGGAATATACCCATGTATATCTAGAATAGTCATCAACAATGACCAAACCATATTTCTTACCACTAATGCTTTCTGTTCTAATAGGACCAAACAAGTCAATATGCAATAGTTCTAGAGGTCTGCTAGTAGAAACAACATCTTTACTCTTAAATGAGTGTCTTGTTTGTTTCCCTTTCAGACAGCTTTCACATAAAATGTCAGATTTGTATGAAAGCTTGGGTAAGCCTTTAACCAGATTGTATTTTGCTAATCTTGAGATTAATCTCAAGCTGGCATGCCCAAGTCTTTGATGCCAAATCTGTTTTTCATCTTCAACAGAAATAAAACATTTAACATTTTGACTTGCTAGTTCCTCTAGATCAATTTTGTACACATTGTTGTGCCTTTTAGCAGTAAAAAGGATTGATCAGAAGAGTCTTTGACTATACAACCTTCCTTAGTGAAAGAGACCACATATCCACTGTCACATAATTGACTTATGCTCAGTAGGTTGTGTTGAAGTCCTTCCACTAGGAGAACATTTTTAATAAGGGATAAAGGTGACATACCTACAGTCCCTATTCCTGTGATCTTCCCTTGCTGGTTTCCACCAAAGGTGACCACACCTCCATTTCTTGGTCTAAGGTTTTGGAACAAAGACCTTTCTCCTGTCATGTGTCGCGAGCATCCACTGTCCAGGTACCATTTGTGGTGTCTCTTTTGTCCTGTTAAACACATCTGCAACAGGAATAATCAAGTTTTTAGGTACCCATATTCTTTTGGGTCCTCTTTTGTTAGACCTGGGTGTTGGTCTCTTTTTGTGTTTACACTGAGTCACATTGTGTCCAGCTTTTCCACAGTGAGAACACCCAGTAACCTTTCCCTTGCCTTTTTCAACATTAAAAATATGAGGTTCAGGCATGTTATGATCCCAAAAGCCTAAGCCACTTTTGTCAATGGAATGTCTTTGATCACCAAGTAATCTGTTCAAATTATCAGTTCCTTTGACAAACTTAGCTAAGTCTTTTGTCAGTTGCTCAACTTGCTTCTGAAGTTTTATATTTTCTTCAGACACATGTTGAGAACTACTGATGTCAGACACAAGGATCTTTTCCTTGAGCATAATATTTTCTATTTCAAGGGCTTCATATTTATTACACATTTCTGTGTGAGCCTTGGATAGATTCTTATACTCTTGAAATAGTTCCTTGGAGCTTTCCATCAGATCATCATACATTTCTTGAAGGGTTAAAGGAAATACCTCTTCTTCAGAGCTGTCTGATGATGGCAGACTGGCCATAAGACATAAGTTGGCCTCTTCTGAAGTATCTTCTTCTTCTTCAGAAGTAGATTCATCAAGGTCTTCCCATGTTGCCATTAGTCCCTTCTTCTTTTTGAAGAACTTCTTCTTTTTGAATGTGTTTTTCTTCAACTTAGGACACTCAGCCTTCATGTGACCTGGTTGTTTGCATTCAAAACAATAATTTTGTCATTTTGAAAATCTTTACCTGTCTTACCTCCTTTAGAAGTTGAAGGTTGATTCCTTCTGAACTTTCCTCTGTTTTGGAGCATTCTTTTGATCTTCCTACTTAAAAGAGCAAGATCATCATCTCCTGAGCTATCTTCAGAATCCTCATCTGTTTCTGAAGTTTCCTCAGCTTGCATAGCCTTCATCTTGCCATGCCTAGACTGACTGGTATTGGAGTTTAGAGCCAGAGATTTCTTCTTGTTGTCATCTTCTCCAAGCTCAAGCTCATGAACCTTGAGAGATCCCAGAAGTTCCTCCATTCTAAGAGAGTTTAAGTCTCTTGCCTCTTGAATGGCAGTAACTTTGGGTCTCCAGGTCTTAGGCAAGCTTCTTAGAATCTTTCTGTTATTATCTCCAGATTCATAAGTTCTGCCCAAGGACCTGAGTCCATTTGTAATGGTCTGAAACCTCCCAAACATCTGATCAATGGTTTCTGTTTCTTCCATTTTGAACATCTCATATTGATGTATGAGCATACTAATCTTGGATTGCTTGACAGTTTCAGTCCCTTCATGGGCTGCTGCAAGAGTATCCCAGATTTCCTTGGCAGATGTACAACCATGCACCTTCTCATATTCTGATTTGTTCAATGAGCATATCAGATAGAGTTTGGCTTTGGCATTCATCTGAACTCTAGCCTTCTGCTCCAAGGTCCAATCAGCCTTAGGTATAGGCACATTGTTTTGCATGGGCACATAGTCTCCATCAGTAACTACATCCCAGACATCAATGTTGTTGCTTTCAATGAACAGCTTCATACGATCTCTCCAGTAGTGATAGTCTACTCCATTGAATGCTGGGGGTCTTGTGATAGATGCACCCTCAGAGATGTATTGCCTGTTGTTGTTTGCAGCTTCCATCTGGATCTTTTAGTCCTCAACACTTGTTAGGTGCTCAACCCTGAGTTAAGCTCTGGTACCAACTGTAGAAACACAGGGAAACACTAGAAGGGGGGTTGAATAGTGTTTCTTTATATTTTTGAAAGCTTTTTGAAAACAACAAGTTACAAACAGTTTCAGACAGGTTTATGGGGGCTGTCTGAAGTTTTTGGATGGCTCCTGAAAATATATTTTAAAAGGTTTCTTTGCTTTTAAAATATTTAGAATAGCTTTTCAACACCCTTGATATTAATATAAACGAATTGACAAGAGATAAGGGATAGAAAACTTAGCCAAGGATTTATCCTGGTTCACTCACTACCACTGTGAGCTACCTCCAGTCCCAATGCCAACAAGCACTTGGATTTTCTCTTAATCTTTCACAAAGATTACAAGTATTCTTTTACAGTCAAGCCTCTTCAGGCTCTACAACCAAGTATTGTTTTACAGACAAGCCTCTCCAGGCTCAACAACAATTACAGTGAAAAAGAGTTTAAGCTTTTAAACTACACAAGTTTGAAGCTCAAACCTATTAATGTACAGCTAAAAACTGAGGTATACTCAGGATATGAAAATTAAAGTGTACAAAGAATTTTATCAGAGTGATTTTCTTGAAGAAAATTGCAGCGTTATTCTCTTTTTCTATATGTTCTTCTCTCTTCTTAGATGATGGTCTTCATAAGGGGTATTTATACCCAGACTTTAATCCGTTGAAAAACCACCGTTTAGAGATAGCATTAAATGCTATAATCCGTTGTGAGACATACTTCTGAGCATCCTGACATTTCTGACACAGTACAAGGTTGCATCTGCCAAAAGGCTGCTTCAGGAATTGCTGCGTTGCTGCGTTTGCAGAGATTTCCTCAGTGGTGTATGAAATTCAAATGCACCAGGAAAGGCCTCTGTGTTTGTTGCCATAAATGTGTTCCAAAACGTACGAGCAGAGACTCAGAAAAGTCTTCACGCAAGGTTTCAGCAAAGATGCCACGTCATTACTAAAGCTTCAGACGGCTTCCAATTCAGACGGGTTCCAGTCTTCAGACGGGCTTGGCTCTTCAGACAGCTTCAACACTTAAGACAGGTTGACCACTTCAGAAGGCCTGTTTCCCTCAGATGACTTGAAGCACTTCTTAAAGACTTATAAAGCGTATTGTGGCTTGCTGAAATCACAGATAAAATTAAACACTTAAGAGTATCTGTGAAAATAAATAATGTAAATTTGTTAATCATTAAAACTTGGAAATATTGTTGTCTTAAAACATCATAAAATCTCTTATGATATTTTTGAGACTCAACAGTTATATATATATATATATATATATATATATCATTGACATAATTTCTTTTAATCTCGCTATATATGATCTCATGATTGCGTTAATTTCCATTATCTATTTCCTTCTTCTTTACTTTTCACACACATTTTCAGAACCTCACTACATCACACACTCCTCACTTTCTTCTGAGCATTTCCATATAAGTAGTGATATTCATCAATGCTTCGTAGAGCCGAAGCCATGGTATCTAGCGCTGCAAAGAAGGCCTCACAGAGTACCAAAGCCGATCTTCAATTCCGCATCGGTCGTGTTGCTCGATCCCTAAAGTCTGGTTAATATGTTGAGCGCATTGTTGTTGGAGGCTTAACATATCTTGTTGCTGTAACAGATTATCTTTTCCTGGATAACTTTGCTCTAGCTTTCTCATTTTATTTTGATATTCTTATTCGTGTTTGTTACCAAATCTATCGTTATGTAACAGGATTAGGTTTCACAAATCTTTTGCATTTAATAATTTAGCTTTCAAACAATTTCCAATGAATTAAAAAGAAAATTTCATTTTCCTTAGAGGAGTTTGTTTTAGTTAAGTTATGGTCCCTATGAAACGCAGAAAATAAAGTATAAAGAAAAAAGGAAAAAAGATAGCAAATCCTTGTTCCAGAAAGACCAATGCATGGATCCCGAATACTTTCGGAAAATAGCATGAACCACCCACACCAAGGAGGCATGGGAGCGATAGATAAGTTTATACAATTAGAGAAAGGATTAAGAAGGTGTTACTACAGGCGTTGCGAAGAGCATGTGGATTACTGCAGATGTAGAGCACAAAATAATGTATCAAATTAATGCTTATAATAAAATTAATATCCTTTCATTTTTCAAAAAATAATGCTTATAATTAAAGTATTTGTACTACACATCTACTATTATTATATTGTAATTACTATAATATAACCTTTACCTTTGATAAAACATTCTAACATAATTATTCTATCATACAATTAATAAACGAGAGCTAATATAAAGAATGTTAGAGCAGGTAGCAACTTTTAAAACGTTTTCTTAAACTTTTAACTTTAACATCATCGATCCACGTCGTTATATATATATATATATATATATATATATATATATATCATTGACATAATTTCTTTTAATCTCGCAATATATAGATCTCATGATTGCGTTAATTTACATTATCTATTTCCTTCTTCTTTACTTTTCACCATCGTCTGAACCTCACTACACACACTCCTCACTTTCTTCTGAGCATTTCCATATAAGTAGCGATATTTCATCAATGGTTCGTAGAGCCGAAGCCATGGTATCTAGCGCTGCAAAGAAGGCCTCACAGAGTACCAAAGCCGATCATCATTCCGCATCGGTCGTGTTGCTCGATTCCTAAAGTCTGGTTAATATGTTGAGCGCATTGTTGTTGGAGGCTCAACATATCTTGTTGCTATCACAGATTATCTTTCTGCCTAGGTATCTTTGCTCTAGCTTTCTCATTGCAATTTGATATTCTTATTCGTGTTTGTTACCAAATCTATGGTTCTGTAAGAGGATTAGGTTTCCCAAACTTTTGCATTTAATAATTTAGCTTTCAAACAATTTCAATTGAATTAAAAAGAAATTTTCATTTTCCTTAGAGGAGTTTGTTTTTAGTTAAGTGATGGTCCCTATGAAACGCAAAAAATAACGAATAAGAGAAAGGGAAAAAGATAGCAAATCCTTGTTCTAGAAAGACCAATGCATGGATCCCGAATACTTTCGGAAAATAGCATGAACCACCACCAACCAAGGAGGCTTGGGAGGCGATAGATAAGTTTTATACAATTAGAGAAAGGATTAAGAAGGTATTACTACAGGCGTTTCGAAGAGCATGTGGATTACTGCAGATGTAGAGCACAAAAAAATGTATCAAATTAATGCTTATAATAAAATTATATCCTTTCATTTTTCCAAAAAAATGCTTATAATTAAAGTATTTGTACTACATGTACTATTATTATATATTGCAATTACTATAATAACCTTTACCTTTGATAAAACATTTTAACGTAATTATTCTATCAATACTGTTAATAAAACGAGAGCTAATATAAAATGTTAGTGTAGGTAGCAACTTTTGAAAACGTTTTCTTAAACTTTCATCTTTAACATCATCGATCCACGTCGTTATATATATATATATATATATATATATCATCGGCATAATTCTTTCAATCTCGCTATATCTAGATCTCGTGATTGCGTTAATTTCCATTATCTATTTCCTTCTTCTTTACTTTTCACCATCATTTGAACCCCACTACATCACACACTCCTCCCTTTCTTCTGAGTATTTCCATATAAGTAGTTATATTTCATCAATGGCTGGTAGTGCCGAAGCCATGGTATCTAGCACTGTTAATAAGCCCTCACGGAGTACCAAAGCTGATCTTCAATTCTGCATCGGTCGTGTTGCTCGATCCCTCAAGTATGGTTAATATGTTGAGCGCCTTATTGTTGGAGCTCAACACATCTCTTTCTGCTATCACAGATTATCTTTTTTCCTAGGTAACTTTTCTCTACCTTTCTCATTTCATTTTGATATTTTTATACATATTCTTACCAAATCTATGGTTATGTAACACGGTTAGGTTTCCCAATATTTTGCAATTAATAATTTAGCTTTCAAGCAATTTCCAATGAATTAAAAAGAAATTTTCATTTTGCTTAGAGAGTTTTGTTTTTAGTTGAGTGATGGTGTTGGGGAGAAATTTATCAATTTTACTAAGTTATTACAATGATGGTTTCTTTGATTTCGATGTATACAATGAAAGATTCGAAAAGCTTATTGAGAAACGAAAGATTTTCACTTAGTGAAGTTTGGAATTATATGCTGAATTCGAAATGTAAGGCATCCTTTTATGCGAATTGAAAAAGAATACAAGTTTCTATTTAAATGCCTATTCGAATTCAAAAGCTAGTTTGAATGCGAAGGAGAGGAAAAGGAGTTCTACATTGAAGAATCTGAAGAATAAAGAGATTAAAAGATACAAGTCATTTATTCATGTATAACAAAATTTGAATTACATATTTCGAATGAAAATACATAGAGAATGCATGAAAAAAGCTTTTCTAAATCTTTAGAGAACTTGACTCCTATCTTCCTGGGTCTTCAAGGAACTTGACTCTGTCTCCCTGTTCTTCATCTGACCCTCCTCGTCCTTCTTCTTCTTCTTCCGCAGGCTTTGATTGAGCCAAGGCAAGAGCATTGAGCTTTTTAGTTGCGCAGCCTCTGATGCATGGGGCGGAAACAAAGAAAGCCTGGGAAAGTAACAAGAAAAATCAATTTAAAAGTGAGAAGGATGGGGTGAAGACGAATTGAGATTCTAATTGGCTATTACGTTCAACCCATGAAAATCCTTAATAAGGATTGAAGAAGCTTATAGTTTGTGATGATGTTTCTGGCAAGCGAACCACAAATCTAGCAGTATAATAGTAAGAAGAGTATTGTATCCACAGGGAACGGTCAATTTATGTAGACTGTGATCTATTTATCAAGGGAAAACAACAGTTTAGAGATTATTATTGCAGAAATTGTAAAGAGAAAGTAAATATCAATGGGAATTAGAAAAAGAGTTAGAGACACTTTACTTGGATTAGGATTGGACTTCATATCATCTCACCCTTTGTGCATGTAAAAACTATCTATTATTTTAGGTTTACTCTATAATATCCTAGACAAACTTTATTACTAAGACCCGAGTTACCAGGGCCTCACACACTCAAAGATAATCCATGCGGGCTCTCCCAGGCGACAGACTTACTCTCGGCTTATTTTGCTCTTTTTTAGTCAGTTTGTAAAGGAACTTAGTTGATAAACGAGGCCTAATGCTGTAGACGCACCTTCGCTCAAGTACTGTCACTACCATCACTCATCAGGATACGCCTATGTTCGAATCCTGGATTGACAATCAACTAACTCCTTGCTATCGGTTTATTAATACCAAACTTAATGGTCGGATGCCCTTCATTGTGGTACTCACACTACCCATCAATCATTAGTAAACACCCATGTTCAGTCAGTGGTTAACCGAGTATTCTTATTCAATCAGAGAATGAGTTTCTTCAGAATCCGCTCCCTCCCCCACTCTCAGTCCTAATCAAAACTAACTTACTTGATACTAGCCTATAACTCAAGGCGCAAGCGCGGGAATTAGGAATTAAGTACAGAATAAGATTACCAATATTATAGACAGGGAGCACAGAAATAATAATATAGAGTTTACATACACTTGGGGATAGAATCTATTACATCCAATCCTAATGGAGAGTTAACTACACGAGGTAGTCACACACCACTGAAGATGTTGTCACCATCTTCAATCCTTGTGAAACGCTCCTCCTCTCCTACTCTAAGCTTAGCTTTGGTACATTATCACTGAAATATAGACTGGATTACAATGATCATGCACACCGGACTTGGTGCAAGACGTTCCTATTTATAGAATAGGAAAGACAAAGCAAATTTGGGGAGAAATCCATCTAAAAACGGCAACAGGGAAAAATCAGCGGGGATGACACAGATGAAGATGAGAGTCAAGATGGACAGTCAGCCAACTTGTGTCTCATGGCAAATGGAGATTCATCTGATGAAGAGGTATATGAGTCAGACTCTGATATTCAATTGATGAACTTAAGTTTTCTTTTGAGAACCTTCTGTATGATTCAAATCTTCTTGCTTCTAAGAGCTCGTTACTTAAGTCAGATCTGAATACAGCTCTTGAGAAAATCAAATTTCTTGAAAATGAAAACGAAAATTTGAATCATAAAAACAGTAGCCTCATGTTGTCTCACATGAGACTATCTGAACTAGTAAAGCTAAGACTCAAGTTCTTAATGAGCAGGAACTAAAAAGGCTATATGATCTAGAAAAATTTGTAAATGGTACAAAAACCTTGAGAGACTCATTGGACCTCAAAAGGGTATTTTTGATAAAGCTGGACTGGGTTATGAGAGATCTTCTAATGAGATCTGGTATAAAGACTTCTATATTCCTGCTAGAAAAAGAAGAAAGAAAGATGCTTCTGCTGTAGTAAATATGGCCACAAAGCCACAGATTGTTACATGAGACAAGTAACATCTAAGAGAAAGGTGACTAACCATGAAGGACCCAGATATAAGTGGGTACCTAAAGCTAAATCTCATGTTTTGACAGATGTGCCTGGCAGCAGCAAAGTCCAAGAAAGAGTGGGTGCTGACAGTGGATGCTCAAGGCACATGACAGGGGACAAAAGCAAGTTCCTATCACTTGAGGAAAAGGCCACTGGAGTTGTCTCTTTTGGAGACAACAATAAAGCCCAAATCAAGGCCATAGGTAAATTGGTAAGACCAACTCAGCTCAAATTGAAAATGTCTATTTTGTTGAAGGTCTGAAACACAATTGATGAGTATTAGCCAATTGTGTGATAATGGTTATCATGTAAATTTCCACCCCCACCTTCTGTGAGATCATAGACTCCAAAACTGGAAAAATAATCTTTTCTGGAACAAGAAATAAAAATCTTTACTCAGTCTCACTTGGGAGTCTATCTGATCTCACTTGCCTCATGTCCATGATCATGAGAGATGGCTTTGGCATAAAAGTTGGACACATTAAACGAGAACCATGAATCAACTTGCAAGTCAGTCTCTTGTCAAAGGATTACCTAAGGTAAAATTTGACAAGGATATGAAATGCGATTCCTGCATTAAACAGCACACAACAATCAAGTTTCAAGTCCAAGACTCATGTCTCAACTACCAGGCCACTTGAGATACTTCACATTGACCTATTTGGACCAACTAAGACTGCAAGTCTCAGTGGTAAAAAATATGGTTTTCATTGTGGATGATTTCTCAAGATTCACCTGGGTTCTGTACCTATCTCAGAAAAATGAATCCTATGATTCTTTCAAAACCTTTTGCAGAAGAATTCAATCTGAGAAAGGGTATGGAATTGGATCTATTAGGAGTGACCATGGAGGAGAATTTTAGAATGCCAAGTTTAAGAAATTTTTGATTAAAATTGCATTTCTCATAACTTCTGCCCAAGGACTCCTCAACAGATGGAGTAGTTGAGAGAAAGAATAGGACTCTTCAAGAAATGGCAAGACTTTGTTATGTGACTCTGGAATTGAGAAGTACTTTTGGGCAGAAGCTGTCAACACATCCTGTTATATTATAAAGAGTCACTAAGAAAGATCTTGAACAAAACTCCATATGAGATATGGAAAGGTAGAAAGCCTTCAATCTCATATTTTCATGTTTTCGGAGTTGATTGCTATGTTTTAAATACTAAGATCAGCTGGGAAAATTTTACACTAAATCTAATAAAGGAATTTTCCTGGGATATTCACTAACATCTAAAGCTTATAGAGTAATAACTGAGAACCAAAACTACTGAGGAATCTGTGCATGTAGTGTTCAGAGATTCAGGGAAACTCTCAGAAAGAGGTTGATGAAGAGATTGAAGAAATGATGAGAGAGCTAAAGATCTCGACTCAAGAAGCTTAGGAAATATTTTCACCTGAGCAAAAGATAGTGAGATCACCCCAATTTGAGCACAGAAGGGATGTTCAATCTGAAGGATTATCTCACAGAAGCAGCCACTCTGGGACATCTCATGCCTTCCAAGAAGAAGATAAATCAGATGATCAAACTAGAACTCAAGAAACAAGACAAGAAAATGTTGAGGTCCAGAATGAGCATGCATCTCAACTACCCAGAAGCTGGAGATTAGTGAGATCTCATCCAAGGGATCAGATAATTGGAGAAACCTCAGATAGAGTTAGAACCAGATCTTCTTTTCAGAGATGCAGAGAATCTGATGGTTCTTCTATCTGAGATAGAGCCAGAAGACATACATGAAGCATTAAATGATGAATCTTGGATCAAAGCTATGGAAGAAGAATTAAACCATTTTGAGAAGAGCAAAGTCTGGAGTCTGGTTCCTCCACCATCTCATCAATCCACAATTGGAACCAGATGGGTATTCAGAAAAAGCTGAATGAGAAGGGCCAAGTCATGAGGAATAAAGCCAGATTGGTACACAAGGGTTCAATCAACAAGAAGGAATAGATTATGATGAGACCTTTGCACCTGTGGCAAGACTTGAGGCTATAAGAATCCTGTTGGCATTTGCTGCATTCAAAGACTTCAAATTATACCAGATGGATGTAAAAAGTGCTTTCCTAAATGGAATAATAGAAGAAGTCTATGTTAGACAGCCTCTTGGATTTGAAGACCATAACCATCCAGAGCATGTGCTCAGACTCTCCAAGGCTCTGTATGGTCTCAAGCAAGCTCCAAGAGCTTGGTATGACAGGTTGAGTTCCTTTTTGATTAAAAATGGTTTTACCAGGGGTAGATTGATACTACTTTATTTAAAAAGGAAATTAACAAAGACTTATTAATTGTTCAAATTATGTTGATGATATCATTTTTGGTTCAACTAATAGGTCTCTAAGTCAAGAATTCTCAAGTCTCATGCAGGGAGAATTTGAGATGTATGACGGGTGAGCTAAGATTCTTCTTGGGACTACAAATTAAAACAGCTGACTGATGGGATATTCATTAGTCAAGAAAAATCACAAGAACCTGCTCAACAAGTTCAAAATGAATGAGGCCAGACCATGAAAACCCCTATGCACCCTCAACAGACTCAGTTGACCAAGATGAAGCTGGGAAAGCTGTCTCAGACAAGCTTTACAGAGGAATGATTGGTTCCCTTATGTATTTAACAGCCAAGGCCTGATATTCAGTTTGATGGGGGAATATGTGCAAGGTACCAATCTAATCCTAAAGAATCTCATCTCACTGTGTTAAGAGAATATTTAGGTATTTAATTGGAACCACTAATCTTGGCCTATGGTATGAGAAGGAAAAAGTTTTGATCTCATAGGATACAGTGATGCTGATTTTGTTGATGACAAGATGGATAGAAAAAGCACCAGTGGATCTTGTCAATTCTTGGAAATGCCTTATCTCCTGGTCTTGCAAGAAACAAAATACCATTGCCTTATCCACTACAGAGGCTGAGTATGTCTCAACTGCTGCATGCTGCACTCAAGTACTATGGATTAAATCTCATTGCAAGATTATGCAGTCAGGTACTCTAAAATTCCCATTTACTGTGACAAAACTAGTGCCATAAGTCTTGCAAAGAATCCTCGTTCACCATTCAAGATCTAAGCACATTGACATCAACAACATCACTTTATAAGAGATCATGTACAGAAAGGAAATATTGAATTAATCTTGTAGATACTAAGAGTCAGCTAGCTGACATCTTTACAAACTTTTGGTAGAGGAAAGATTCATTGAAATTTAAAATTGTTGAATGTGTGTTGTCTTGATAAAAAATGATGGACTAAGTCCAACTTAGTACTAGGTTATATGCTGAGAGTCTCGTTAGAGATGAGACTCAGGGGTCATCTGTGAAGACAAGGTCTCAAATGCATCTTCTATCAGATGCGTCTCATGACACGTCTCAACTCACGTCTCATGAAATACCGAGACATTACTGAACGTTTCTATGAGAAAAAGAGAGTCGTTAGGTAACGGTTTAGTAACTGCCACACTCATTATCAAACTAGTCGTTATGCTATAAAAAGGAGTGCAAACTACTCTCAACACCGTTTTCACAACTCCGCACTCACGCATTTACTCTCCCTCAGTTCTCTCTCTATTTAAAGCCCATCTCTAATCCATAACTCACTTCCCTTCTTTCTTCTGCAAATGCGTATTAAAGTTGTTGGGTTAAACTTCCTTACCCAGACAAATCATCCTCGTCCTCATCCTCTCCTGATAAAATGTCTTCTTCATCAGAACAATCTCAATCTCAGAGCATACATTCCAGCCAAGAATGCTTAAGTCGTTCTCCATCTCCACAACCTAGCACTGAATAGAACCTTCCCAATCCTCCCAACCTTCTCCATCTTCCAAGTCCACATCTTCCAAAAGAGCACCCCTTTGCCTCTCAGGATGAAATCCCAAAGGATTGCTTCCCAAGTCACTCAACCGCACCTTCTAAATCCCCTGTCCACTAGAGCTAGAGCTAACTCAACCAGGAGCTTCAAGGAAAGGTGTGACACCCTTAGCTTACGCAACTAAGAATATCGCACTACGACACGTTACCGTCCTATCGTTTATAATACTTGGAAAATATGGGATTTTTTTTTTTGAAAAGAGCTTTAGTCTTATCAATCAACCAACTCTCTCTAAATCATTTAATTATTCATAAAATAGTCTTACCTTAATCTGAATTTCATTTTCTAAAACACTAGTCGACCAAATCATCTTTCATACCAGATTAACATACACACAGATATATTTACAGAATGAAGCACAAGCAGAACGTGGTAATATATACATGTACATATCATCATAACCATAAATGTCTGGAAATCCTCAAAATGTACACCACCATACAAAAGGAGAGTTCTAGTAGTAGAATACATGTGACCTCTACAAGTACATACAAATAGAGGACCTGATCAGAGCTGCTACCACTAGACTCAAAACCATCCCTACTACAAATCTCTACTCGTCGTCGTCCGACCCAGTAGGGAATACCTACTACTCTACTCCTCCTCCCAATCTGGGATGGTGATCTCCTGAAGCCCTCTGAAGGAATACCGTCTGAAGAATCCTCACTCCGCTCCTCCTCCTCGGGGTCTTCCTCAGGGTCCTCCTCTGGATCCTCCTCCAGATCCTCCTCCTCCTCCGATGAGGATCGTCGATTACAATCAGATCAGCTCAGCAGTAGGGGAACGACCAAACCCTAAACGAACAGGTGGTGAAGTCGAATCCTCCGGGCCGGGAGTGTAACGTGGGGACTCAGGTTCCTCCATGGTAGCCATCCTAGACGACTGGGAAGAAGTTCGATGGAACTGGACGGTGACGACGGCGGTTGTGAGAAATGTAGTGACCTCGACGAAGTCCCGGTGGCGTCTCGAACTCCAAAACTACAGGCACTGAAGACGCTCTCAGGGATGAGGGGGAAACGACCAGAATGAGATAGGTGACGCGGACGTCCCCCGTACAACACGCACCT